>JAGTJN010000009.1:1200000-1632279 GCA_020747045.1 Phaeosphaeria sp. MPI-PUGE-AT-0046c | reverse complement strand
TGATGTAGACGTAAGAGGAAAAATAATTAGCCCTCGTTGCACTTGACATCTGACTGAAGACGTTTACAAACAAAGCGCAGATGAATGCACGGTTGCGGAAGATGCGACGTGTCATAATGGGTTGTGGTGCGAGGAAGATCTCGAATGCGGCAAAAAGACCCAGAACAACGAAACCCATGACTAGCATAGCGATCATACTGGGGTTGCTCCATCCTCCTTTTGCAGTCTTTGTAAGGTTGAAGGAGAGTAGGACGAGCGCGAAACCCACACCCAGCAGTATCAAACCTACAAGGTCGATGTCGATGATGCCGCGGTACGCCAGATTGAGATAGTCTTTTCCAGTGCGCACTTTGACACCTTCACGTCGTGCGATCCCAGCTTCGCCAAAAGAGATGGCACCGAGTTTGTCAGCCCTTCTTTGAACGCCATATAGCGTCATGATTGCAGGCACCAAGAGGACAGGCATCATGATGGCGAACATGCCTAATCCCCAACGCCAATGATCTGGTATCATAGCATCTGCAATGAAGCCGTTAATGAAAACAGTGATGATGAAGGGACTGCTAAGGAGTCCGGACCAGAAGGCGCGCCACTCAAGAGGTGTAAGATCCGCAACGATGATATCGCCAAGCAGGTCAAGGCCAGATTTGCCGAATGCAGTGAAAGATATTCCGACAATGTAAGCGCCTATGTCTTTACAAGTAGCAGCAACGATGAAACCGATCACGTAGAATACAAGAACAACAACGTAGGTTGTGGGCCGACTCGTGATATCGCTTAGCTTTCCGATGAAAGGCTTCGAGATGGCGCGAATAATACTAGCAGCAGTGTTTACTGCTCCAATCTCTGCATGATGCGAGAACGCCGAGGCTGCTATGACTGTGAATTGCGATGTAATGCCTTGGTCGAGCGCATAGCCGAACATGGTAAGTCCAATAGAGGCAGCGAGGATGAAGAGCAGTGTGCGGCCCTTTTTGCCGGAGTGGTAGAGGACATGGCTGAAGCGTTCGACTTTCTTGACTCCGGGTGTTTGGGATTCTAGTGGAGGCTTCTGGGGGTCGGTGTCGAAGTCGTCTGCTCGTGTTATGGCATCAGATTCGTGGCCATTGGCTGGTTGTGTCGTGGTATATGCGGCAGCCTGTGACGTTGTTGACTGATCTTTCGAAGCCATGGCTTGAAAAGACCTTGCTATGCACGCAGGAGCGTACGTACAAATGCAAGTGGAGAGACCGGTGTGCCAAGCACTCAAACGCGACCGAAGGGTTGAACCAAATACTCCCAAGGAACTTCGGCTTTTCGGCAGTCTGTACTCGAAGCGAGCGTTCCCGTTCCGTAGGCAAAAAATTCGTGCCAACACTGGCCTTCATCCGGTTTACTGCATGGCTAAGCTCTATGCGCGTCTAATCCAGTCCTGATGGAGATAAGATAAGATCAAATTTCTCCTCTTGGCGGTCCATCAACCCCACTCATACGAGCCGCAGAGCCAATGCCGCATCTTATCAGATCTCCGAGCCTTGCGCGCTAGGTTGACCTACTAAATGTGGACTACGATAAGACGGCTGGGGTGGCGTGAAAAGCAGTAGAACTGGTGATGCCGCCGCACGTTAGCAAACTTGCCAACACCCGGTGGAGCAATTGGCTAGCTGAATCGAACAACTTTCGGTAACAGGCACCCGCCCCACGTGCAGAGAAGACAACCACGACGACGACTAGGACAACAGCGGATGACTGCACAAGAACCGCATCCGGTACACTTATCGAGGTACAACCCAAACGGTCTCCCATACAGAGAAGCTCGTATTTGGTGATGCACCAGCTGTGTTGATTTGTGCGAAAGTTCAGTGCATGACCAGTTACGAGCTTCTTCGTAATGGCAAAAGCACATGGCAATTATGCGATCTTCCAACTCTATCCGATGGGAAAACGTACGCCTGCATGCATCCGGCCATCTCCCCGTTAACAGCCAGTCATATGTTTTTGTAGAACCCAACACACTCATCGACTGCATGGGACGCGACCGTGACCCAAACCTCTAGACCCTGCTCTCGACATCTACGGAATCTGTGTTAAAGGCTAAAATACACGTGCGAATCTACCGAAGAAACACAACCGCACTACCTCATTCGTGTACATACACAGCGGCGATTCGGTGAAGGGTGGTCTGGAAACAAATTACAAGACATTCGAACGCTTGCGAAAAATGCGACGTCGAAAATTGGGCAAGCACGTCTGCAAGTGGTGTATTATGATTGAAGGTAGCGTAACAACCTTACAAATTCCGTTTGCGTTGGCGACAGAATTCGAGGTGTGAACATCATATGCAAGAGAGCGTACTTTCGTTATACGTCAACGATCATAAATGATAGGTTTATATGATTGGTAAGGGTTAATGGTTAGAACTGCATAGCGTTATCGTTCGCATGCGGACTAGAATGAGCTACCCAACAATGAGGTTCCCCCGCTGTTGTATCGCCAAGCTCCTTGCCTCGGTAAATCAATCTTGGGCTAGCTTCGAAAGAAATTCAAGCGCTTACCTCGAATTGAGATTGACTGCCTATACACCAAAGCCTTCGGAGCGTAACGCACAATGCCCAAGCGTCGATTTGAGGAGACTGTGTCACAGCAAATCTGTGGAGAACATGCTGCAGCCGCACCCACATCGATGCACCCGATGACTAATGAGGGAGGCCAATCGGCCGAAGAATATTTTGATGACTCCGAACCAAAAGGTCCGGATATAGCTACCATCAATCGACGGTCCCTTGCCTCCATCGTTAGTCTCTTCGGGATAATGGGAACGAGAATCCCATGCTAATATTCACAGGCTTGCAATCCCTGCCGCGAGCGGAAAGTCAAATGTGATGAGCAGAGGCCGGTATGCGGAGCGTGTGTTCGATTGAAATTAACGTGCAAGTACGGATCGCGTGGAAAGCCAAAGCAAGTCGTTTCACGATGTGAATCCTTATCACAAATGCTAATTAGATGCTTCATAGGATCGACACTCTCTTAGAGTCTATGTCGAAGTCCCTGCAGCAACTAGAGCGTACCACGAGTTACATAACTACCAAGTTAGAATCTCAAACGACAACAAACGCTAGGCATGGCCACTTTCCCTACTTCGAACTCGCGACGCTAACTGGACAAAAGTTTCCCTAGTCCACCGACCAGCGGTCTCACCCTTCCTTGCAAGACTCCCTCGCCACAACCACATTCGATTCGTAGTCGTTCCGAGTATAAGAATGGTCGATTGCAACAATTTCAAGACCTAAGCTTTCCACAATTTAGTCATATCACAGCACTTCATGAGATCTATGCTTGGCCACACGTAGCCAAGGCAGTCCCCAACGTTGATATGACCTACCCAGTAACCGCCGAGCGATCTCGGGATCCATTGACACCTACTGCAATAGCTCCACATTGTCTTGTCTCATCCACTCAGGAGGGACAAACCGACTGGTGCGACTCAATGAACATTTTGCAGGTCCGGACGCTTATCAGTCACTATCTGAACGACCTATACCAAGTATATCCGATAGTTGAGAAACGCAAGATCCTTGATTTCTGTACTTCCGTGACTATAGAAAAGGGTTTCAGCGAGAATGCGGAGAGCTGTGTTATCCTCATCGTTTTGGCGTTGGGCAGTTTTGTTGCATATTTCAAAGGCCAAACTGAATGGGGCCACGATGGTATGAACGATCCAGACAAACCAGTGGGAGTAGGCTTTTTCAATAAAGCAAGGCAGATACTTGCCATACTACCCAAGGGCCATATAGAGACTGCTCAGTGTCAAGTTTTGGCCGGGTACATACATACCCTGATTTCGCCGTTAACTTGTCAGACTGACATGACCACTAGGCTGTATTATGCACAAATCCTTAGAATCTACGACTTCTGGTCCTCGATTCACGAAGCAGCAGTTACCCTTGTCAACATAATTAACACGTATGTCCTTATTACGCACTGGAAAGACTATTTTCATTCTAACATGGTTACGTGAGATCATCTGCGGAAAAGACCAGCCCTAGTGTCACCCGGGGATATTGGGTTACGTACATTCTGGAATGGTTAGCAGAGGAGAACCGAATGCTGAATGTCGCTGACATTTCACAAGCACAATATTGGCGGAACTCGACCTCCCTCCATCTGGCCTCCACCGCCTGCAAGATATTGTTCCAATGCCATTTGGCCATGATGAGCCTCAAACGCAAGAGCAAAATTCAGATGCTGAATGCCACTTTGTATTGCTAGCGAACATAGCTCTTCGCAGATTGCTCAACAGAGCGTTTCGGGGCATGTACCCGTCTGGTATGTAATCCCGAAAGTCTATGATGGGAGTGCAACTGATATGACAGACTTGGAAGGAGATGTCCCACGTGGCACCGTCGTTGCCTCTACGACAGTCGCCCAAGAGCTAGCGACCCAACTGGAAAGCTGGTTTAGCCATCTTCCTCCCTCTATAGCTACACAGATGCGTGCAGACGACACCAGAATTCGTCAGAAATTCCCGGAAAATAACCTTGGTCTCCTTCGAGGCAGATACTGGGCAGCAAAATTCGTCGTCTACAGACCTTTCGTTTACAAGTCACTAAGCCATCCACCTCACACACTGACCGCCGAAGATTACTTTAACTTGGAACAATGCCTTGAGGCAGGTTTACAGGTCTCGCAAGAAGTTGGTCTGTTAACAGAGAATGCAAGGCTAATGGTGTCTCCATTTGCCCCAATTAGAAGGTGGGTTAACAAGCTTCTTTTGATGATTTCTGCCTTTGCTATCGCCTAAAGTCCAAATCCGTAATGTAATAAAGCTGACTAGAGGCGGATAAACACAGCTTTATGGCAACATACACGCTCTTATGTGCGATACAAGATGTACCACATTTACGGCATTTTGCCGTTGGCAAACAATATCTGGCAGAAGAGATCCGACGGAAAATTGAACTCGAATTCCGGCATCTTTCACCATTAGTTGAAAATGAGATGGAACTGTTAGAAAGATACAATATCTATTTAGAGTCCCGCCAGATCACAGAATAACGCCAACACGTCAAATGTACCTGCCAATGTCCCTGGGTCTTTCTGCGGAAAATTCCTGTACATGCGGATTTCATGTTTGAAACTATCTCTAGATCGTTAATTCAAAGAAGAGATAGAGTCTATCTTTGGTCTCTGCGTTGTTCTTACATGTTAAGAAAAATCTTTGGCGTACTTTTCTCATGGCCATGGAACCACGCCACTAGAAGGAATTTATTGTTCACTGAATACCTGTAAAGTGCATTGACCAAGTTTCATTACATGATAAAAGCACTGGAAATTCCTATCTTCATAAAGCAACGGGCCACATAGGTCTATATCGTAGCCTGGCTTCGGAACTCGAACGAAGTTCAAGGTTACAGACAATAAAAGGCCTCTAAAAGACTTGGGGAAGTAGAGACTGATCCTAGTATGTAAACAATCTCAAATCTCCCACATTTCCACCGTTGGCCCGGATCATCCTCGCGTTGCGGCGCCGGTAGTAGAAGGCCAAGGCAATGGAAGCCACAGCGACAAAAATCAACATGGCAAAATTCGTCCAATGGCCTGTCGGGTACCCCTTAGCCTTCTCGTTGGGAGTGTAGATCCAAACGCCGGTTATCTGACCGGGTATACCGAGTGAGATGTTAAGGGCGACCGCAAGACCGACCGATGAAGTCGAGTGCAAATTAGACGAGATCCAGCCCAGCAAAGGGGGAATGCACCCAAAGGCACCGCAACATGCTATGATCAAACACGCGTACCTGGCCTGTATGGTCACCGTCAGAACTACACTTGGGACAGTCACGTACGGGTACCAGGAAACATGGAAGAGAATCGAGAAGATAGACTAACCTTAAATGAAGTGGCAGGCAGAAGGGCAGATGCGATAAAGCCGGCTGCACCTAAGATGGCACTTCCGGCCGCGTGGTATGCACGAGCATTCAGACGATCGGCTGAGTATGACACGCAAAGCGTCACGACATCTTTATGATGGATTAGATTAGCTGGGAGTGCTAAAAGCCACGAGCGAGGCGAGGTGTATTACTTACATGCAACTGCATAGGGCGGGACAGTCATCAGCTGCGCCTGCAAATTTGCATAGCCTAGGCCAATCACAATGCTTGGAGTGAAAAGTGAGAGCGAAGAGAAAGGCACTGATATTCCAAAGTAAATCTGGGGTTCTGGTCAGTAGTTGTAGGAGTTGGCAGAGCTCGGTTGAAGACTTACCGCATAGTGGGCATAGAGACGCCAATCAGTAAGGGTTTCTTTGGCTTGAGCCCAAGTTAAATCGCTGTCACTGCTCTTGGAGCCTTCGACTTGAAGCCGGTGTGCAGCCAATTCTCTTTCGTCCACGCTTAACCACTTTGCCGTCTCGGGAAAGTCTGGTAGAATGAACCAAACGGCGATACCTGACAGAAAGCTCGGAAGGCCTTCAAGGATGAAAAGCCACCTCCATGCAGAAAGACCAGATACGCCTTGCATATGCCCAATAGCATAAGCTAGTGCACCACCGAAAGCACCAGCAAGGGTGGCGGACGCTAAGATGAATGCGACTCGAATTGATCGCTCGTCCGCTCGGTACCAGAAAGTGAGATAGTACACTAATCCTGGAAACAAGCCTGCTTCAGAGATACCAAGCAGAAACCGTACTGCAGTGACAGTGGCGAAGCTATTTGTGGCACCCAAGCACATGGTCAAGGCACCCCAAGAGAGCATGAGGATGCTGATCCATCTGCTGGGGCGGAGCTTCTTCAGGACGTAGTTGGAAGGGACTTCGAAAATGGCGTAGGCGATGAGAAATGCCATCAGAGCAATGCTACATCGTTTTCAGCGCTTACACCGCCACATAATCAAGACTATCTTACACATATTGGTAATTGGACATGCGTGTCTCGGTCATCAAATCATTCTTGGTGTTGGCATTGAGTGTCTTCGCATTTCCTGGGATTATCAGCATGACGAACAATTGTAAGGTCTACATCGTCAACCCAGCAAAAAGCGGCGTACCAATATTTGAACGGTCCAGGTAGCAGAGCAGGAAGATAGCGGCGGACAGTGGCATGATACGAAGGTCCTGCCTCTTCACCAATCTCTTCTCCTCATCCGTTTTGGAACCCGTCATGTTCGATCGATTTGCATCCTCAACGGAAATGCCGGCCTCCTTATCAAGAGACTGGGCACCCGAGGAGGTTCGCGTCTGCAGAGCCATGGCTGCTTGGCTGTCTGAGCGCCTGGTAGGTAAGCAGTCGAAAGGAAGTAGGGTCCCAAAACTGTACACGGCAGAAAAAAGAAAACGAGTGGGAACAGAAGAAGGTGTAGATTGAGATTGAGAGATAGATGTTGATGTTGATCATATATATAATAAGACAACTCAAGCCATGAGTAGCTGGCGTATTATATATTCCGTCTACCCCATACTCTCTGTCTGGCTAGACCAGAAGAAGGCGGGGGAGGGGAAGTCTAGTTCGCATGTGTGGAGTGACTACCAACGCGGGAGTACAAATGTGCAGCCTGGACAGTTCTTTGTTTGACAGGGGTCGGAGACTGCGCGAGGAACTCCGAGCTGAGCCAAGCACTGATTATGCTTGCGAGATCGTGATTGGCGCATCTGAGACGCGCATGTCGTTAGCCGCTGTCGAAGCGAACAGCTCCCAAGAAAGGATGCGGGGTCAGGCATTCACGTGGTGTTTGCCTCGGACTATTTGCTCGCCAACTCCGATGCGAGAGAGACTAAGAGGGAACTAACGTCCACTTCTATGGTCGAGAACGGAGAATACTGCATCCAAGCTCGGGACTCCATGATGGGGAAAGACTTGTGTGGGGCTGCATCGCCGCCGCGCTAACTACACACGAGTCGAGCTTGTATTGAAGAATAATAAAAGGTTGATTGCCATGATGCATGAAATTACTATGTCAAGCTTGACTCCTAGCTCAACTCAAACAGCATACTCGCGATTAACAACACGAAAGACACCAATAGAGATGATCGACGGTGCCGAAGTTCAACAACATAATTCAGCAGAATCCTGCTGGATTGTCGTACATGGTCGAGCGTATGATGTGACCGGTAAGATGCACAATGCTAAGTGTCATACTGACAAGACTGACCAAATCCGTAGAATTCCTTGATGAACACCCCGGGGGTGCGCCAATTATACTCAAGTGTGCCGGCTACGATGCTACAGATGCGTATGAAGCGATACATTCACCCGACCTGATCACCGAAACATTGCCATCCTCGGCATGCCTAGGATTGGTAGAAGCCAACACCGTTGCGAAAATGACACCGCCGTCAGCCCAAATTCCGGACACAAACCATACGGAAGGGTCGAAACAGTCTGACATTATAATCAATGTCAATGACTTCGAAATGGCAGCAGAGAAGTGCGCAACCGGTGCGGCCTGGGCTTTCATGGCATCCGCAGCCGATGATGAAATAACCAAAGTTCGGAACGCCAAAGATTTTGCAAAGATATCCCTGCGGCCGCGTGTTATGCGAAACGTCGCGACTGTCGACACGTCGACCACCATCCTAGGTTTTCCGACGAGTATGCCAGTTTTCGTGTCTCCGACCGGCTTGAATAAGCTGGCACATCCGAACGGGGAATGTGAGGTCACAATTGCCGTTGGCAAAGCTGGCTGGATCCAGGTCGTGAGCACAGTATCGAGCCAGCCTATCGAGAAAGTCATGGCAGCTAGGGTCGATACAAAACAACCGATCTTTTTCCAATTATACGTCAACAAAGATATAACCAAAACACAGGCTTTGCTACGAAAAGTAAAAGCGCTCGGGGTAAGCTCCATCTGGGTCACCGTAGATACACCCGTCCTTGGCAAAAGAGAAAGAGATGAGAAGCTAAAAGCAAAAGAGAATGTAAGATTTCTATGCATAGAAGCCATGACTCGAGACTTCTCCCGCTGACAGTCTATAGGGCACAGGATCTGGCCTTGTCGGGCATGGAAATGGGCGCAGAGGTGTGGCCAAAGACGTGAGTTCATGGTTTGCGAACTCGTTGCAATGGGAAGACTTGCAATGGATTCGTGCGATAAGCGGACTACCTGTGGTTGTCAAGGGTGTTCAATGTGTTGAAGACGCCGTGCTTGCATACCAACACGGAGCTGATGGGATTCTCATCTCTAACCATGGAGGGCGCTCACAAGACACGTATGCGTCACTCTCAGATTTCTTTGGTCACCTAGTACCATGCTGACATTCTGCAGGTCTCAATCAACAATCTTGACACTTCTCGAAATTCGACATTTTGCACCACACCTGATCAACAGTAAAATGGAGATCTATCTTGATGGAGGAGTACGGCGAGGGACCGACGTCTTGAAGGCTTTGGCTTTGGGAGCAACTGCTGTGGGTATGGGACGTCCTTTCCTGCACGCTTTGACAGTTGGCGGGGCACCGGCCATCGAACACATGATGAACTTGGTTGCCACTGAGTTGCAAACAAACATGGCATTGTTGGGGGCAACAAAAATTAGCGAAGTCGTACCAGAGATGCTTAACACAAAGCGACTGGAACGGAATCTTGTTGGAGCAGTCAAGTTGTGATGAAAGGGACAGATTCGGGCGTTCGGAGAGGGCACCTTGCGTTACGCTTTTCATCACACGCTGCAGAAGTGCGATTTGTTAGCAGAGAACGAAAGATTTTGATAGCGACAGTACAATTCGCAGGCTAATTGACCGAATCCATGTAAGAGTCGAAGTAATAGCTGAAACCAGTGTAACGAATAGCCTTCGTAGGAGAAGGTGCGAAACACATATTTTGCACAACTTGTCGTTCTTGTCGCAGTCTTTGCGAGATTCTCAACTTCACGAAGTACCTATTATCCTTGCTTATAAGCTCCCGCAATCGTCGCATAATGTTTGTCAACAATCTTGCGCCGCTGCAGCTTTTGTGCGGCAGTCAGAAAGCCCTGCGGGACGACAATCAGCATCGAACAGAAGTAAAATTCGTTTCTCGGGATTTTGGCTACTCACATTCTGTGACGTCCATTCTTCGTTGTCCATAATAAGACCGCCAAGAAGCTCGATGGACGAAAGGTGAGCCTGTCGGCCGGCTTTCCGGAGATCCTCCAAGACTAGTTCCTTTAGAGTACTATTATTGCACAAATCCTGGAAATCGGTGCTTCCTTCTATGCTACGTTCTAGGGCAAGCTTCCTCAGGGCTGGCTCCGCTGGGACTATAATAGCAATAGGCTTGTCCTTATCCGGTGCAGCGTAAACGCAGATATTAGCGATCAGTGATGAGGCGCGGTAGACAGACTCTATCTTTTCCAGCGCTATGTATTCACCTTTCAGAGTTTTGACAAGATTCTTCTTCCGGTCTATGATCTTGACGTGGCCATTGGGATCAAACTCTGCGATGTCACCTGTCATGAACCACCCGTCCGACCTGCAGGCTGCTCTCGTCTCTTCTTCGTTATCGTAATAGCCCCTTGTCACCGCAGGGCCTCTTATCCAGAGCTCACCCTGGGGAGGATGGTTTGTAGTGAAATAACCAGCTTCTGAAAAATCAACGAGTTTTTCTTCGACGCATGTGGGTATGTCGCCATGCGTGTCCACCGTCCAGGACAGTGGATCGTTTATAGTGCCCATACCTGCCGTCTCCGTGAGGCCATATCCTGTAACAATTGGAGCAAGTGTCATGGACATGAATATCTGCGTTTCTTTGGCGAGAGGTCCGCCGCCGTTCAGTCCAAAGCGAAGATTACCTCCCGTTGCTGCGCGAACGGGCCCAAAGATCAGACTATCAATCACTCCACTACCTGGAAGACCTGCCGCCAGTAAAGCCTTCTTCGCGGATAACGCGGCCCAAAATAGATTCCTTTTCACTATGCCGCTAGATTCGATCCGACCAATGATGCCCTTCTTGATCAACTCCCACACGGCGGGTACAGCGACGAGGAGGTTTGGCCTAAATTCGGCCAAGTCGCCTTGGCAGTTGCGTACTGAGGCGTCGGTGAGCGTCTTTGGGGAGCCATAGCCCAACGTGGTACCCCAGAATATTGAAGCATTTTCGAATACGAATTCCATAATGTGTGCCAGAGGCAGATACGCAAGCAACTTGTCGTTTGGCGAGAGATGTCCACCAACAATTGACGATGCTCCGGCGACCGCAGCTGCGATGGCGCTATGCAGAATGTTTACACCCTTGGGAATTCCAGAAGAACCGCTTGTGTACATGACACATGCAAGGTCCTCTGGTTGAGGTGGAACATGTTTGGCAGGTGTGTTCTCGCCTAACTGCTTCAGCCCATGGTAGAAGAGGAGACGAATATGTGGAGAACGGTCACGGATGTTCTTGGTCTCTACATCAGCCGCGGACGTGCTGTTCACAATGACAAATTCAAGGTTGGGTGTGTCAGGCAGCACTTCGGCCAAGCTGACCAGGAGTGCAGCATCTACGAGGATGGCGCGCGACGCTGTCTGCCTTAGGGAAGCGCGTAAGCCATCGAGGCCGAGTGTGTCATATGCGGTGACAATGGTCATGGACTGCGTGAAGGCTGCGTGAGCGACAGACATCCAGGGGAGACTAGTCGCGCCATAGAGATGCAGCTTGTCGCCACGGCAGAGACCGAGCTGTCGCAGGCCAGCGCCGAGACTGCTGATATGATCTTGGAACTCGACGAAGGAAAGGTACTGGTACGGTCCCAGCTCAGAGTACTGCCATTCTTTTGTTACTCCTCCCACACTCTTGCTCTCGCGGTGTGTAGCCAGAAGGGGCCGGGAGCCCATACAATTGTTGTCGCCGTGCGTGCGTGCTGCATACTGGACAATGTCGTATGCAGTACGGATTGAAGGATGTGGTTGTGTAATGAGACCGTCAACGGCCGCGGGATTGCGCCGCGGTCGCGTCTCCCCCGGCACTTTCTCGGTCCCCGGAACCTCAACCGAGAACGGCCCCTTCCTTCGCATGCATGGTTGCAACACAATAGGAGACGACATGGAACGCAATGATAGCTCGGAGTAGCAGCAAATAAAAAAGATGAAATCAAGATTGTGCGCCCATCAGACCGTAGATCGGGAAGAGCATTAACATATCCTTACAGGCAGCGTTCGGCGCCCGTTACCATGTACACCAACGAGGTGACCGAGACCGCCGCCCAGTCCGCCGCCCAGCTACCATGCACCACGAGTACTTGCGCAGAATGTATAAGCTTGGAGAGCGGAATCCGAGTGCTGCATATTCCGTCGCTCTCAATGGGGTGATGTTTACTAGTGGATATAGATCTGGCTAGCAGATAAGCCGGGTCAGCAAGATGCCCTCTCCTCGGCTGACCTAATGCAGGACAGTACCGTTATTGCTCACAAGACAAGAATACTACTTTTCGACTCTAATCCCGCAAGTGACCCTTTCTCACCCTAGCTGGATCGCTTCTGGGCCCGTCGCGTATGCTTCCCATATATGTTTCGGAACCCAGCCACATGCGCGTCTATACGTTATGCCATCTTTACGCTCGACCCAGAGGACGTTGTAGAATTCGCAAATAGTATCTCCTGTATGAACGGAATAATCACCCTTCGAGGAATCATATAGGAAGTTGTGCAACGATTTGTTACGGCGCGCGCGCTCGAGAACACTTCGTTGGAGATATTCCTGCCGGGGGTCATTTCTGCTGCGACGGTAGGATGCATCTTCGTCAGGGTCCTGGAATCTGACCTCTTCCCTGTTCAACGTTTCGGCGTGTCCGCGGAGAACGGCGTTGCGTGTCTCAAACCAGAGCAGCTCCTCCCAGAGACAATTCTTACTGACCTCAGAACTCTCTTCAACCAGCTGTCTCATCACTTGCTCGTCAATACTCCGGTTTATTGCCTGCATCGAGGAGCTGTCTTCTTTCGCTGCTCCTATATTGAATGCCGTGGTGATGTCACTTAGAAGAGCCAGCTTCCCGTCATCATTAATCCACGCGGGCTCGTAGTCAACTTGATTGACATGATTGCCAGACTTATACGTGTCTCTGCCTGTTTCGAAAATTCTCCACTCCATTGACGCGCGCATATCTCTTGCGCTCGCACTGCCGGTAGAGACCGCAATCAGCTCAATAGCAACCGTCTGATCACGAGGACTCCAGTCTGGTACCCGAATCGACTTTACAGTTGATAGTTTGGATCCAGTGGAAACCACATGCTCATAATTCCACTCATCATAAAACTTCCATCCCGGTAAATTCGACGCCGGCAGGCGGAGTAGACCTGCAAATGCACCATTCGGTGCGTGTAGTATCAAGATAGGGCATGGCCTTTCTTCAGGACCGCGCTCGAAAACTGGACTTTCGAACACTGACATCTTTGGCCGAGCGCCATAGCGCGGAGGACCCTGAACTCGTCGCAGGTAAGATGCCGCTTGGAGGGAAGCTGTAGTAGTGACGCATGACAAGTTGCCTGAAAAAGAGAAACCGCTTTGTGTCGGCGTCTCGTCACGGATTGGAATTGGATTCCGAAAAAGGATGTTGTCGTCATTTGCATGGAGGAACAGTGAGTTTTCTTCCGATGAGCCTTCAACGTGAGTCCACCCGTATGGTAGGTGTATATTCGGATCTGAAGCCACGCAGACGCACTGATCCAACAAGAGCGGCTCCTTCACAGGTTGCGACTCACTCCCCAATGTAACCTGCCATTGCACTAAGTTTCTTGTAGTCCAGCTACCAACCTGCTTCCTACAGTCTTCTTTATCAATGTACGACAAACCAGAACGAAGGCTCCAAGGATCGATAAAGCATTCCCAGCCACACCATGACCAAGAGGGTAAGCTAGACCGGACAACGCCATCCTCGCGTCGATCCGTGCGACGCGCCGCGCTACCAAACGGCTGCCACAGCAGCGAGTGGTCAAGGAAAACTCGCGGTAGTCCATAGAGAAAACCTCCTGGGAACGAGTTCTCTAGCGTATTGAGGATGCCTTGAAACCCAGCCAGAGCGTCTTGGGAATAGCTGAATTGTCGGCCATTGTAGGGACAGAGAAGATCGAGATAGAGTTCGAAGTCCGGCCACCACCGCGTCAAGTCTCTTTGACCCTTGTTCGTGTGCACTTTTGATCTCGAAATCATCTCGCCTGGATGGAGGTCTACACCATCCCATACACAAGTCTGACAGTCCCACAAAACCCCATCGTCGAGTAAAGCAACAGACCGGCCACAGAGAATTTGCTCTTGATACCTGCAAAGCAAGATTCGAATAAGTCAGTGGATGCTCGTACTTAAGTGCGCAGGTTACATACGTCCTGTATGTAGGTGGTCAGTTTAGCTATGCATCAAGTCGCGGCATTGACATACCATCCACGACTCGCCCACTTGGAGCGTGCGAGACTTCTGTATCTTTCATGTGTAATTTTCCCAATATCCAACTGATCTCCATCCGTACACTTGTTATCTGGCCGGGAGTCCGTGTTGGGAACTCTGTGAGATGCAAAGTTTGGCCATCCCTTTGCTAATGTCTGGATGTACATGTCATCTGGTGCTGCGGCAATAATCGTCAGATAAGCGCCCGCATAAATCTTATCCATTCTTCCAACCTCGCTCTTTGTTCCCCCGGCCTCCGAATCATCTTGTACGATGCAAAGTCTGTCAACCCACAAATATCGTTCCTTCAATTCCATAGTAAGCTCTATGGCATACTTGATAACTGCTGGAATTCGCTCCGCGAACTCGCTACTGAGAGACCCGGGGACTTGCAAATCCGATATAGTAGTGCCATCAAGAAGCAGAGTACGTGGTGGAGGAGCCCGAGACTGTGGGCCTCCCAAGAGTTCTTCTAAGGTGGGCATAGCGGACTTTCGGGGCTCCGGCCAGACATAGCTAAGGGCCAAATAACGGTTTGCAGAGCTCCCGGCTACAATGCAGAGCTGATGTGTGTCGATAAGCCAGCTAGGAATGTCCTCGAGTAGCGGTCGCGACTTAGCCTTCGGCACGCAAACATCTCCGTGGAACTCGTTGCAGGCTTGGATCCATTCTCGGATTCTTGAAACATGTTTTCGTGGCATTTTCGCAGCCTCATTCGCATTGGACGCGGGTTCGCTAACACTTGTAAAGGATGTCCTCATTGTTACCGCAGAGTCCTTTGCAACGACCTGTTCCTTTCCGTTGTCACCACTTTATGATCCCAGAAGTTTGTTCTCCTCGTCCGAGCGTATATTGGACGTAAGAGAGCATTACAGACATGTAGCGAGCAATAATGAATTGAGGGGTAAGCCAAGCTCTCTAACTTAATGTGGCACCTAATTATCCTAGTTGCACTCTTGAGAAACAAGGCTGTGAACATTCGACGAACACCAATAACAGTGTCAGCCCGTAAACACGGCAAAAGAGCGCGCAGCATCACCTATCACATTTTACCAAGTCCGGAAACTCTTGACGTCTTTTTTAACATCTCAGCATCATATTCTTCGATGATACTGTGCGCGCGATTTGCTACACTACTCATCCTCCTCTGCATGGCGACATTCACGATGGCTTTTGCAAATGAGCGCAAAACATGAGATGAGACTGTTCCAATTGCATACTTTTCATTCTCTGAACGTTTAGTGCCGGCTAAGACGCGACCACATCGAGATCTTCTAGAGGTTTCATCGACCTCATCACATTAGTCGTGCTATCGAGGAGTTTGTTAGTGTTGGAAGTTTCGTCGCCAGTGAGGGGCCAAAGACTCCGTCCCTCGGCCTGAACGGCTCAGCGCACAGATTCTCAGGGTCGACGATCTCTTCTACAGAGCCCAAACTGATTTTCGCATTAGCTAGAGCGCAAAATGTGGCAAGAACATATATAAGCGCAGTAGATTATGTATCGTGCTACGAATTATGAATAGCCCTATGCGTGTTGCTGACAAAATCCAGTATGCTGGATGCCGGGCATGTGCCTGGCCTAAGAACACGAAAGGTTTACGTAAAAACTTACGGCGGTAATAGCGACGTTATAAAATTGAGGCAATAATCATCAACTCTTCAAGACCTCATTTCCTTTCTGCAGCTCTCTTGAGAAACAGGTCCGTTCCCAAACAAGGTGCAAAGAACATTTTACCACTGGCAGCACGTTTCACCGTCCTCGCTGCTACTATAAGCCACATTACCACGCAAAATCCAGTCAGTACCTGACAGCATCAGTATGGGTACGTTTCGGTAGATTGGGCAACGTACGCATGAGAGAACCTTGAAGAACTCGAAGTTGAACTCTTCTCCGATCGAGATAGTCAAAAGAGTGAACACCGCTGGTATGTCTGTGAGTATGCGTTTGCTCTCCGATGGGAAGGATTTAAATTGACTTACCGACTGGAAATATGAAGCCCCACCATCCCATGTTAAAGGGGAATGGGTACGCTGTGGCTATCATTATGATAGCGATGATGAACCAAATGACTGCAAAGCCCCAAAGTAAGATTCTCCCCCTAGTAGTCCAAAAAGATAAAAGGTATTTCCGGCATTGGCCACAAGTGGGATCGTGCCGTTGAGTGGAAAGCTATGTCTTGCCACTTTTCCAAGCGCTATCAAACTATACTATTATCAGCGTTATCAACATGTTGAAGTAGGGGTTGACAAACGAGAAACCCGACAGTCCGAGTGGACCGATTGGAAGTAATAATGAGACAATCACCTCGCGTTGAAGTGGCTTGTGTATCGTGAGTCGAAGGAAGTAAATGGTGAGAATAATCCAGGATAAAGGACTTCCGATACCCCAGAATATGTAACTGATTACAAGGGTCCACAATTGGTGCTGAGCATCTGTCAAGGCTCGGGCGACAAGCGCTCCAGATGTTGCAGCAATGACAATGGCAACGATTGGTATAAGATATAGGGCTGTCATCTCTTCGAGATCACGGCGACGGTTCGACATTCTGTATTTGTTGTTAGGCAAGGTACGAAGAATAAGATTTTGATAAGGGTTTGAAACTTACATCATCCATGTCATGTGGAAGCAGGTGACCACCGCTAGTACGCTCTCGATCCACCATAACACCCAAGCAAATATCGCCATGCCTTGACCCCACGGTTCTACGCATACAAGTACGATCATGTTTACCAACGTCCCAAGCCCGACCGGAAATGTCGCGAGGAACAAGCTTTGGTGTGGGTGGCGAAGCACGGCTGGAAACATTTCAGGGTACATGGTATAGCGGAGAACAGAAATGAAGGTGAAGAGCAAGAACAGAATAATGTTGAGAACAAAGACGATCTCAGAGACGATGTCGAGCCAATGGGCATGGAACGGCACCTGGTGCAGCACGATCGACAACGCTCCCGTGCTCATAGTGATGATGAACCACCTAAGACAAAACAACAATCGTCAGCATATACTGGTTCCACTTAGACGACTTGTACATACGATGGTGTAAAATTGCGAATAATGCGTCGGAAGCCGACGTCTGATCTTCCGACTGAAGCTTGGACAAGTTGTGGGTTTGGCGCCTCCTTGCTAGCCACAGCTCCGGTAGCAGCGGTGTTTAGGCCGGCTTCTAGTATTCCATCGTTCGACTGTGTATGGCTCGTGTCTACTAGGTATCTGGGATCCTCATCATGGAAATGAAGTTCACAATTGCGACTACCACCAGGACACGATTGTGCTGACATCTTGGAATTGATCTGAATATGATTGAAGTACTAAATTGATATTGTGAATTTGTGTGAATGTTACAGCAACAGAAGAACTTACTCTAACTATATAGCAAACAAATTTACAACTGCTGCTGCCGAATGCCATTTTCAGTCGGCGAACAAGACGAGGGAGCCGCAACAATCGCGGATGCGGCAGCTTCGCCGGCGGCATGTGCCGCTTGACCGATCGTGGTTCTAAATTACCCCACCTTCGTCAGCGTATCAACCACGCAATGAGCAACCAGAGATAGCGAGCATAACCAGGGATGCGGTCATAACAAAGCTCCAGCTACGTGCAGTACTTGAGCAGCATACATATACGATAGAATAGCTACATGCAATTCTGCGCTGTTTGGAAGATAACGCGGTCTACGTGTTGTTGTTGTGCCAACTGCGTCTTCGAATGTTGCTGCCAATTATCACTGAGGATCTTCAAGATCATGTTGCGTACATACTCGACAGGAACTATCGGATGTTGAAGTCGGCTACAAGTCTGCTAATACGAGAATTTCGGAGCTTTGCGATCTCAGAGTCCCCCGCTGAACATTGTCGGGGCCGAATGCTTAGAGATCGCATGCTTACGTGTCCATGGCTATAAGCCTGCCAGCCACATGCTTATTAGCTACTTACAGCTGACATGACGTACGCCATCACGTTGCAAAAGTCTTATTAAGCCGTCACGAGAGAGCGGCAGACAGCGGCATGTCGGAGGTGGTGGTTTCAACGCACAGTCGAAGCAGCTGAACTATGTCGCTTAACAATGTTAGTGCGTTGCCGAATCTCGAGGCTAGGATACTTAGGCAGATGCCGCGATCAGATCGCACTATCGGTCGGAGCTTTTGGCCAGGCGTCGACCCTGCATTAGCAAGGAGGAACACCTCATGATTCTAGCAACCCCTTCCGGGTCTGTGCCCCCAATGCCCATGTTTGCGCAACGCCCTTCCAAAACGAGGTCATAACACCATCTTGAAGAGGTAGCATTGCGATGTTTCCCAGAAATCTACCAAGTAAGACTGCGCTCAATCTGCATTGTCTGGATTTTGGTGAGAGTGAACGGTGAAGGGACATGATGTCGTCCGCAACTGGTGTTGCAGATGCTGGCTGGGAGGATGGGAGAGGAGTCGCACTAATACGTACCACTTTCTAGTGCTTCTTCTTCTGAACTCGAGGTCTCGAAGTTCTCTGCTTACCTTGTTGGGAAGTTTGGGATAGCTTTCTAATGATCTTTCTCTTCTTTCTGATTTCATGCTTCGGGTTTGTATTACCTTCATCTCTACGCTAGATAAGGCTTGTACTCCAATAACCCCGCATTCCAAGTTTTCTAACGTTGCATACCTCGAGTACGCAACACTCTTGCTCTCTTCACCCTTTCAATTGATCACACTGCTCGTTGCGTCTATACAACCAGGACGCACGCACAGGTACGCGTTAACTTTCGCGCATCGGCGGACGAGCGTTAAAACATCGCCGACAAGAACTTCGAAGTATTGGTCGTGGCGGGACAACGACACTTTTAGGGGTACTGTTCTTGCTCGTGTTGAGCTTCGGTGTATGCGAAGCAGGTCCTGCAGGTTTTTTGTCCTTCTCTTACGCGACGATCCACTGCTGACACATCCAGGCATCTCTGGAATTGTCTCCCTGAACGAAGAAGCATACAACGATCCTCAAATTGAACCCCAGAATAATTATGGGGGTTGGGTAAATCCTGAGGACCTACCACCGATGCCTCAATGTATAGCGCAACAAGACTCTTCAGCTTGGCTCGAGGTCATGACGCGATGCATTAGCAAAGGATGCACAAGACACTTCGGAATCATCTGTACTCACCATCAGTGGCTGGCGCGACTCGATTGTCTCAGAACAGACTTCACTACCGATCTCGTCAGACAATACTTTCCGTATTGTAGTAGATCAATACTTGCTAAGGCACAGCTGTTCTCGTGGATCAATACAATAACCGGACGAACGTGGCTAGTGGAGGTAGGTGATTCGCCTGAGGTGCATACAATCTCCCCTCATTCCTTGATAAAGGGCTACATGGATTACGATGTGGTTAAGGAAGCCCCTACATGTCTGAGAGCATCATCATCAGTTGCCACAATGGAGAGTTTCCAGCACATTGCATCCTCGTGCACTTTCACAGGGAAAACAAAGCATACAGGAAATACAGACCGCCCATGGGAATACAGGGAGAACGCACAGTCGGTGGTGGCATTAGACTCTGAAACAGCCGGGTATAACCTAAGTCGTCAGGAGATTCCGGACGGATTGTACATCGACAAAGAATGTCTATGTACGTCATACACAATTGATACCGATCTCGAGCCTTGCGAGAGTTCCGCACGACCCGTTGACCAGACCAGGAAGAGGCTCTGGATGATGGCCACTTGCGGTTTCCACTCGATACTTTATACCTAGACTAAAAGTCTCAGGACCATCGGAGATTCATTCATACTTATTGAAGACTGGTCATGGCCCGCGGTCATCATAGAATCAACTCCACAGCGCGCCAAGTCACTTGTCGAAAGCTGTTCAACTGATGCCTGTAAGATTGATGAAAAGGGATATTGTACAACTAAGATCGCGATTGAGACGGCATGCATCTGTCACAGTATTAGTTATAGCCATTGCGGGAAGTCATGTAAGACATTCGAGACTCGGATTCTATACGTGGACTGGCTACACCAAGTCTGCGGTGCAGTTCATGGGTGGCATAGACTACCAAAGGATTGGAAACGACTGGCGCAACCCTTACCTCTCGACATGATACCGTGGCATTAGCCTGTGATTACATCCAAAGATGCTAATCCCATCCCCTACAACACTTCCATGCTGCTCAACTTCCTAGCAACCATAATCATCTTTGGTGGTTACATGATTAGCCCTCGTATATCCAGCGGTATTACATCGCACTTGAAACCGCAACACTGGTTTCTTAGAGGAACATCAATAATAGGATTGCAACTACTAGCATACTCAGTCCATGCTTTTGCCATTAGAGGTACATCAGGCTATACAAGGACCTCCACCCTAGAGATCGTCCTTCTCTCGTGTACACTGCCTCAAATAGCCTGGCTCCCAACCATACTCATTGGAATACAGCCTATAGAGAAAGTTAATCTGACTGCAGCAGCATCTGCATTATTGTCAGAGGCTCTTCTCCAAGCATTGTCATCCTACCATATACTGGTGACAATCGCTTATGGCATTCAACACAACTTCTACTTTTACCGCCTCACAGAAGTAGACATAGGAGGTTTCGCCCAGTTGATGTACTAGGGTGCGCTTATGTAGTTTATTGTCGTCGGCCTTACATTTATACTGTGCATGCGGATCGATAGCGTCTCTTTACAGAGATAGCACCAAATTAATTGGTCTTCGAAGAGCTTTGACAGAGGATATATAGTTTGGTTAGTCAAGCGGTGTGCTTGGATTGACGAGCAATTTGCGTACCACTATATAGGCCGTTTCAAGGGCATCTATCATCCACGTTTACAGACTTGTAACAGGAATCCTTACATCAGATACGGCTCTATAAACAATCTTCCTGGCCATGCCACTATCAATCCGGCTACCATGAGCAGCTTGTACGTTCTGGTGGTGACAAGCATGGTCGGTTTGTGGGTTTCGCAACTGCTATTTTGGATCAGTTTGGCTGGCGTTATTTCGGCAATCTAGCAGCCTATCAGACACCTCTAAGTGCGTTGTTATATGCTACAATAACGGTGCCGAGGAGGCGGAAGAAATAGACTGCAACAATAGCATGGAGCACTCAAAAGCAAGGCATCACTTGCGTAAGGATATACATATAGAAGTACTTTTCGCAGAGACTGCCCTCCATCGCGTCACTTAGAAGTCGATGTATCCGCTTTATCAATGTCTCACTCCTTCAGCGTCTAAAATCCACCTCCTACTTTAACAATCTTATCGAGTTCCAGCTCCAAAAATTCAGAAACTCAATTGCCTTTCTGCTTCCAAAAGTCTTAAAGATCCTAAGTATATTAATCTTGCAACTACACGTGTTAGTTGCAAAAGAGAACTGACATTTACGTTGTGTCGCGTTCAGCTCTTTTTATAAGCGGCAGTTCTGCAGTTGAACTCATGATCATCACGGTCCCGCAGCGAGTGGCAGCACTTCGTATCGGCCGCTTTTGCATCTTCTTTGAAATTTGATCGAAGTCCTTTGTAATTCGAATGTTGCAGATGTCAACAAGCGTCAGCTGTAACATCTAGTCTTTTAGCCTGGATAAAAAGCTTTTGTTTGCAATGAATGCTACATGCTAGTAAGTCTGACCCCAAATCCACAATCAGAAGAGAGTTCAGCGTCATAGCGTGTCTGACCCGCTAGTCTCTCTAGGATTAGAGGATAATTTTATTTAGGTTCAAAAATGAGAGCTCGCCCCCAAGGTGTTACATCGCAAGCCTTTTTCTGAGGTTCCAATTTGCGAAAGAGCGGAAGATAATGCAAACCGCGAGGACATTTATTCTCTCTTCCTCGCTAGGCGGAATGGACACTTGGATGACCATTTCTGTTGCACGGTTGCTATGGTTGAGGGCCTCGCGTTAGTATGCAGCCAATGCACTCTCGGTCACTTTCGCCAGAGGGGAAGTGATGGAACTCCGATGTTTTGCACCAAGCTTTATGGTTGTCGAACGGATTGCAGGCGGTGTTGCAACGCCTGCAAGGATTTGACTCGCCAAAATGTGGACTTGAAACATCCGAACTCCTCTGCATCGTGTTGCTGGAAACAGATCGGGGATTTCTCATTCTTGGATGTAATAGAAATCTATAATTCCAAGGTCTTATTCATCGAAATCTCCCGTGCCAGGAGATACAGCAACATTGAGAGGCGATACAACAGTAAACGTGGTAGCTTGAAGATGTCGAGGTGTGTTGGCTTTATATATGAAGGTACTTGCCCCCTCGATCGCTTACCCATTATCAGGTTCCAAATATTAGTACCACCGATGGCGAATATACAAAAATCTACGGTCTTAAGATTTCGATATGTCCCTGTCAGAAATTTCATTTCCCGAGTAATTTCGCGGCACATTCCTGCAAAACACCATGTCGCACGCCAGGCCAAATTCGAATTAATGCCACTGTACGGAACCACAGGCCGAGCATGTCCCGGAATTCTCCCAAGTGTTACGCCAATGTAAACAAAGATTCATGGGAGTCAAAGTCATGACGGGCCTCGTCGCCGTAGTCGTGGTATGCAGCTCCCAGACAACACATTCACCGGATCACTTTCTACGCTACGCTGACCACTTTGTACATCGCCGGCCAGCTTCTGTTTTCGTCGCCATGAGAATCACTTCTGGAATTCTATTGCTCTTCCTTTCCTTGGTTGACACGGCTGCGGCGAACCCGAAGCATCATCGATCCCGTTATGCTTGCAAAGCTGGTTCCGCCAACCTAAATCTCGAACATGATCACAGACCAGTCCATACTGGGCATGCCTCACAGCACAGATCACCAGGCAAAAGACCAAAGACTGGGCGACCTCATCTCACTCACAAGACACCCCATACGAAACCGATCCGCATACCTGGACCTTACACCGCAGTAGATGAGCCGATTCAGTATGCACCCGAAACAGGACCAGCATCTTTTCTCGACACATCAGCGATAGCGCCATTGTCCTTACTCACATCAACGACACCCAGAGCGTCTAGTTCAGCGGCCGATAACCTCGACGCGTTCCTCGCGTTACAGGGTAGTCTGCGCAAAAGTAGCGACACTATATTGGTCTCTGTTCCAACCACAAGTGAGATCAGTTCAAGCTCGACTTCAGCTTTGGGCGATGATGCTGCTGCACTTGCACTCCAAGCCTTACGATCCTCGTCAACGATCAGTATATCAGTATCGTCATCATCGAGCTCGATCCGCGAGTCACAGCAGGAATCCACTGCTTCATCATTATCGGTTGAGGCGCCCTTGGCCTCGTCAGATGCCGCCAATGTGCTTCCACTAGCAACGGCAATTTCGTCCGGCCCCTCCTCGACGTTAATTGCCACATCAAGTGTTTCCGCTACCCAGCTGGCACCAAGCAGCAGTGTTGTTGCATCTTCGTCAGCATCGGGATCGAGCAGCTCGAGTGAGACTGCTTCCTCTTCCAGATCTTCCTCTTCCAGATCTGAGTCATTGTCGACGAGTATATCGGCAACTCTCTCGAGCATCTACATTCCATCCTCATCGAGCGAAAGCACTCTGATCACGTCCTCGGCCTCGGAAAGTTCATCTGCCATCAGCATCAGTGTGACAACTGCCAGCTTGAGCGTTTCAGTGGTCAGCTCTTGTGTTGAGCCTTCACCCACTCCAACCGCTTGCTTGTTGCTTCTCCCTCCACAATGTGCTCAATTTGGCCGTCCAGACGTCCTCAATGCAATCCTGACCAATGACGATGTGCAAGGCTGCCTAAGGGAAGTTGGGCTGCCTTTCTATCAGTCCGCATCACCTTGCTTCAGCGATGATCCCCTGTCAACTACGACTGGTGATGTTGCACTAAGATGCCTCGAATCACGACTGCTTTGTACCACATGTGCTTCAAGCCTACCGTGGGAATGCACCAACTTGTTTTCGAACACAGAAATCATCAACGTGGACTTATTAGAAGAATGCCAGACAACTTTAGGCGTATTCAGTTCTGGAGTATCACCGTGTTTCCAAGAGACAAGAGACAATGCGCTCACTGGTGTCAATATCGGTGCTTGTCTGCAGGCCGCTATTCCTCAGTGTACGGCCACCAAAGTATGTCCTGATGTCAGCTCTTCGAGTCTGTCGGCGATTGTCTCCAGTTCGAGCTCAATAGTACCCGTGGGAGTGGCTTCGCCATTACCTGTGTGCAGCGGTCAACTACCCTCAAGCCCCCCTGGAACATGTGTAACAACCTTACCAGAGTATTGTCAGGCATTCTCAGAGCCTTATTCCGTAGATTCCGGTCTAACGGTCGCTACACTGGGCCCATTTTTTAGGGCATGTGACAAGGACCTCCAAGGTGCCGGAGTGAGCAATGCTGCAACATGTTTCCCAACCGGTGAAGAAAGCTTGAAAGGACGAGAAATCACAACCTGCCTCCAGTCGCTAGCGCTTTGTAAAGTTTGTATCGAGTCCTTGCCGGACGTTTGTACATCGTTCTTCTCGTCAACCCAAGCCGTGGACGGTGAAACACTATCGGCATGTAAAACAGCTGTTGGAACCGCTGGCCAGGGTCAAGGATCGCTGTGTTTCAACAACCCTCTCGACACAAGCCCACTGACAGGGACGAGGGTCGGTGCATGTCTCTCAAGCATTCCCTCGTGTGGGAGCAATATCTGTTCCTCCTCCTCCTCCTCCTCCCCATCCTCCTCTTTGGCACAAATATCGAGTTCAACGCCTCCACCAACGCCGACATTCGCGACAATATCTACGCCATCTCCTCAGCCTTGCGTACAAGCCTTGCCGTCGTCCTGCCGCGTGGCCAGCCGAGGTTTACTCATCGATATCCGTGATACTATCAGTCCCAGCTATTGTCAAACAGAACTTGCGTTAATGAGAACACCAAATGCCGCCGATGTGTGCTTTACGACGGATCCGGTCATCTCGCTCACTGGCCAAGACTTCGTGCAGTGCTTGGCAGTCTATTTCCCCGAGTGCCCACGATGTATAAATGATCTACCCGGGTCGTGTTCGCTGGAAAACGGTCGGCTGGGCTCGGTATGTTACGATGCTCTGGACACTGGTATAACAGCTGATGCTTCGAAATGTTTTGATGAAACTTCGCTCAGTGCTCCTGTTACTTTGGATCTGCTTTATTGTATAGGAAGGGCGATGGTTTGCGGCGAGTAGAAAATCATTTGATTATTTTTTTATGATTAGTAGAATGTTCTAAATTGATACAATGTCAATATTTATGCTAAGGACTATTTCCTTTAACACCTCTTATTATAACCTTTATAGGAATACATAATAAAGAGTCTATTCTACTCTTATATATACTTTCCTCTCTACTTAATGCTATTGTATAGAGATAACTGTAATACTATAACTCTGTAGCAAATATAGCAACTTAAAGTAGGCTCTAGCGTAGGTTGTACTGTATATACTAATCTTAGAGGGCGGTAGATATTTCACCTTTCTTATATCTTGTTACTCTATAACTATTTTTGCAGACACTTATTATATATATCAGATAATAAATGTCTTGAACCATTCCCAACTCATGCTGTTTTACGATGCCAGGTGTTATAGGTAGAATATATATCTAGTAGAGTTTTAAGATAGGCGATGCTGGGAAGTGGAATGAATTAAGAAATGTGAGGATTTAAACATAATAATAATCCTGATACATAAACGCGAGTGATGCATTGTAGGAATTTTTTATTTTTCCCAAGTCTGAGTAACACAGTTGTATTCATAATGATTACCCCTACAAGGCTGGAGGTTCTTCTGAACGTTACATTGGTGGCGCTTGTACATGTTCCAGTCCGCTATCCTCGTATATTACATACGGCTCAGGAGGTATTCTGCAGCATGGACGGCGCGCGAAAAGATTGTGTGCACAGCCCGCATGCGTAAGCTTAGTCTGGACTTGGGCCGCTATGGGTCGTGCCTTGGGCACGTGGCTTAGCATACTTTTTATCACTACGACAAATTGTTTCAAGACGAGGGTCCCATCGCGCAGAAAGAGTAGGTTGCCATCTGGGCCCAATGATGAAACCGTAACTTGGTCGATCCAGTCGTTGACTCTTCCAATATTTGCATGGAATGAATCGTCTTGGCCTTCGCCTCGTCTGTAGTCTGCAAACTCGTGTAGCTGCTTACCAAGGAGGACAGTAAGCATCTCGGTGAAGACGCAGCCTAGCGAGAATATGTCAGCAGAACGACCGCGCCGCTCATGCTGATAAACTTCAGGTGCACAGTAGCGGGGCGTCCGAGATGTTGGTCCATCTGTCTGGCTATGTCCTTGGGACGCAAACGACCGCGAGAGACCAAAGTCTGCAAGGTACGCACAATATGCGCCTGCTCGTATTTCTCGTATCAGAATGTTTTGTGGTTTGATATCCATGTGTTTCGTGGTCTGACTGTGGACATATTCAATGGCTGAAGTCAAACATGCGAAGAGATGTTTTAGACATTCTATTCGTCTATGATACGCTGTCATATCCGTGGATATTATAGTTTGGCAGTAGGTGTCGACTGCGATATCTGCTGTGTCTTCGAGAAAAGTGCCGAGGTGATAGTCCGCTACTGGGTACATTAGGATCGAGAAGTCCCTCCCTTGTAAGTAACTACCGACCAGCTGAACGATATGGGGGTGTCGCAAGTTCTGTAGATGATAAACTTCCCCGAGAGCCTCTTTAATAGTCCATTGCGGCGAGCATCTCATGGTCTTCCTTGCCAATGCTATTCGCCTGCAGAGGACCTTGTCCACCTTGGCTGTTGACGATGTGCCAAGAGGTGACAGACTAGTGAGCGGAACAGGATCCCTGGGCAGAAAGGTAACATGCTGACCTTTACCAGACCAGTTAAGCTCCTTGTCAAAAGGTTGGATGATGTTTCGCTCATGAAGATGAGTATAGTAATCGTTTCTCAACTTTTGAAAAGGCGCCGGCACGTGAGGATCGCATATCTCGTCCTCCCGTATGGTCTCTATCTGGGCAGCTGGACTCATTCCATACATGGAGGAATACGCTGGACTTGCGTACGAGGATCTGGCAGTTATGAAAGAAGCTGGACTATAGCCGGACATGTGGCTGGCCAGGGAGGCGTAATTCGACATCGGCGAAAAGGAAGAGTTGGTGCCATGATTCGAATCTGTACGGTATTGACCTGATGGTACCCTGCCGTCCTCGACGTGACCAGAAAGGCTCGTTGTAGTAGTATTGAATAGGCAAGGGTTTTGTGTGGGAAGAACTGGCGGTAACAAGTGATTGACGGCAATGAAGTCACGCTCAACAGAGTCGAACGCGGAATCTCGTGGGGTGATCTCCATCATCCCAACCATTGGATCCGGCCAAAAACGATGTGGTATAGGTACGTACTGCTGTTCCATGGACACATCGGAAGGAGAAGTGAAGTCGAAGATAGGTGACCCGAAAGAATATGAATCAAGTGTGCCCAGGTCTACCCACATCTTGCCATCCGAGTCCCCGTCCGGAGAGAATGATGGCTGCTCGTCGTCGCCCATGATAGCCTCACGCGGTAGCCCGGCAGTGATTTCAGTTGTATCGTCGTTGGTAGAAAACACGTCGGATCATCAAGGAATGAGCTAGGGTCACCTCAGCACATGTTGAACACATGCTCTGAAACGTGCGTGAGTGAAGTATGCGTGAGTGAGGCGAGAAGTATCGATCTGAAGTCAGCTACAACGAAGTTCCGCACAGCCTCTCTGCGCCTTCCCCCTCATGCAACGTGGGCAAGCGCACCAATGACAAACCGCGTGATTGCCTTCTCACTTTTGGCATCAGCGTTGTGGAAATCAAGCGGCAAGGTGGCAGGGCAAGCTGTATTGGTATTGTACAAAATGTGTTGGTGCTCTTCGTGACGCTATTGTACATGTTGAACATTAACCCGACTGCTATGCTCACCACGGTGCTGCACTTTGCACACATGGCTCAGACCAGTGGAATATGGTAGTGCCTAGGCGGCAATTGTCTTCTTCTCGCGCATCTCATCCAGCACCAAATCAATGTACGCAGCCTTGCCATCGGCGCTCCTCGCCTGGATAGCCTTGTCTGCCTTGCTTATCGCATTGGTGAGGTACTCCTGTTGCTTTGCATCCAGCGCACTGTTGGTTGACGCAGTCTCGGCGTCGGCAATGCTCTTTGCATACTGTGCCCTAGTCGCCGCCTCGTCGCCCAGCTTTGAGCCATAGCGCTCCTGCAGGCGAGCCTTCATGTCCGATTCGACATTGGCTCTCCATGCCTCGTAGGAGCCATATTGCTCGATTTGCTGCCTCCTCCGCTGGTTGTAAGCGACCTTCTTCACTGCCGCGTCACGCATCGTTTCGGGGAGCTTGAACTTTGCTCGGGTCTCTGCCACGTCTTGTGCAGTGAATTGCTCGTCAAGCTTCTTGGCGAAGTTTTCCCTCAGGCGTTTGCCCGACTCCTGGCGCTCTTTGGCTCGGATGAAGGCGAGCTTGAGCCCCTCTTCTATGCTGTCGACGTTGTTGCGGGCGAGGTAGCGCTCAGCGGCCTTGAGGGCCCTCTCGTACTCTTTTCCGGCATCCCTCATGGCACGCCTCTCCTCCTGCGAGAGCTCCTGTATCGCAGCATCGTCCACCTCTGCAACTTCCTCGTACTCCTCTTCCTCAGCCTCCTCGGGCTCTTCTACGAGAAGATCTGTGGCCCTCACGAGACCCTTCTGTCTCTCCAGCATTTCCTTGGTCGGCCATTGTGCGTCGATGGTGTCTTGCGGGAGGCCCAGCGCTGCCGCTTTGTGACGCATCTGTTCGATGACAGACGGCTTCTGCATCAGCGTCCAGCGCAGGGCCCAACCCAGCGGTCCCAGCTCCTTGACCCGGCGCTCGTCCTCTTTCAGCAGATATGCATCCAGGCCACCTTCGCGGTCCATGACTTTGAGGACCCTGGATGTGACACGTAGCTTGACCCGTTTCTTCAGGGCGACCGAGTAGACGCTCTTGTTGAGGACGTTGGGCTTCCAGTAGCGGCGTGTCTTGGTCTCGGTCTTGTGCGACACATTGTTGCCAAAGTGGATCATCTGATGGCCGTACAAGCCATGGTTGGCCTGCTTGAAGAGGGTGCGGTCGCCATAGGGGTATGCGGGAATGTATGCATTGGCGGGTATAACGTGCTTGGGCAGGTGGGAGCCGAGATCGCCGCCTTTGCGTCGCCGCAGCGGGTTCTTGACTACCGGGGTCGGATCGGCGGTTGCGGCGATTGCATATGTGCGTTGTGAAGTGCGAATGGGCAATTGGGCGGGGTTCAGTCGAGTGGACAGCGGCTGTAATCGGGGCGGCATGGCGGGCTGTGGGAGAGAGAGCTGGTGGGCGCTGGCTGGTGGTGGATGCAGCTCGGGAGTCCGAAGATTTCGAAATACAGAGAGCACAGACAGCAGCGCTAGTGATGCACTCGAGCTCCCCACCACCACATGGACGTTGTCTACTACACGTGCTGCATTCCAAAATACACGCTGCCTACGGACGATCCAATCTGCGCCACACTCATTCCACAGTAACCCCACGATGCAGGAAACTACCCAGCCGTCGACCGCCAACATCGCCATGGCGTGCGCCATACTCGCTGGCGTCACTGGCTACATGCTGGGCCAGGCAAAATCCCTGGGTCTTTTCGGGGGGAGTCCTGTCTCTACCCCGCCAGAGCGCAAAGAGAAGGCACATGAAGACTCGGACGGGTCCGGCGAGGACGAGAGCGACGAGAGCGACGACGACACTGCACCCGCCGACTTCAAGGGCAACAACGAGGAGTGCAAGATGGTCTTGGTGGTCCGAACAGACTTGGGCATGACAAAGGGTGTGTGCACGTGACAGACAGTCCGCCTCGAGCACTGCTAATGTATTGCAGGCAAGATTGGCGCGCAGTGCGGGCACGCGACACTGGCCTGCTACAAGCACTTCCTCCGCACGGCCCCCAACTCGCCGGTACTGCGACGCTGGGAGTCGCTCGGCCAGGCCAAGGTGGCTCTGCAGGTCAAGAGCGAGGAGGAGCTCGAGGTCTTGCAAGCACAGGCGCTCAGCCTGGGACTGGTGGCGCATATCATCCACGATGCGGGACGGACGCAAATTGCAAGCGGCAGCGCGACGGTGCTGGGCATCGGTCCTGCGCCAAAGAGCGTGTTGGACCAGGTCACGGGACACTTGAAGTTGTTGTAGATGGATGGTGCTGCTGGGAAACGTGAAGAAATGCGCTCGCACAATATGGCATGTAGCCGACTGGGTTTGTCCCAAGCATCAGTGGCCGACGGCCTAGCAAAAGGGAACAGGAATCAGTCCGCCTGGCACGCGCCTTCGACCGAGCTCAAACCTTTGCAGGCGAACTCAGGCTTCCAGCATCGCCCCGACTCTCTCTGCGACCTGTCGTCCAGAAATTGACATCTATTGACAAGAGATGGCTCCATGGTAACGGACGAATTGCCAGCATTCAACCAGAACACGCCCAGAAGGGCGGACGGGAAAGCGGACACAGGTCGTGGTGAGAGAAGAGGAGAGGGACGCGGTAGAAGTTATTTGTAGCCATGGAAAATTGTCGCGCTAGGCTAGTGCCTTGGCACCTCACTTCGGAGGTCGCGCTGAATCTCCGTGCACTCACTGTCCACTTCAACTGCACCCACAGCAACATCCCAGTCGTCACTCACCACTTGTAAACGAGCCACAGCGTCGCCATCTCCACACCACCCACGCCATGGCGGACCTCTCCATCGATGAGGCGAACAAGATTCGTCTGTCCATGGGCTTTCCCGCCCTGCCCGGAGGCTCTGCGTCGACTGCATCTGGTCCTGCCTTCAAGCCGGCAAAGGAGGGCGGCGACGATTCGGACGAGGAGCCTGCAAGCACCATCGACACGCGCCAGGCCGCCGCCCACGATAACTGGAAGAAGCTGCAGGATGAGGCCGATGCTAAGAAGAAGCGCGAGGAGCGCATGGCCACCATCAAGAAGGAGCGCGAGAAGGCGGCGCGATTCGCCAAGCTTGATGGCACGGGTCTTGCGGACGGTGCAGACGATGCCGACGACATGGCGTGGCTGAAGACCAGCAAGAAGCGCCAGAAGAAAATCGCCAAGGCCGAGCAGATGCAGAAGGAGCTCGAAGAGCGCGAGCGCCAGGCGCGCGAGGCTATCCAGTACACCGAGGCTGACCTGGCCGGTGTCAAGGTCGGCCACGAGGTGGACCAGTTCGACGACGAGGACCAGATTCTCGTGCTGAAAGACACGGCCGTGGATGCAGAGGACGACGACGAGCTCGAAGCCGTTGCGCTCAGGGACAAGGAGCGGCTGCAGGAACGACTCGACTCGAAGAAGCGGAAGCGCGCATACGACCCCAACGACATGGACGAATCAGGGCAAAAGTCCATCTTGGCGCAATACGACGAAGAGATCGACGGCAAGAAGGGCAAGCTGTTCACACTCGACGGCAAAGGCCGGACGGTGGAGGACGTAGAAGCTGGTGCTCCTGCAGCCGCCCGAGCGAAGAAGGTCGCCATCAGCCTGGACATCCTCAAAGACGACACCCCAACCAACGACTACATGGACCTGTCGGAAGTCAAGATGAAGAAGCCCAAGAAGAAGAAGTCGAAGAAGGCCAAGCGAGAGCGGATCGAGGACGAGGATGAGATGGCTATGGGGGCTGCAGATGAGCCAGCGCCAGACGACATGGAAATTGACGGCGAAGCCGCGCCCAAGCCAAAGAAGAAGAGCCTCTTCGACGAGTCCTTCATCGACGACGACGATCTCCAAGCCAACCTCGCTGCGCAACGACAAAAGGCGCTCAAGAAGCGGAAGAAGATGCGGCCAGAGGATATTGCCCGGCAACTGCGCGAGGAGGCGTCCGCACCCGGCACCCCCGACGTCATGGAAACTACTGAAGAGGGAGACGATGCAGGCTTGGTTATCGATGAGACCACCGAATTCGTGCAGAACTTTGGAACAATCGCAGCAGGCGGAGAAGAGGAGGCTCGCCACAAGCTGAGGAAGTCGAGTCACGCCTCTAACGACATCAGGACGATGGGAGACTCGCCTGCTGCCGACGAAGATGGCGACGTCGATATGGGCCAATCGTACGCCGAGGCAGCCGAAGCGGAGGAGGCACGAGACCGCAGTCATTCCCGCGCGCGTTCTGTCGGCATCTCAGGCACTGGTCTCGAAGCTGAGAAGACTGTTGACCAAGGCCTAGGTGCTACACTTGCTCTCCTTCGACAGCGCGGCCTTGTCACAGGAGAGGACACTGGCGACAAGAATGCCTCGTACCGAGACCGACAAAAGTTCTTGGCTGACAAGCAGAAAGCTGAAGCTGATGCCGAGCGACAGCGGAAGCTGGCCCGTGAGCGCGAACGAAACTCTTCACGATGGAACACCATGTCTACGCGCGAGCGTGAAGATCTGGCGCGCAAAGCAAACACCAACGCAGATGTCAGCGAAAGCAGGAGGCTCGCTGATATCTTCAACAAGGAGTACAAGCCGAATGTGGAGCTCACGTATGTGGATGAGCACGGTCGTTCGATGAACCAAAAGGAAGCCTTCAAGCAGCTCAGTCACCAGTTCCACGGCAAGGGCAGTGGCAATACCAAGACGAAGAAGTATCTCGACAAGGTCGAGGCAGAGAAGAAGAAGATGGCACAAAGCTCGCTCGAGGCGGGCCATGGTGGTATCGGCAACGCGCAGGATCAACAGGCGAAGAAGCTCAAGACTGCCGGCGTTCGATTGCAGTGATCGCCATCACACCGGAGTTTCTTGGGACTGTTCTTGAAAGGTCAGTAGTACTCGGACATTGTAATTAGAATGTCAAATGTTAATGAATGATCACGTGTAGAACGATCTCTCGCTTTGTCGATGATGGTATGCTTGCTTCGAAGTCTACTAATCAGCAGAAGACGTGTGACGTGAAAAAAGCTGACCACAGATCCAACTGACCCACCTCAGCGCGTATAGACAAGTGCATGCTCACATCGCCAAACAACGGCAGCGTAGCTCTTCTCCAAGAGATAACGGTAGGTCAATTATATTATGACTACATTCCAATACATCACTCCTCTATCCCGCTTCAACAATCCCCGCACGCAACAGTATACTACACTACACCCGCTCCGTCCAATCATACTCTGCCAACTCCTCCTTGCCCTCTTTGTCGTCGTCAGGTAATAGCTTGTATACCTTGGTCGCGCTCACAATCCTCAGCGCAGCGTTGCGCAACCCCATCCCCATCTTCGTCCGCGGGAACGCTATCTGCGGAAAACCCCACGGCAAATCCTCGTACTTGCCATAGATCTTTCTAAATACCTCTTCGTAGCGATCGAGTGCGGCGGGTATTCCTCCTCTCACATCTCTTGCATCTCCTCCCGCGCCTCCTCTTGCGTCGTCGGCGAGCTTGCCAATCTCGCCTGCAAGATAGTACGCGCTCTTAATAGCCAACGACGTCCCGATGCCAAACGTCGCAAACGCCGCGTCCCCAATCAGCACGGTGCGGTCACGATGCCAGAGAGGCGACTTGACCTGTGCAGCGCGCGACATGTAGAAATCCTCACACGTGTCCATGCTCGCTAGGATTCGCGTTGCCTGCCATCCCGCGTCCTTGAAGTACGCGTGCAGAAGCGCCTTCTGCGCCTCGACGCCCCCTTCCAGCGCCGCCTCGACGCGCGCGTCGCGGACGCCGTGCCCGGACGTCGTGATGCAGAGGTAGACGCCGACGGTGTCCGGGTTGCGGTGCGGGCGCAGCATCAGCGCCAGGCCGTGGACGGTGCTGAACCAGTACCAGTGCGCCGTGTCCGAGGGGATGCGCGGGATGGAGAAGAAGGCGGTATACTGGCCTATGAAATTATAGCTGCCCTGTAGCTCTTCTTCCTTCAACACCATCTCGCGGATCCGCGAGGTCGAGCCGTCAGCTGCGACGACGAGGTCGTACTGCTCTTCCCTCCCCGAGTCGAAGCGCGCGGTGGTTGGCGGCGATGTTGACGATGACAGATCACCGCTGGACGATAGCGAGGTAACATACTCACCAAATCTAAACTCGATACTCCCCACCCCCGCCGTCTTCTCCATGAACATACCACACAAATCAGCCCGCAACACCTCATACTCAGCAGTCATACCCCCTCCCTTGGGAAACTCAGCAACAAGCTCCCCCCTCGCATCCAACATCCGCGTCCCAACCTCCGTCGTATTCCGCGCCCGCAGCGTTTCTTCAAGACCCATTTTCCGCACAATCGAGACGGCGGACCCGCGCACGTCGACGGCTTGCCCGGTGGTGCGCGGCACGGGGGCGCGCTCGACGATGGTGATGAGCGGCGCGGGGGAGAGGCGGGTGCGTGAGAGCCAGTAGGCTAGGCAGGGGCCTGCGATGCCGGCGCCGGAGATGAGGATGCGGAGGGGGGGTGGGGTGAGGGACATTTTGGGAGAGCCTGGGGGGTGGATTTGGTGGTGGGTTTCTTTGCTTTGGGGATGGTCGGGTCAAGTTGGAGGTTTGAGTGGTCGTGTTAAATCTAGCGTGGTCGGGTCAACTCTAACCACAGAAGACTTTTGTCTTTGGCTAGAGGAAGTTCGAGCGAAGGTAGGAGATATCAGATCAAAATTGACTAGCAGCATGCAATGAAGCTGGACAATATAGAAGATCAATTGATCAAGTCAATCACCAGATGGAGAATGGTCGGGTCTTCTGCGCTTTGGTCGGGTCAACTTTTAAGGGTGGTTTGAAGTTTTTGAGTAATCGGGTCAGATCGACGACTGGTGGTAGGGCCAAGTACAACCAATGATAAGCGATATATGCCTGGTCGTATCGAGGATTGACGATGGTGGATGTGGTCTTCTGCTTGTGTCAAGTCCTGGACTGGTCGACTCAGCACGGGTATATGTATTGTGAAATTGATGTTCGAAAGGTGGCCTGTGATACAAGACGCGACACGAGCATGGCGGCTTAGATGTCGTTTTCGGAGCACAGAAGCAAAGATCGAATTGTGGTAGCCTGCAATATTTCGGGCCCGATTACAGCCTCTCCTTATATATCGACTCGAGCAATGGCGATGAAACATGCGCTACTTGCGATTGATTAAGTGCAGTTCTTCAGGTACAGCATCGTGTGTAGTGGTGCATCCGTTAGCGCGCATCGTCGGCGTTTCGTATACACCGGTAACCAATGGCTTGCCGTCAGTACAGATGGCAGGTCCTCAGTTCAGGTTGTTGCGGGCAATCGTGCTGGTCCGACCCGAGCTGGCCCGCCCGAAGTTCGTCGGACCCGTACGTTTTGCAAGGCAAACGTGCTCCACAAAACACGGATCGGAGGTTGTGGTCGCCGGTTTTCCTTTATGTCATGATATGGTCCTCTCCTTCTTAGATCGTTAACATCAACACCAACACCAACACCAAGCTTAAGCTTTCTAAGCACATCATCCCGAGTCTTCACAAAATGGCACGCATCTTCATAACAGGCTCTTCTGATGGCCTAGGTTCCATGGTCGCCCAGCGTCTGGTGGCTAATGGACATTCTGTCGTTCTCCATGCGCGCAACGCTCAACGCGCCCAGGACGCCTCAAAGGCTTGTCCCGGGGCAGAGACAGTTGTGACTGGCGATCTATCCAGCATCGCAGAGACCAAGGGTGTTGCAGAACAGGTCAACAAGCTCGGCGCGTTCGACTGCGTAATTCACAATGCTGGTCTGTACCGCGGCCCTTTCCGCAAGACTAGCGACGGCATACCTGCACTCGCAGCTGTAAACACCGTGGCACCTTATGTGCTCACAGCCCTCATCAACCGTCCGAAAAGGATACTCTTCCTATCCTCTGGTATGCACTTCAGCGGTTCCACCAACATGGACGATGTTCTCTGGCTCAAGCGTGGCGAAAGCCAGTATAGCGATAACGAGGCATACTGCACAAGCAAGCTGCACAACGTCCTTTTTGCTAAAGCTTTCGCGAGACGTTGGCCCGATGTCACCACCAGCTCCCTTGACCCAGGCTGGATGCCCACAAAAATGGGCGGCGGAGCTGCCACTGGCGATTTTGAGGATTCCATCGCTAGCTATGTCATGATTGCGGAGGGTACCGACGAGAAAACAAAGAAGAGTGGATCTTACTTTGAGCCTGCGAAGAAAGAGGGCACTCCGCAGAAGATCGCTGAGGATGTGGGTGCTCAAGATAAGCTTTTGCAAGCCTGCGCGGACTTCTCTGGCGTGAAGCTTGCATAAGGAACAGCTCCGTGAGCATTACTAGGTTGTTGGTGGCACCTCGCTGGATTGCCGCAACCATGCCTTGCATAATCGGCTAAAGATCGCACTCCCGTTATTGGCGGAATGAAATCGTGGGGTATGCAGTCTTGGCTTTGATCTACGCAAAGTGCAGCGGCTCGTATATGAAGATAGATTCGCGATCAGTACTATACGCAATTGTACAGATAGGACACCCGGGTAAGAAGGTATGCACGCAATCTATATGCCATGCACGGTAAATCGAGCAACACGAATTTGAGCCATGAGAAGCCCCACCGGCATGTTCATGAAATATATTATCGACCTTTGCCGAACTTGCTGTGACTTCTAGCAGTCAGCATTGCTTCAACATTCGATATGTACATCACGCTACTTCAAGTCGCTGCTGTTGCGGCGTTACCACTCCTCACTTCTGCTGCAAGACTCGAAGTGCGCCAATCCCAGCGCGTTACAATCGACCTTTCCAAACAATATCAAACAATTGATGGCTTTGGTTTCAGTGGTGCCTTTCAGCGCGCCAACCTGGTGGTGAATCTAAAGGGCTCCAAGCAGCGCGAAGTGTTGGACCTGCTCTTCAACACAACCACCGGCGCGGGCTTTTCGATTGTGCGCAATGGTATCGGCTCCACACCGAACAGCAACAATGACTACATGAACACAATCTTGACAAAGTGTCCTAGCAAGCCGGCCGATGTTACCGTCAACTACTCTGGGTATGTGTGGGATGGAAAAGACAGTGGTCAACTCTTTTTGAGCCAGAGGGCGCAAGAGTATGGCGTCAAAACTTTCTACGCGAATGCATGGAGTGCGCCAGGATGCATGAAGACCAACGGCCAAGATACCAATGGCGGTACACTATGCGGAGTATGTTGAAGTTTTCATCGTCCATCTCAACTTTAATTGACGCGTGTGGTAGGTCTCGGGAGCCAGCTGCCAATCTGGTGACTGGAAGCAAGCCTATGCCAACTATCTCGTTGCATATATCAACTTCTATGCTTCAGCTGGTGTCAAGATCACTCATCTTGGTTTCCTCAACGAACCTGATTTCACCGCCTCGTACGCATCCATGTTGTCTTCTGGAACTCAGGCCGCAGACTTCATCAAAGTCCTTCGCCCGACTCTCGATCGCAACAATCTCACTTCTGTCGGTATCAACTGCTGCGAAGCCACGGGCTGGAATGTGGCAACTCAACACGCTCAGCAGATCATCTCAGCTGGTGCGGAGCCCCTCATTTACGCCATGACATCCCACGAGTACACGTCCCGAATCAACGGTGTGATGCGTACCAACGCCCGTGTCTGGCAGACCGAGTACTCAGACCTCAGCGGCTCGTGGGGCACCAAGTGGTACACCAATGGAGGCTCAGGGGATGGCTTCACATGGGCCAATACTATCCACAACGGAGTCGTGAACTCGAACCTCTCTGCGTATATCTTCTGGGAAGCTGTTCAGGATCGTGCGACAAACAACAACAATAACGAGAAATTGATCCTCGTTGATGGCCAGAACTACGAGGTCGCGAAGCGTTTGTACGCGTTTGCCCAGTATCGCATCGTCCGCCCTGGAGTAAGTATCCCATTTCTATGACATTACTTCTTCTCTCGCTAAACTTGCTGTAGGCTATTCGCGTTGGCGCATCGGGTGGGTCAAACCTCAAAAGCGGAGCATTCAAAAACGTTGATGGAAGCGTGGCGGTCGTGATCATCAATTCAGCAGCGAGCACGCAGACGGTCGGGGTGGTGTTGAAGGACTATCCCAACGTGCAGGCCTGGTACACCGATGAGCAGCATAGTATGAGCCCTGCAACGGTTACGATGGGAAGTGATGGGACAGCGAGCGCCAGCCTGCCTGGGCGAGCGGTGATCAGTTTTCTGTTCAAGCCAGCAGGCAACGCAACCGTAGTTTAAGCTGAGATTGGATATATCTACGGAAGCTTTTCCTGCATGATGCAGGAGTCAGAACTCCTGCCTCAAAAATAAACTACATCACGATATTTTGGTGTGTATTGTGTATTGTGTAGAGACGAGTTGCCAGGATCATGAAACAAGAGTTATCGCGACTGTCTCGATCGGGGTTTAACCGACCTTCCGGGTTGACATCCAGTCCCGGCAGCTCTGTACCTGCAGAGTCTCCAATTATTGAAAGGTACTGGTAGCGAGGAGCTCCATTGCCAAAGAACGTGCTACTGTGGAGTACAATGTTCGTCCCTACCAAAAACATGATGCCAGCATGTCATGTGGAGCAAATTCAAGAACAAGGAGCTCATCGAAACCATCTTCTTCCCCACTCCACATGATAAATGAGCATGCTGATCTGTGGCGTTCTATTATCTGTGGCGTTCTATTTTCCACCTGCCAACCGTCGCCACGATGGAAAGCTGAAGTGACGTTTGCGGGGTCAAGGTAAATGCAGGATGACATGCAGTGAAATGACCATCTCCACTCCGACATCCTCAACAACAAACAAAAAATCTCACCACCTACAAGTCATGAGTTGTCTCTTGGTATACAGGAACAGGCAAGTGCATGACAACGCGGAAGATGCGGTACAGTATTCTTAGTCTGCCGCGCCGCTAGATAACTCGGCAGCCTTGGTGGTTTGAACTCTCGAGAGGTACCCCTTCCCATGATCCCCCTGATCTACCATGGATCGTGTCTCAAGCCACCCTTTTCGTCTCCAGGCTTCCCAGCTGGTAACAAATCGCAGCGATTTTGTCGGATTGTGGCTTGTTCTGGGTATGCGGAGATTACTTTCGCTTCGCGAGGGAACAGTGCCAGCCCCGCTGTTAGGTTCGTATTTACTATCGAAACCGCGGGGCTTGGCTGCTTGGATGTCGCAACAACGGCGTCGACCGTTTCTTGGTAATATCATACCTGGGCTTCTTCCGTGGGTAGGGCTGTATTGGTATAAGTATTTGCAGCAGGCCATGTATTGACTCTTCACTCGTCATCGCTCGCTTTGCCACGAAGTCGTCACTCGCTACCATACTGCATTATTCCTGATACCGTTTCTGGGTCTTGCATCGAATATACTTAATTCATAATATATTGTAGAAAGAGCTAGTATGCATCTTTCTAACGTCCTAGTTGCCTCGGTTGTGGCGCCGCTTGTGGCTGCTCATGGAGGAATTCCTGGAGCGCCCAAGATTTTTGGTCTCCCCAGAGACCTGAATGCTGAGGTGCCTACTGCTCCTCGTGTACTTCGTCACGCTCCAGCACCCAAGGGTGGAATGTTGGAGACTCGTCAGGGTGGTCAGAATGGTCGTTGCGGTCCTGACTTTGGTGGAGCTTCGTGTTCTGCAGGCTTCTGTTGCTCCGGTGCAGTACGTTCTCACATCTATCATTGACCTGCATTTTCTGATCATTTCCAAGGGCTATTGCGGCACTAGCAAAGACCACTGTATGGCTCCAGACTGTTTAATTAACTACGGCCCTGGCTGCGATGCCAACAAGACTCCCGCTGGAGCAAGCACCCGCAACGACGCTCGCCCACAGAAGGGCAATGTCGCGTATGGAGGCGAAGGCATATACACTTGCCGTGTTCCTGGAACTGTTGCTATCACCTACGACGACGGTCCATACATCTACACCGACCGTGTGCTAGACCAATTTGCCCAGTACGGCTTCAAGGCGACTTTCTTCGTCACTGGTATCAACATTGGCAAGGGCGCCATCGATACAACCGCACAATGGTCCAATGTCATCAAGCGTATGGTCGCTGAAGGTCATCAGGTAGCCAGCCACACTTGGTCTCACCAGGATCTCAGCGTCATCACCGAAGCTCAGCGCTACGACCAGATGGTCAAGAACGAGATGGCCATCCGCAACATTATCGGAAAGTACCCCACTTACATGCGCCCACCCTACTCCTCTTGTAACGGAGCTTGCCAGAGCGTGTTGAAGACCCTTGGCTACGTCATCTCCTACTTCGATCTCGACACCGACGACTACAATCAGCTGTCCAACATCCAGGTTGCCAAGGACAACTTCAAGCGCATCCTCGACCAAACCCAAGGCGGACCCAGCTCCGGCGACCGCCTTGCCATCGCACACGACATCCACGAGGCAACCGCTCTCTCCCTGACCGGATACATGCTCGAGTACCTCAAGTCCAAGGGTTACCGCGGCGTTACCATGGGCGAGTGCATGGGCGAGCCCGAGGCGAACTGGTACCGTACCTCATCCGACAGTGGCTCCAGCCCCAACCCAGGCAACAACGTCTCCACCGACGGATCTTGCGGAGGCTCCGGACGCAAGACTTGTGCTGGTTCTCCCTTTGGAAACTGCTGCTCGCAATACGGCTGGTGTGGAACCTCGAACGATCACTGTGGAACTGGCTGCAACTCGGTGTTCGGTACCTGCAGCGGTGGAGGAAGCACACCATCCAAACCTGTCTCGAAGGATGGAACTTGCGGCTCGCAGGGAGGCGCTACTTGCATCGGCGCCGCATTCGGTAACTGCTGCTCGCAATATGGATGGTGCGGATCGACCGCTGGACACTGCGGATCGGGCTGTGACCGTTCTTCGGGCACCTGTAACTAGATGGTCACCATGAACGTTCCCCGTTCTGTCATTCATACTGATCATGATTGACGGAGGCAAATCACTGTACATAGAACACAATAATGCATCTTAAGCCATGACTCATAGTGTCGAAATTGCGCACATATTCTAGCTGAGTGAGGTTTGAGATGGAATATACATGGGTCCTCCTACCCGAGGTTTGATTAACATGCCGATGGACGCAGGGACTTCGCGAAGCTGGACAACGATATCTCCAAGGTTCTTGCCTTACTTGATACGATCTCAACGACCGACCATCCTCTTCTCCACAAATCTCGCTGGTATGTATATGAGTGCCGTTACCGCGAAAGTGAACTCATTCGCAACATCACCACCCGTAGAGCCAATAAGCTTGCCTAACGGTCCAACGTACCAAGTCTCGACCATACCCATCACCCAGGCAATGATGCCGATAGCGAAAGCTGTACCAGCAGCGATACCGAGCGGCAGACGCTTGGGGTCGTTCCAAGCATCCAAGTCGTAGTTGTCGAAGCTCATGCGCCGGAAAATGATATGTTCGCTAAAGAGAATGACAAAATACTGAGTCGACCAGTAGCCCAAAAGGCTCAGGAAATTTTGCAGGTATACGCTCAATTTCTCTCGCCCACCAATTGCGAGGCCTAGGATGGCTGCGAAACATAGCAGGACCCAGATGAAGCGAGGCACGCGTGCGAAAGGACGGGCGAACTGTTGGCACGAGATTGCGGCGCTGTATATGGAAATGACGTTGACGTTGATTCCAGAGAGTACGAGGAGAGTCAGTATCAGCTTTGCGAAGCCACGTGGGTAGAGCATAGTCTGGATGAGGAAACCTAGGCCTTGGTTTTCGTACACGTCTTTCCAGTCCGGTCGATTGTTTATGCCGGAGGAAACAACACATCCAGCGACCATACCGATCGACGTTGGAATCGCAATGCCGAAGGTGGTCATGAGGAAAACCTTCCAACGGTTGACATTGACTGGATAATGCACGTAGTAGTCGGACGCCATGGTCTGCCAGGAAGCAGAGGAACCATAGACGATGGCGATCAGACTCAGCACTGCGCCACTAAGATCTGCACCTTTGAGCTCAGTCTTGGTACTGTTGTCGGCATACTTTCCAGTCTCGGCGAAGAATATGATGAATATGATGAAGAAGATGAACCAGGCATATCGCTCGTACACGAGAATGGCTTTCAGCCCAACAAACGAGATGAGTGTCGCGACCACGGCAAGGATAACAATACCGACAATGAGACTAATGTGGCCATCAGCCACAGCAGTCAATGCCAGACCACCGGTGATGCATGCAACGGCCGCCCAGCCTATCTGGACGATGGTGTTGAGTGCAGCAATAACCTTGTTCGGCCACCAACCGAAAGCATATCGCGACACTGAGATCTGGCGAAGTCCAGTGGGCGCGCCAAAGGTTGCTGCAAACCCTGTTGCCGCACCACCCAAGATTGATGCAAAAATGGTGATGACAATCGACTGTCGAAGTGCTAAGGGGCCATATGATCAGCACTCAGTTCTCGCTTGTACAGCGCCACCGCTTCCTTACTCAAGCCAAATTCCCATCCCAGAAACCCAGTCGCGAAACAGGACGTATTCATTGTTCCGGACGCCCAGAGGAAGAACATGGTCATTTGATGATGCCATGGCACAGGCTTCTTGTCCTCTGGCAGCTTCCTAGTAATGGCATCCGACTCGATACCCATCTTTGCATCTAGCGTGGCCTCGAAAGCGCGCAATCTGCCCAGGAAACTGGTATCGCGCTTAGTCGCATATGACGTGGTAGTTTCGCCCATCCCGCCACTGCCACTGCCGCTCGAGATGCTGGCGGCATTATCTCCAATCTTTGCCGTAGACATTGTGGGCTTGGAAGTCGCGAGTGAGGGAAACAAAGAGGCTGCATGTCTACATGGTAGGAAATCACGATTTTTAACGTCCGACCCACATCCGGCGCCGCGTCATGCCTATCGTCGAGGCCGGACGAAGATTTTGCTGACTGCCCGTTGCCGCTTAGCTGCAAGCCTCGATGTCCCCGCCCTTATCGCTGACAAGCTTCGCTCGGCAAAGCTTGGTTGCTAACAGCGTGAATTAGCCAGTCGCGTTGCATTGTTTAGTCTACATCAGGTATGGGCACATTGGATAAGATACAAGTATGAGAATAAGGTGCGGTCTCTTACTAGTGCTCGTGTGCGACAAGTCTTGCGCCACAAAGTACTTCCTCGTGATTTTTTTCCCGCGCAGCCGCCGCTTCTCCTCGCATCTCGTCCAAGCCACAAAATGCGAGTTTTGTATCCACTGCGATTAGTAGTAATTATCTGGTCGCTCGGGCAAGGTCAAGAGGTAGCATCAGAGATGGCTAACGAGAAACTTGGTTGGTCGGCTCGCATAAGGGTGCATGGCTAACAGGTGGGAAATTCTACCAATCGTGATATGGGTACCGCACAATATCGTTCACTTTGTGGTATACTTCCTGAAGCTTGGATTGTACTATAATTGGACTGTATGCAAGCCGAATCCAGAATTTCCGGTACCTGGTTCGAGATATCGAAAGGCATACTGCTGCGGAGTAGTTACCACCAAAGGTGATAGATACCTCCACAGGAAGGCAGCATGACTTCAATATTCAAAAGTATCGCAAGGCCGCTGCAATAAGAGAAGACGAATGTACCGTAGACCCTGGTTTGCAGGACATCGGTGTTTTCAGGAGGTTGTACTTTAACACTTCAAGGGCCTGGCAGTGCTAGCGTGTATCGTGCAAGAGATGCTTCATGAGGTATGCCCGATTTTCTCCGCCATGGCAGAAATCTGTCTCGATCGAGCTCAGATACGCGAATGGGGAAAGTGAGGATGATCATTTACCCCAATGTCGATCACTGCGAATTTAGCCTTATTGTCTGGGCTAACGTCTTAGTCTGTCTGTATAAGGACTTGCGCAACCAAAATAATGCTACTATTGCACATTGAATTAACCGACACGTTGATTAGCCAAGGACCCCTCATGGGAGGTTCAAGCCTGACTGGAGGAGAATCCTCGTGTACATCCCGGATAGTACCCATTCCATTCCATGATCTGATCTCATCTGTCAAGTATCGAGATATCGAAATGTGATATAATGGCCTGCATATATCATGATGACCTTCCCGCCCTCTTCGGCACTATTGCGCCTCCCTCACTTGTGGCTGACTCGACAAAATGCGCCTGCATTGCATTATTCCCGTTTTGGTCGCGCCTTTTGCGCATGCGCAATGGGACCCATCACGATACCTCTACTTCAATACTGCAGGTAGCGGTCTCTCTTCCTCACTACCGATCGGCAATGGTCGCGTTGCAGCTGCTGTATACGGCACTGCCGTGGAGAAAATCACGCTTAACGAAAATTCAGTGTGGAGCGGACAATGGCAGGATCGCGGGAACTCGAAGTCGCAAGGCTCATTGTCATCCATCAGACAGAAGTTGATGAATGGCGATATGTCGAGTGCAGGACAAGAGACTCTCGATTCTATGGCAGGAAATCCACAAAGTCCAAAGCAATACCATCCCACAGTCGATATGGCTATCGACTTCGGTCACAGCGGTACCTTGGGCGGTTATACCAGGGTTTTGGATACGAAGCAAGGCACAGCGATGGTGACATACTCGCTTAGTGGTGTAAATTACACGTAAGTACTTCTTCGCCATTAGAATGACTCATGTTGACTTTTGATGTTAGACGCGAATATGTAGCAAGCTATCCGGCTGGTGTTGTTGCTTTCAGGATGACTGCCAGCCAGGCTGGCAAATTGAATCTGGGAATTTCGTTCAACCGAAGCCAGAACGTCGCTTCGAACATAGCATCATCAACTGGGGGCGTCAATGCTGTAACTTTGAAGTCTAATGGGGGCATAGCATTTACTGCAGAGGCCAGAGTGGTCGCAGACGGAGGTACATTTCCCTACAGCTTAAGTTGAATTGAACTGATGGTGATATTGTACAGGCAATGTGTCGGTCACTGGAAAGACCATGACAGTCAAGGGAGCGACGACAGTTGATATCTTCTTCGATGCAGAAACAGCTTACCGTTACTCAAGCTCAGGTGCTTGGGAAGCGGAACTGAAGAAGAAACTCGATAAAGCCGTAGAAGCCGGTTACCCAGGCGTCAAGACTGCAGCTATCAAAGACGCGGAAGGTATCCTGTCGCGAGTCAGTCTCAATCTGGGCTCTTCTGGATCTGCAGGATCTCAGACCGTCCCTTCGCGGCTTTCGAATTTCAAGAAGAACGCGAACGCTGACCCTGAGCTCGTAACTCTTTACTTCAACTATGGTCGTCATCTGCTTCTGGCGTCTTCACGCGACACTGGCGACCGATCGCTTCCTGCCAATCTTCAAGGTATCTGGAACGACAACTATGATCCACCATGGCAGAGCAAGTACACTATCAACATCAACACGGAGATGAATTACTGGCATGCCCTGACGACCAACCTGGAAGAGACGCACAAACCACTCTTTGACCTCATCGATTTGACCCGCACGCGTGGGAACGCCATGGCCAAAAAGATGTATGGATGCAACGATGGCTTCGTCATACATCACAACACTGATTTGTGGGGCGATGCAGCACCGGTCGACAAGGGAACGCCCTACACAGTGTGGCCTATGGGAGGAGCTTGGCTCTCGCAACATGTCATGGAGCACTACCGCTTCACGCAAGATAAAGCCTTCCTTCAGAACCGCGCATGGCCCGTGCTTAAGGACGCTGCCAACTTCTACTACTGCTACTTGTTCATGTATAACGGGAATTACGTTACTGGTCCTTCGTTATCGCCGGAAAACACCTTCGTTGTTCCCTCCAACATGCGCACCGCAGGAAAGACTGAAGGGGTTGACATTGCACCTGCAATGGACAACGAGCTGTTGTGGGAGCTTTTCAACAACATAATCGACGCTGCTGAAGTTCTGGGTATCAACAATACCGACGTCACCAAAGCGAAGGACTATCTGTCAAAGATCAAAGCCCCACAAGTAGGCTCCAAAGGGCAGCTGCTAGAGTGGCGTAACGAGTATAAAGAAGGCGAGCCTGCACATCGTCATTTCAGTCATCTTTTCGGACTCTTCCCTGGATCTCAGATGACGCCGTTGGTGGACAACAAGCTAGCGCAAGCTTCGAAAGTCGCGCTTGAAAACCGCATCAAAGCTGGCTCAGGTAGTACCGGCTGGTCTCGCGTGTGGGCCATGAATCTGTTCGCACGCTTACTAGACGGAGCGAACGTCTGGTCCAATGGCGTCACATTCCTACAGACATACCCGCTCGACAACCTTTGGAACTCTGGCGAGAACAGGTGGTTCCAGATTGATGGTAATTTCGGCTTCACTTCTGCGATTGCCGAGATGTTGCTACAAAGTCACTCTGTGGTACACATCTTACCTGCGCTTCCAAAATCAGCGGTCGCAAAGGGCAGCGTAAAGGGGCTAGTCGCAAGAGGCAACTTTGTGGTTGATATTGAATGGTCGGGAGGATCCTTGACACAAGCAACAGTCACGTCGCGAAGTGGCGGAGACTTGGCGCTCCGAGTGGAGAGCGGCGGATCTTTCAATGTTGATGGAAAAGCTTACACGGGACCGATCAAGACCAATGCAGGGTCGAAGTATAGTATTACAAAGGGTTAATCATGGCTCAGATGAAGCATGAGCATCCTGCTATTTAGACTTTTCCGACGTCTGATGACACAGAATTACCTGGTTTCTGGACCACCTATGCAATCGAATCATGTTAAGAAAACCTCAACCCACGCTACCTCGTGATCTTATCATCTGAGGTGCGCAGGAATGATGGCAGCGATTGATTGTCACCCTGAGCCTGAACCAACCAACCCCACGGCGAATGGATGCATTGTTACACGGTGGAAGAAAAGTTCACTCACGATGGCGAACATTTTCAAGGCAACTGCATGCTATTCAACGAGCAACTCATCGAGTAGGAAGTTCATAGATCGCTGGCGATCCCTCTGCTTCTGCCATATCTCCTTCGTGGCCTCTGTGGAGCTCAGCGGCCGAGTGTTTTTGCTGTTGTGTCGGCAATGGAGCGTACATTTCGGGTACTTCTCTGCCATCCAGCTCCGCATCTGTCCCAGCCACGCCTACCACAGGCTTTGTGTCACGTGCGTAGAGGTCCACAGCTTCTGGCCCAACCCCGACATCTTTGTGTTTCTGATCTACTTGCGCAATTTCTGTAGTTTCAACAATCTCCTTGGCTTTTCTCCTCCGCATGAACCATATACCTCCGAGGATCAAACACATGGTCAACAGAGCGCCAATCGCGATCCCAGCAATCGCACCCGCCGAAAGCTTCTTGGAATTGTCGTTATTATTGTCGCTCGTGGAAACCAAACCTGTCCTGTTGACCGGTTTGATTGTAACGATGTTGGAAGTAGGCATGGGACTGTTGAAGACTGCTTGACTGATGTTGAAGACGTCCCGTTCCCAGTCTACCGTTAAATATATCTCCTGCATGAACGACCGTCCCAGCGCATACTGGCTTTCGTTGGCCGCTCTTCGTATGGGAAAGTATAATGTTGTGTTTGGAAAAATTGGATACGTGGCTTTCAGATCGAATGCCGCATACGGTACTTGGATATTGATGGTTTGGCCGCCGCTTATGCTCGAGCCGATAGTGAATGTGACGTTTGGTGGTGAGGCTTGTAGCGCATCATGCGTGGATGCACTGATTGTGTATCGATCGGATGTGGTATCGTAATCGAGACCAAATGCCGAGGCGAATGCATTGCAGACAGAGGTGGGAAGCCATAATTCCGGGACAGCGGTGTCGATTGTTGGCAGAATTCCTGTAGTGAGCAATTTGGTGCTGGTACCATTTGGAAACGAGGTAGCAATACTCTGCAAACCTACGATAATGTCTGAGGTAGAAGGTATCAGCAGCGAGGGCATGGAGCTGCGCGATCGATCGTACCCTCCGAGTATGAGGCTGCCAGGGACGCGAGTATAACCTACGGCTCATTAGTCACTCGTCTATCAAATGACAAATTCAATCATCCACTGACGATATATCGCGCCGGCCTGGTAGCCGAAACTGAGACTAGGAATATGTCCTTCTTCCTTCAATCGACTCAAGAAGGAGTGCGGCGCTAATTTATCGCTCACATTCATCGGAAACTGCGATAATCCAAGTTGACCGATCCATGGATTCGACGTCGCAAACGCCGAAATTGCCTGCGCGATCAATTGTACATTCTCGCTCGATGCGCCAGTTCCCAGACCCGCCGTATCAAATCCGAAGATTCCATTTCCTGTCAACCCAAATCCAGTACCGATGTTTACTGGATAGATCCCTATCTCTGACCACGAGGAAGATGAATTGGGCTGAAATCCCGGACTGACTTGCGATTTGAAAACTTGGACACCTCGACCAGAGCCACAATCCGTAACTTTATATCGCTCACAGTCTAGATCTATAGGAACGTAGAATGTCTGCCCGTTGATCGACGGTAAAACATTGAATCTTTGAGGCGGGGACCCGATGTAGATGTCGAAGCTGGTTTCAGAATCAACTACACGGTCTAGGAGTGCGGTGTTATAGGCCACTAAACTTACGCTGACCAAGTCCCATCGTTCCCTAGCCATCGTCCAGAATTTGGCACAACAAAGGGTAGGACAGGGTTGGAGTTGTTTCCCATTCTGGCAAGCAATTGAGAAGGGGGACGATTGTCTCTCTGCATCTTGATGGATTATTTTATCGAGTGCGGGTGTTGGCGATAGGCAACTGTTCAGCTCGCTAACAAACCAAACTCTACCGACGCCCTAAAGCTTAACACACCTCGCAAAGCGACCATTCTTACCTACTCTAGAGCATCTTACCGAAAACTCGCTTCCAGCATGGCCTTGTACCAATCGCTACAAGGTACCATCTCAATCGACACTCCAGGTGAAAGGTTTTGCTTTGAGCCGTGTGCCTAACTCGCAGCGACTTGGCTGTCGGGCTGAAGTGACTTTGAATTGCTTTTTTTTTCTCTTTCAGCTCGAGTCGGAGCTGAGATCTTCGGAAGGATAAGATCTCGGTGAAGTCTTGGACGAAGGTGCGAGCAAGTCCCTTTCGATTTGTCACTCAAAATAATCTACCAGAAATTGAGCGCATCGTCACTTTTGCGTTAAAATTTTGAACAAAGTAGCCAACATGATAACAATTCGCTATAGTCCTTTGTTTATCGTGTTCACCACACTGTGGATTCTAAGAACTGCATTCGCTAGTAAGCATGTCTGCAGACCTGCACGGTACAACCACACTCGCTAATGTTCACAAAGCTGCAATTGATCTTGACGCCAGACAAGTTGCCTCCGCGTTGTCGGATGGAGTGCCCGTCACTACTGTCAACCAGATTTTGCAGGCAACATCCAGTGTATACAGTACCCGAACACTAGCAGTAGTCCCACCTGGTCTACTGGCAACGCAACCTGCACTGATCTCGTCAGTTCGTCCTTCAGCCGCTCCACCGCCTCTACCCATCTCACAGTCCGCTTTGATCTCATCTGTTTCTACTACAGTAAACGCCACACAACCCGATCAAATGGTATCGCAACCTGCATTAATCCCGGTCGTTCGTACTTCAGCCGCTCCACCGCCTCTACCCATCTCACAACCCACTTTGATCTCATCTGTTTCTACTACAGTATACGCCACACAACCCGATCAAATGGTATCGCAACCTGCATTAATCCCGGTCGTTCGTCCTTCAGCCGCTCCACCGCCTCTACCCATCTCACAACCCGCTCTGGTCTCACCAACCAGTCTACCTGGTCCTGGAGCTGCCCCTCCTGCGCCTCTCATAGCGCAACCTACCCTCGTGGTCAACCCAGCACCATCAGCGCCACCAGCCCCTGTTGGCGCACCTCCCGCGCCGCTTACAACCCAAGCTGTACCTCTACCCTTTGTAGCTCCGGGTCCTGCGCCACAGCCGCAGATCTCATCGTAAGCCTTTGAATCTTGGTATTTGGATGAGCAATTCGATAACATGTTAGCAGTCCACCTGCGCAGGGCCCAGCCAACCCTGCTCCGGCACAACCGTCTCTACCACTGCCATCTGCAGCGAATTCCCCTGGCGCCCCCGCACAATCATCTCGGCCAGCCATCGCACCTGGTCCCGGCGCACCTTCTGGTCCCGGCGCGCCTTCTGGTCCTGGCGCACCTTCTGGTCCAGATGCGCCTTCTGGTCTTGTCACGACGACAAGGCAGCCAAGTATGAATTCAGCGAACCCCGCTCAGCCGAGTGTCGCTCAGTACACTGGTGCGGCACATCATAAAGGATCGAGCATTGGGTACTCTCTGGTGGCAGGACTACTAGGACTAGTCTGGATTTGAGCATTTCGATGCTCACGATATGATAAGAAATGTTGCTCTGCTGGATATTCACACGTAGTTGTTGTCTGACTTGGGATGTCAGTAAAGTGGATACAAGCTAGATCACAGATCATAACGACCTGCAAATGATGCATTATGATAATTATGCACGATAATATACATTCTTTACGCAACAGTGACTGTCTTTCGATGCTCTTAGTGAACCCATTACGATGAGAACAAGGCTTCTCATTTTCGATAACGGACTATGGCAATGTGTACCCTCCATCGATGACAAGATTCGCGCCAGCTGGTAGATAATTAGCATACGCTAGACTCCGTATAATAGTGTAGAATACTCACTCATATATGTGCTCGCCCCACTTGCCAAGAACACATACGCCCCCTTCAGCTCCGCCGGATCACATAGTCTATTTGCCGGGATCATCCCAAACCACTTCTCCCTCCATTCCCTTGGATGCACATCCAACATGTCCGTCGCAATAAAGCCCGGACTAATGCAATTGACTCTCGCGAAGTCCACCCACTCTACGCTCAGACAGCGCGCAAGCTGTACAACGCCTGCTTTTGATGCGTTATACGCAGCTTGCTTTTGAGGCACGTTGACAAGGATGGCAGACACTGAGGCAGTGAAAATGAGATTGCCGTGGCCCTGGGATTTGAATATGTTTCCCGCTGCTTGTGCAGTCCAGAAAGCGCCGTCGAGATTGACGTTCATGATTTGTCGCCATTCTTCTTCGGTGTAGTCTTCAGCGGGGTGGTGGGATGCGATACCTGCGTTTGCGACAACGACATCCAGGGACCCGAAGTCTGATGCGATCTTTTGCAGTGTCGTGGTGATTTCGTCTTTCTTCTCGACAGATGCTTTATATGCTTTGACTGTGACACCTGTCTCTGAAGCAAGGTTTGCAGCGATTTCTTCTGCGTTCTTAGTGCTGCTGTAGAGGACGGCGACGTTTGCGCCTGCTTCGGCCAGGCCTTTGGCGGCGGCGAGACCGATGCCGCGGACGCCTCCAGTCACAGCTACATTCTTGCCTTTAAGCGAGAACTGTGATGAGACGTGAGTGTCAGTATTCTTAGGCTTGTACAGAGGCATGACGATTGGTGTGAAATAGAGTCGAAGAGGGAACACTTGTGAAGGTAGAGAAAACACGGCAACCGATTCAAGATGTGTTAGGCTACTGATCTTCGGCCATCCATATCCGAAACGTACCCGGAGTGGGTGTACCTCTCCTCCACATCTGCGTCATGAGATTGGGGTCTGCTCAGGCACAGCGGGTGTAACTGAAGAGTTTAGCACGCAGTAGCGCTCGGGAGACCCACACCGTGGGGTGGAAGGCAACCCCGACATCTAATGTTCCCCACAATTTGGATGCTGAACAAACATTTACGAACTCGCATTGTGAGATGGGATCCACGTCTGTAAGAATCGTTCATGACTTCAACACAATCTGAAAAGATGCCATCAACGATTTCCACCGAGAAGGTAAATTCTTTCGAGATCGTTGTTATTCAAGATGAAGCTAACGTAAATGCTAGAACCCAGCTTTCGTCCTCCGCGCAGTAAAGGACGTTGCGTTCGAGGATCGCGAAGTCCCCAAGCTCCGCGATGAATATGAAGTCCGTGTCCACGTCGCGCAAACAGGCATTTGCGGAAGCGACGTGCACTACTGGCAACGCGGACACATTGGAGACTTCGTTCTCAACAGCCCCATCATCCTCGGTCACGAGAGTTCTGGCATCGTCGTAGAAATCGGCTCAAAAGTCACCAATCTCAAAGTCGGCGACCGTGTAGCCATCGAACCGGGTGTTCCGTGCAGACGATGCGATTATTGCCGCTCAGGCTCATATAACTTGTGCAATGACACTATTTTCGCTGCCACGCCGCCCTGGGATGGGACACTGGCGAAGTACTATACTGTTGCAAGCGATTACTGCTACAGGATACCAGACCACATGAACATGGAAGAGGCCGCCATGGTCGAGCCAGTTTCCGTCGCAGTACAGATCTGTAAAGTTGCAAACTTGCGAGCGAATCAAACAGTCGTTGTCTTTGGTGCAGGTCCCATTGGAGTACTATCGCAAGCAGTAGCGAAGGCATCAGGGGCATCAAAAGTCATCGCGGTCGATATATCGCAAGCAAGACTTGACTTTGCCAAGTCATATGCGGCGGATCACGTCTTTCTACCGCCCCATGCAGGGCAAGATATGGATCCTGTCGCGTATTCTGAGAAGATTGCCGCCATGATCAAGGAAAAGTTCGGCCTCGGAGAAGGTGCGGATATCGTGCTGGAATGCACCGGAGCCGAACCATGCATACAAGCTGGCATCAATGTGGCTAAGAAAGGCGGCACATATGTCCAGGCTGGCATGGGTAAAGAGGTGAGTCCCAGAAGCAAAACTTGCTGTCGGTGAGGGAATGACTGATGACGTTCTAGAATGTTACATTTCCCATCACTACAGCCTGTATCCGAGCTCTCACGATCAAAGGCTCAATTCGATACTCGACTGGCTGCTATCCGGATGCCGTGGAGCTTGTGGCCTCTGGCAAAGTCGATGTGAAAAGGCTAATCACGAACCGCTTCAAGTTTGAAGAAGCCGAAAAGGCATTTGAGTTAGTCAAAGCGGCACAAGAAGGCGTCTTCAAGGTCATCATCGAGGGAGTCCAATAATTACGTAGATGATAGTTCCTTCGGCATCCACCAATTTATGTCTTGACTGTCGAATGATTGTGCAGCTTCGGCTTGCAGAGCGGACAGAGCGTAACTCAATGGTAACAGAACGTAACCCGATGATAATCATGCTCATGGGAATAACCATGTCGGGTATGAGTGGTGCTTCTCTAACATGACAGAAAACTTATGACGTAGAACGCTAGCATGACACGATCCCCAGCAGGCTTCCGTTAGCGCTCGTTAGCACTGGGGTGACAGTCGACCGTGAGCCGATTCCGCCTCACCCCGCAACGAGGCAAGGAGCATAGCGGCATGTTGATTCGGTGCGGTCACCAACAGTGCCGCATCTCATGCCATGGCCAGAGTCTGGGGAACTCCTAGCCTGGGGTCCCCGCAAGCGTAGGACATGGAGTATTAAAATGCGCCCGGATCGTCACTCCGAAGTCTACGCCCGCATCTCATCTAACTGACTTGCATTCTTTCAAGCCTCGGAGTGCATCATGAAGGACATCGATATTGTCGGTCCTGCTATTGCAGAAGTACTTCCAGTCACCAACAAGTATTGGTTCCAAATCCCTCATCTTAGACGACTAAATTTGATACTCCTCATTCCACTGTTGTCATCGGCCGTCGCAGGATATGATGGTGAGCCCTGATCGAAGTCTATCTTCCTACTCACAAGCTGACCAGTTTTCAGGCTCTCTCATGAATGGACTCCAGTCATTGAAACAATGGCAAGAGTACTTCGGCCATCCCACGGGTGCACTCCTCGGTCTTGTCAATGCAGCACAATCAGCTGGTTCAGTAGTAGTCCTGCCCTTCGTTGGCATGCTGTCCGATAGATATGGACGACGTCTCGTGCTCCTGAGCGGGCTGATCGGTGTCATAGTAGCGACAACAATCCAAGCAACCGCAACTACTCTTGCACAATTTGTTGTATCTCGGTTCGTGGTAGGCGCTGCCGGCATGTTCGTTGTGCAGCCGTCTCCCATGCTAATCGCAGAGTTGGCTTATCCCACGCATCGCGGGAAATACACGAGTGCTTTCTGGACTATGTATTACCTGGGCGCTATCCTCGCCGCCTGGACTACCTTTGGAACCCAGGATCGACCGGGCAGTTGGAGCTGGAGGATTCCTACCATCCTCCAGGTAGGATATCCCTGTGTTCAGTTGACATTCTTCTGGGCATTGCCAGAGTCACCGAGGTATGTCCTTGGGTCTTATTCGAGAATCTAATCTGACGCTCTCTCAGATGGCTTGTAGCCAAGGAACGAAATGCCGAAGCCCGCGAGATTCTTGCGCGATACCATTCCGGTGGTGACGAGAACAGCCCTTTGGTCACAAGAGAGATGAGCGAAATAGTATCAGCCATCCAACAAGAAGTTGCCGCAAAGTCTGTCAAATGGAGCGCACTCGTCGCTACTCCGGGAAATCGCAAACGTCTTTTCATCGCAGTTTGTCTCGGCGCTTTCGCACAGTGGAATGGCATTGGCGTTGTCAGCTATTACCTCACACTTGTTCTGAACTCGATTGGTATCACGGATCCATTCTACCAAACTCTCATCAATGGCTTATTGCAGATCTTCAACTTCGCAGCTGCCGTTAGTGCCGCAATGCTCGTGGACCGACTCGGAAGGCGTACGCTGTTCATTTGGAGTGGTATCGGAATGTTGGTGTCGTACATCATCTGGACAGCGTGCTCGGCCGTTAACAACGAGCAGAACAACAAAGTGGCTGGATATGTCGTCGTAGTGTGCCTCTTCATCTTCTATTTCCACTACGACATCGCGTATACTCCACTTCTCATGTCGTATCCCACCGAGATCTTTCCCTACAGTCTGCGATCCAAGGGAATCAGCTGTGAACTGCTCTCCATCTATGGCTCCCTGGTCATCCAGGCGTTCGTCAATCCTGTCGGCATGGAGAATCTGGGATGGAAATACTATATCGTCTTCTGCTGCTTGCTTGTAATTTTTTTGGCGGTCACATACTTCTTCTTCCCCGAGACCAAAGGTCGATCACTGGAGGAGATTGCAGAGATTTTCGATGGACCTGGAGCAGCACCTGATGTAGACGAGATTGAGAAGAAGAACATGTACAGCAAGGAGCATATAGAAGTGTCGTGATTTTGGGATATGTTGGGGATGTAGCCAGAATCCTTGCGGCCTGTAGTATTGTCCAAACTTGCAAATAGGTAATTTTAGTAACTCTTCGCAAATTTCTCGTCACCTCATTCAATGGGAGTGCCATGTATGTTGACCGGGTGTCATGTGTTGCAGATCGCCAGTATGGTGTTGGTCAGCATTTTCTATTCCCGGGAACAGGTCTGTCCAAAGTCCAGCTTGCATGATTACATCGACTTCGGCGTCGTTGGCATTTGGCCACATCATAGAGTATACGTTGTTAATCTGAGTCTGAGGGGACTCCTCTGTGGGATGGCCCATCATGCCAAACTCCGGAGTTGTCGCTACTTGAGCGTCAAACGACGCTCCACGGGGTTGCATGAAAGGCCCACAGAGCCGATCGATGACGAGGCTACACTCTTGTGCACTGGGATTGACAGGTGCAATGAGTTGCATAGTACGCATCGTTTGCCTCAGCTGTTCGCGCCAGCTACCCGAGAGTGGCGAGCTAGGTTCGTTGCGTAGACAGATGCAGGGTATGAGAGACGCTTGGAAAAGGAAGTACAGGGCGTACCATGCCAACATTGTGGTTGGAGCCGATGAAGCCCAGAACTCACTAATGGACGCGATGCTTTGCCGGGCTTCATTTAAGCATCGGTCGTGTGCCTCTTGAACGTCGATCGATGCGATTTGAGCCGCATCCTGCGACCTTGCTTGGAGAACTCTGTGAATTACATGAGGCCTATACATGATGATTTTGAAGTTGCTCAAGCGCCACCACATGATAGCATGACTTGTCGCAAACCGTGGCGGAATCGATGCGTCTCGATGATACCAGTGGGGTACAGAAGACTCCCATTTCTCCATAAGGATGTCGTCAAGTTTGACGAGCTCAGCGGCTGATGGGAAGGGCATAGAAATCACCCGCGTATAGATGTCATTCGTAAGCAGGTGGAACCTGGACTGGACTATCACGGCACTGAAAGTGGTTATATGATCCACTTCGTTGGGAAAGGCTCGAGACAAGTTCGTCAAGCTTCGATCCAGCACGTTGAGCGGCAGGCGTACCTCGACATTCTTCGCAGGCCAGGCCAGTGGACGGCCAAACGTGACAGCCGCACCAATGTTGAAGACGAAGATAGACCACCAGACCCTCCTTCTTATCTCCATATTCAAAGGTGAAATGTCCCAGTCGCGGAACTCTTTGTGAAGGCCGAGACCGATTGCCATATGTAGCGCGAGTCCCAGGTAATTGTAACTGCTATTGGGCTTGTTACGCTTTTGGAGATAGTTGGACATAAGCGTAAGCGTCTGCACGAGAGTGATGTTGCCAGTCTCCAAACTCTCAATTGATATGTTTGACTTGGCAGCCATGAAGAGCCTGCGGTCTATGTCTGAAGGCGTAGTCGATGTGGTGAAGTGCCCGATTGCTGCAATGATGAAAGCCAGTGCATGCCAGCTTCGACCTCCTGGTCGTGGGATAACTTGAGCATACTGAGCCCGAAAGATGTGCTCTTCGACTAGTGGGTAAGAGATGTGGTATAGGGAGAAGTAGCCACTGATGGCGGTATCCAAATTGACTGCACCCAGATTCAGTGTATCCCACAGTGGCGTCTGAGGCCAGTGTCCATTGTCCAGGGCGGTCGGACCTGCATCTACTGCCTTTTGAAATGCATGATGCTGAGGCTGAGCATCGGGCAACAAAAGTCGCAGCATAGCGGCGCCAGAGGCTACTCCGAGATAACCAGCTTCGTTTTCGTCTACCGTTAACGAAGCCATGCCATCTACCACGCGCTCATCTTCAGCAGGAGATAGGCGAGAGACTTCTGTGGCTGCATCTCCTTCGCCTCTGAGTACCGCGCTCTCCGGTGACTGCTCGTCCCAACTGAAGTCGGTGGGTCCGGTAGGCGGGCCCTCAAGAGTCACCTCTACCGGGATCACCTCAGCAACACCCGGTTCCTCGTGCTGATTGATGTTTGACTCAAGATTCGGCAACGCTAGACCGAGTAAGGCATCAGTATGACCATCGTCACTGGCTTTGTTGTTGGCATTGATGGTCTCGCTCTGATGCGACCGCGTTTCAGCTTGCTCTGCTCGCTGCTCTGCACGGGCAAGCTGAGCGAGAGCACGACGCAACGCTTCTTCGACCTCAGTCAAATGTTTACGCGTCAATGGCGTCTTGCTATGGCGTTCATAGAGACAATGTCTCCTATTCCGCCGACAGGGCCCGCATTCGGGTAATGACTTGTCACAACGCGCTTTACGCCGGCGACATTCATTGCAAGCCTGTTCACGGTCGCGGTCGCGTTCCCGGGTGTCGCTATCAAGGCTTTCGCTGTTCATTGACGTAAAAGCTTGTCATGTTTGACAATAATAGGCGTGGTGATCGTGGTTTTGATGATTTGAAGTTTGGCAATGGTTTATTAACTTACGCTACGTCACCCCGCGATTTGTTTAGTGCACCTTGATCAGTCTTAGTATGACCCACTGACTATCGCAACCCTTCATACTACGGCGGCAAAACTGCATACACATCCGTTGTAAAGGAATGAAGCACTGGACAATCACTACTATAGCTATATCGAAGGCAAAGAGCTGAAGCATGGCGGGAGTCATACTTGGCCGTGCAATAGCACATTCCAGACTTGCACTTTCAGATCGGAGGCAGAACGTTGTCGAATCCAGGCGAGAACGCAAGCTACGCTACCTACGATCCAAATGCAAAAATTTGTGTTGGTGGCTCTACGGCAAAGCTGAACATGAAATATGATGTCCTTGTTCATAAGAGATTACTACTTCTTACATAGCTAGGAAGAGGACAAGATAACGTGCGTAACATCAAGTTAGTGTAACGTTGTATATTAGTCAATCATAAGTCAATCATTGCATCGTCGAGTCTGAACGCGCCAAGATGCGTTTTCTGCAATCGGTTAGTTAGTTATGAAAAGGTCCCTGCTTGCACGTGTCTACAATAGTGCTTACGTTGGACAACAGTTTCGCAGTGGCAGCAGTCCCAACCCTTACAACAGCAAACTGTTCATGAAATGCACAATGCCAGGCCATGATGTCAAAGATAACACCACTGATCTTATCGAATTCGGCACGCCCCCAGATGTACACGGAGTATCACTCGAGGAAGACGACAGTTCTTCTGACAATGTCGACAACAACAATACTGGTGCCATTGAAGTCGGCACGCATCCACTCGAGAATCAAACCTTAGACAAATACGACCACCAATCTTCAGACGTCGACGACGATGATTACAACACGGACAGAGACCGCATTCGCAATCTCCTCTGTACTTCTTGTAGCCGTCTTGATCTCTCTGCTTCACGCTTCATCATCGATTCCACGCCCCAGCACGCAACAAACGAAGTGCGCAATTACTAGTTGCGCAAATCTGTACCAGCTGCAGCACCCAACTTTTACTCGGGGTTAACAACGTTTCGTCTTGGCACTTTGAGCGAGATAAGTCGGCGCGCCTCGAAATGCAGCTTTTGCATGCTAGTGCAGAAAGGATTTTCCCAGGAAGTGTTGCACGCAAAGGGAGGAAGTATGAATAGCGATAGCGATTCTGCCATGGATCCAGTGCTGAGTGCGTCATGGGAGATCGATGGTCGAGCTCGCGGCAGAGGCGATGCGATGAGGTCCAAGACAAGACGACTACATCTGAGATGGAGTGCGAAAGCACTTGGCGATGCGTACGTGGTCTTCGTTCCGCCCAATGACTACATGCGGCCCTCCTCGGATGCGCCGTCTGTATACAGGGATGACGATCTATTCCTGGGCAGACCAATTGACAGCACCGGAAAAAACAGAGCTCTGATGAAAAGCTGGTTTGATCTATGTCGAGAAAAACACAAAGGTCCTTGTCAATCTGGCATAAACCCATCGGAGTCGTTCTCGTACATGGCGAACAGCTCGTACTTTGGTGTCATCGATGTCTGGAACTTACAGCTCACATTCCTCCCCCATAATGATTCGGATTATGAGCCATATGTGGCACTAAGCTATGTGTGGGGAAAGGGCGAGAGGTATAGGACTCTGCTGAATAACGTGATAAGACACAAAACACATGGAGGTCTGGAGGCCATTTTGCACAAGCTGCCATAAGCGATTCAAGATGCTATTGCATTGGTGCCGGCACTGGGGCTGCGGTATTTATGGGTCGACTCCTTGTGTATTGTGCAGGACAGCTCGCGAAGCTGGAAGTTGAATGCATTCAACATGAATCTAATCTATGGAAATGCAACGCTCACCATTTGTGCGGCAGACGGCCAGGACTCCACGGAAGGACTCAGAGCTATGCATAGGAAAAAGCGCAATTCCGCGCAACATACGGCAGAAGTTGGACCAGGCATTCGCCTCATGCTGACGAAACCACCTGAGTCGGCAATACGTACATCCACCTGGGCTTCACGAGCCTGGACCTTCCAAGAAAGATTGTTATCGCCTCGAGCCTTGATATTCGTAGATGGTCGTGTCTACTTTCAATGCCGATCTACAGGAATGTCTGAAGACGTCGTTGCAGACAAGGAGGGCGCCGGCTGGTCTCTGGACCTTGTTCATGCGCCACTACAAATCTTGCGACAGGTCGACAAGAAGCCACTCTGGGTATACAATAAAGCTGTGGAGCTATACACGCGGCGCTCACTCACGAACAAGGAAGATATCTTGGCAGCATTCAGCGGGACATGTAGAATGCTGGAAGCCCGCATGAGTGGTCCTATCGTGTTCGGCTTACCGACTTCTCACTTCGACCTAGCGCTACTTTGGCAGCCTGAACAACCGGCTATCAGGCGTCTTATCTCGAAGGAAGATGCAGCAAAGTCATCAGAATCTGAACGTGCCTTCCCAAGTTGGGCTTGGTGTGGTTGGGAAGAAAGTCCGATGTTGTATGACGCCGAGTTCTTGGACGGCGTGTTCCGTGACACAAACGCCTGGCTTCTTAAGCATACGTGGATTACCTGGAATGTGCGAGATGGGCACGGTGACTTGAGGCAGCTTTGGGACAAGAGATTTTGCGGCACAGACAACACTACAGAAGCTCGTTGGCGGGGCTATAGAACATCGGCCAGAGTCGTCGATGAGATGAAAGAGATGGAGCATTCCCAAGTGCGGCAACCAAAGGGAGACGTCTTCTTCATTCGACGACAAAAACAAGAGTCGGTTCGATCTTTTTACGAAGCCAGTTACGTGGCACCACATGCTCAAGGTCCCACAGGACCACAAGATCGCCTTGGCGAGTGGCAGGATGACAGAGGTGAGGCACGTGGTGAAACCAACAATATCGACCGGCAGGATCTCTTCGGGCGCGACTTTGAGGACTTTGGAGACTGCGGAGACTACCTCGACTCCCCGTCGTCTCTCCTCGTGCGCAATGCAAGGGGCAGGCCCTTTAAAGGAAGCCTTCCCGAGTTCCCATACAGAGTAGTCCAGAAACCATACCAGTCAGTAATGGAGAGCATAGAGCACCCACTCAAGCCCATTCTACAATTTCACACTCTTTACAAACGCCTCAATCTGGTCCCTGACACCAAGGAGATCAGCAACAAATCGCAGGCACAGCTCAAGCGCTATAGGATCGCTGACGACACTGGTGACTGGTGTGGCTCGATCGTTCTCGACAGCTCTTGGGTCGGGCGCCAGCAGGATCACTCCCAGTTACGACACGAATTTATCGCTATTAGCGAAGCAATGAGATTTTCAGAAGAAGAGTGCGCCACCTGGACGTACTACATCCCGAAAGAGCAGGAAGAAAGCGAGTGGGACTTGTACTATGTGCTACTGATTCGTTTCAAAGGCGATGTGTGGGAGAGAATTGGGGTAGGGAAGGTCTTCAAAGAAGCGTTCGAGGGGGCCGAATGGGACGAGATAGTGCTGGGGTAGATGTTAGGCAGTGACTTATCGCGACCAAATGGCATTTTTAGCTCTTGTTGAACTTTGAAACGGATCAATCAAGCACTGAACGCTCAAATATATGATAGTCCAACAAACCAGTCGTGCTTGTGGTAGACTTCACACAAATCTATCGTATATCTTTCTAAATTCTGAAGCTCTATATGGAGACAGATCTTCTAGTTATTGAGTTGTGTCCAAAATTCTCAAACAGGATCGAATTTTCTTACCATATCCGTATTGGAGTGGCTCTACAATATTCGTATCGACCAAGCCAACCTTTGTGCTAACGAAGATAGGGGGAAAAGTGCCAACATTCGGAAACACAACTACCAAGAACAATTACGCCAGTGTACGACGATTGTTGTGCTCAAGATTCAATACCTGCATGATTCAAGTAGAAGATAAATTGTCTGGTGTCCTTCAATATACTATTTCACACCTCCAAAACAACCTGATCTTGTCAAACAACTCCAAGGCAATGGCTCAGTGACCACCAAGCATGCGAAGAGCAAAAACAAGACAAGCCCTCAACCTAGCAGCCCATTCGCCCTTCCTTCTCACTCTAGATCTACAGAAGCAACATAACAGATCAGCACGATTGGTCACATCTAAAATCATAATTCCGATGCGCACCATACGCATCTCGACTCAAAATTATGGCTTACCCTTCAAGCCAGCAAAAGCATCGTCAGGCCTGTTTCGATCTATTAGCATAGCACTAAACACCTCCCCGCCCGTACCCAAATTTTCATACTCGTAAATCATCGCACCACGCATCTATAAAACTCTCCACATCATGAACAGGGCAAATCGTTCATGCTTCATTCACCTCGATGGAAGTTAGATTCTACTTTTCTCATGAGTAAGGGAGTCTAATGCACTATATCTCCGTGACTCAAAAGGACAGAGATAGAGCTGTATGTGGCTATAGTGCATCGATCGAGTTCTACAGCGCCAAAGGCAGATAAAGTCCATGGATTCGACGATGTCGTGATTGACTATCATCACATCATATCGCATCATATCTCATCTCATCGCATCACTTCACTTCTCCTACGCATTTCAAATCACAATCTCAACAATATCAAGTCATAACATGTCAATTCGTATAAATAACGCTTCCCTGGCACCACCACCACCACCACCACCACATATCAAACTCATCCACGTCTTGAGAGGGAGCACAGGAAAATGCAAAGAACAAAAAAACGACAGCAACAATCCTCCCTTTTCCCCCGCGACCGCCTCTCAGGACTCCACCATGTGTAATGTACAAGAAACGGATTATGTAGAAAGATGCCCGGGACACACACGCAACGGTGGCAAGCTAAAGCTGATGCCCAAAGGACGCCAGAACAAGATGATGGGTAACGGAGACGACAAGCAAGCAGGCTGACCGCCCAGGCGGAATTAGCGGTCGGTCGTGACAAAAGCGCCGGGAACCAGGGATGGGGAATTGGAAATATGGCGGAGTGGTATGACCAAACGAGGATATGTAGGAGAATCTGGAGACAACGCCGCGCTATACAATGATGAGATATGAGTCTTGGTCATGGAATCCCGAATGCAGAAAGGGTGTCGGATATGACTAATTGCCGCCCTTGATTCTCTTGTTGCCGCCCACTCTTGGACTTTGCTTGACTTTGGTGCCGTTCATGCCTTCGCCATCGTCCATATCCATCTTGGCTGTGCTTCTCCGTCGCTTGTTCTGCATGTTGGGTGAAGTGTTGACGCTGGCGGTGTGAGAGCTAGTACTTTGCTGCTTGACCATGGCATGCGAGTTGGGCGACGGAGTGTGCATCATGCCCGGCGACCCAGTCATGCCATTAGGAAGGAGCGAGTTCTGGACATGTGGCGACATGAACATTTGTGGGGTTTGGCCAGGTCCAGGTGGTCTGGCTCCGGGTGGCATGTTAGGTTGTTGCATCGGGCCTGGTTGGCCAGGATGTTGCTGGCCCATGGGGACGGGATTCGTGTTCGACATCATCGTGTTCCATGACTCGAGTGCTTCGCTGGGTCTCATGTCTCCATGTTCAAGATAGTGTGCCATCAGACTCGTCATGTTGTTCATCGTTTCGTAAATCTGCCACCGTCAGCATCCATGCTGTTCATCTTCCGTTTGCGTGTACTGACCTCGAGATAGCCCTGTATCAATGGTGGTAGGCCGAGCTCGGTAACACCGGCAGTAGGCAGCCTCGACACTGGCAGATATGCCTCGTGTGGCTCCATGGCCCTTTGCTGTTGTTTTGCCTTTTGGTTCTTGCTCATCCGCGGTGATTGATTCGGGTTCGTCTGGTTCGGCGACGGCTGCATGAACAAGCTCTCCAGAGCAATGCGGGGGATATACTGCTGGTGTTCGTGTCCCTCGAACTGCAACCACTCGAGTTTTTCGCTGCCTGACCAGAAAGCCGTCAACTTTCCACGATACACGACTTGACATTGGTTCTTGTACGTGTAGATCATTTTCGCTCGCTCGCACGTCACTTTGAGCTCAGGCGGCGCCGCCTTCTCTGCGGATCCGTCGAGCGTGATCTGAAGGTTTGTGACGTCGGTGTTGAAGAGGGTGAAGAAGTAGCGCGGTAGGGCTGCGTATACGATCTCGAACTGCTTGGTCCTATCCGTCTGTCGGTGAGAAACACACTGGATGAACGAGCCCGTTTCAGCGAAGAACTTGTCGACAAATGCTTGCCAATGCTCGACAGTATTTTCCACCTCATCTGAATAGTACCTGCCAATCTGGTCGACAAAGTTCATCAGCTTCAATGTGCCGGTACCGGTGGATGCAGCCTGCGCTTGCTTCATGATGGCAATGTTCCGCTGGGCCTGAGCCTGTACTGCCTGCGCCTGAGCTTGCGCCTGCGCCTGCTGTGATAATGCTGGGTTTCGCTGGGGCATCTGTGCGGGATTCTGGTTTTGCTGGGCAGGTTGCTGAGGAAGGTTTGCGGGCTGAGAGGGAGCGGGTGTCTGCTGCCCCGGTTGCGGACCTGATTGTTGCTGTTGGTTTTGCTGCGCCTGCTGTTGTTGTTGTTGCTGTTGCTGCTGAGCTGCTTGTTGTTGAGCCTGTTGTGCTTGCTGAGCCTGTTGCGCCTGTTGCGCTTGCTGCTGCTGAAGTTGTTGCGCCTGTTGCTGTTGCTGCTGAGCCTGTTGTTGTTGAGCTTGTTGCGCTTGTTGAGCCTGTTGTGCCTGTTGTTGCTGCTGTTGCTGTTGTTGCTGCTGCTGCTGGGCATGTTGGGCTTGCTGTTGCGCCTGTTGCTGTGCTTGTTGCTGTTGAGGCGGAGGCTGAGGAGGTACTTGTTGTGGGGTAGGTGGAGGTGCTGGTGAGGCGTGCCCTTGATGGCTCATGGCGGACGGTGGGCGGAGGGGTCCTTGCTGGGCTTGTGAGGTCGGCGGGCCTTGGTTGGCATTTTGGCTATGGTTGCTCTGCTGCGAATGCGCGTGCTGCATGGCGATGGCTTGAGCCTGTTGCTGCTGCATCTGGTGTTGCTGAGCTTGCTGGTGTGCTTGTGCATGTGCCATGGCCGCGGTGTTGGGGCCTTGCTGTTGGTTCTGCATCTGCTGTTGCTGCTGCTGGATCTGGAGATGTGGAGGGAGGTTGACGAAAGGCTGTCCCCCCATCTGCTGTCTCATTGCTGCCATCTGTGCGGCGTTCATGTTTTGCATCTGGTTGGGGAACCCCATGCCCATGGCGCCTTGCTGCTGTGCAAGCATTGCCTGTTGCTGTTGTCGGTGCATGAACGCTTGCTGCTGGGCGGTTCGGTGTTGCTGCATCAACTGGGGGTTTACTGGTCGCGCATTAGTATGCTGCTTCTGATTGTGCATAGGCAACGACGACTTACTCATGCCAGGGTGCTGTTGTTGCTGTTGCTGCTGCTGCTGGGCAAACATGTGCGCCTGCTGTGGTTGCAGATGCGACATGGCGTGTGCGCTGGGCCCTCCCATGCCAGGCTGCATGCCCATCATGGGCCCTGCTTGGCTGACGGGGCCGTTGGGCCCTGAGACGCCTGGGTGGACTTGCATGCCCGGCGGCATCTGCTGGCCGGGGTTGGGTCCTGGGCCGCCCATGGGATGGCCATGAGGCATGCCCTGAGGGTGCATGCCGGGGTTGTGAGGATAGCTCGTGGTCATCATCTTGGCTGGACTTCAGTGCGGGCCACGGCCTCGCAGCTCGAGAATGCGCGCGGGCAGTCGCGATCGGTGTGGGGGGAGGAGCGGTGGTAGGAATGAGCAGGCGCGACCGAGAAGTCCGGCGTGGAGATAACGGCAGAGATGCGTGCTATCGAGCGCGATGCATGCGAGCGCGCAGTCTCAGTCACGGCACGACGAGTAGAGCGAGACGAGTAGACTGGTCAGACGGCCAGGAAGCGACAGACGGGTCGAGTCTGGCGCGCGAGAGCGAGAGCGCAGCGTGGACGACGGCGAGGTCGACTGGCTACTGGCGCGGAAGAGTCGCGACCGGGGCGTTGCTTGGCCGGAAGCCGGCGAGTGCGCGCTGGCAGAGAGCGCAGAAACGGGACGCGACAGCTGACAGTCGCGATAGCGCAAGAGTGCAGCGCAGATGGGCGTCACGGTGGGCAGAGGGTGGTGTTGAGGAGTGCTACAGCCAAGAATGGCGCGATGTCGTCTCGGGTGGTGCTATCGTGTCGCATCCGTGCCGCCAGCGCGGAGGAGGGAGCAGGCGCGGCGTCGGGCAGGCTGGCTGGGGCGTGGACGAGGACGGGGCGGTGTCGTCCAAAGCTATTTGCGACGATGCATCCGCTCGCAGCGAGGGTGCAGGGCCTGGGGGAGGAGTGCCAGGACGCGGGCGCGGGCGGTGGTAGTCAGTCGTGCAGTGCTGTGAGGTGCGATGAGGGCGCTGATCGGCAATCAGGTTAGGGGCCGACTCCTGCTGCGATGGCTGGGCACCCAATCTATTCCGGCCCTCTCTGCTGACTTCACCCACTCGAGACGTTCGCAGACCACCCAGACGGCGGCGAGGCTGATTTATGAGGCCTCGCTTTGCTGAGCTGATCTACCCTATCCTATCCCATGCACGTTCAGGTGGACCTCTTCTGCTGCTACCCGACGCCCGTCCGAGACTTGACTTCGCGGCCATGACAAAACCTGCTCGAGCTTGGCCCAATCGAGCCATCACGTGCCCGTCCGAAATCTTGGCGCGCTAGTACGGCGCCTTAACTTCTCGCATCTTTTTTCGTCACCTTCGTTTCCCACCAACATCAACACCGCGTCCGCCCTCGCGCGCACCCCGTATGCCGCAGTCAATGTGAAGCTGCTGAGCATTTCGAGTGCGCGCACGCTTCTGCGGTAGAAATGGTAAGTCCCAGCCCTGCTCCTTCCCTCTGGATTGATGATACATACACTTTCTTCTTTTCCCAACCGATTCGACCTTGAAGAAATTTATGCTGTCCGGGTGCCTTTCGCAGGGCGCCTGCTACTTGCCAGTACTGTCGTCTGACCTCACCTCACCCTCTGCCTCCATTGCTTTGTCTGCTTGGCTGGTATTCATTGCTGACCTGCGTCGCATAGATTTTGCTCCACTCCACGAACAGCTTGCGCAAGCTCCTACCGACTGTCACTATATACTTGGCTGGTGTTCATGAGTCCTGCTTCAGCTTGCCCTCCTTGTTTTTCAACAACACGGGCCTCGAGGTGCAAACTCTGTTCGGTCAGTGTGTCTATCGGCAGGATCTCACATCCTGGTCGACAACAGGCCATGCCCAGCCTCAGACTGAGCCAGGTTAGTCTCACCATACTTTTCTATCCTTCCCCTTTCATGATGAAACATTTCCACATTCGCAGTTTCCACGCTAGCCACCACTTGAACCTACAACGGTGGACAATGAGCGCGAATACCTTCCTTGGATGTCTGATTGCTTCCCCATACACTATTTTGTTTGCATGTCTTCTCCATGATGTATCTGCTGACAAGATAAACAGACTGTTCCTTGCATTAGCACCACCAAACACTTTCCATTGGGTCATTCGGCATCTGCTGACGACTTGAGGGAGACGATGTGACTGTGGCGGAGGTGATGTGTTCTGCGTGGGCTCGAAAAGTGAATTCTCACTGCAATTTCGCCGGTTCCGCTGCCGCTCACAAAATCGAATTAAATCTCCACAAATTATGAACATGTCAACGTTCCTATAGCTCCGTACCTTCCCTTGCTCTTGCTCTGGTGTTAGTAACGAATGTACATTCGATGCTCTCATGATTGCTTTACTCCTTGATTTCTTCTCCCCAACGCAACAAGATCTTCGACTTCCACTCGCCATCCCGCGCTTCGCAATTCTACTTCTCCAGGTGCAGTGCCCAATGTCAATTCACCACAGTCACGACTCCATTCCATCCCGCTGGACGTGTTCTTGACACCTACCTCGCTACGCTATTACACCTCCACGTTTGTGATTAGTATGAACACCAGTTCGTATCTGACTTGGTACCACCCGACATCCGCTGAGATCTCGTCAGCGTCAGAACCCATCTGGCCGCAAATAATACCAACACTTTGTTTACATGACGCTCGGCACGAATGTTCAAGTTCTTCCCCATACAGAATCCTTGCTGAACTGAATTGCCTTGCTTCAGGACCTACATCACGACCCATCCAATTCTACCAGTGACCTTTCGCTCCTCGCATCCATCTCACCCGGCTCGTTCTGCGCGCACAACTCCCTTGGATCATGGCTCGCAGCCAGCTCCCCAGGCACGGGCTTGGAGTCTGTCTCACTGCGCCATCTGCCGCCTAGGAACCATGTCCTTCCCTGCTTCGTCTCCTGGTCTTCCAATTCAGGCAGCGCGTTTTTGTCGGTGCATGCTGTTCGGATCCGGCGCCGGCGTCGGCGTATGAGGAATCCTACGAGAACGGCGATGAGCACCACGATCAAGACGGGGAAGCCGACGATGATGCCCAGCAAACCCGTCCCAGGCACTGGGCCGGATGGTGCTGTGGAGATGTCTGAAGTTGCTTCTGGTAGGCCAGCTAAGTGTCCTGGTGTTGCAGAGGTTGAAGGCGTGTACGTGACGTCTAGCCGCTTGGCTAATGCTGTAGCATACGCTGATGGGAATTTCGAGAGGTCTGTAGACTGCCACATCACTACAAGGGGCTCGACTACGGCCGCCTTGCTCGATACATACGTCCGTGTCATCACAGTTCTTTGCGTGGTATTGACAGGGTCCAATTCATCGGTGCTGTTCATGTTGAACGTAGCAGTCACCCAGGCTCCGACGGCCGTAGATACAGAGCCGATACACTGGCTCAAGGGGTCGACAATGGCCTTGAACCCGCTACAGTCAGGACGTTAGATCAATCCTAAAAAGGTAGATATGGTCTGGGTCTAGTATACCTCGGACAGCAAAGCGCGTTCCATTCCTTGAATGTGGCGTCCGTGTCAAACAGCAGTGTCATAGCTGCCTTGGCGATGCTATAGCCACTAGGACATAGTCCAGGACTGTACGTAGCTTGATACTTGAGCGGCTGGCATGCTGACCACCCGTCATCGTGTTTGTCATCTACCTTTGTGCTGTAAAGCGTCTCGTCCTCGTGCAGTGTCCAGTTTCCAAGGCAACTCGCTTCGTAGGTGAACACAGTCGTGAGAGGCTCGAGGTTCTTCGTGGGGATCCCAAATCCCCTCAATCCACCTGGTCTCCCTGTTTTGGTTGTTGTTACAATTGTGAAGTCGTCTTCTAGTGTTGATAATGCAGTGGAAGACATCCTGCCCAGAACTCGGTGTGTTCGTCTGACTGGGAAACATGACGGAGGATGGAAGTCTGATTTAGACACTTGCGACAGGGTACCGGTCAGGAGTTTCAAATGACATCCCTTCGATTCCCATGCTAGTGTCACCAGCGTGATCAGCAAGGTCGCACACGCACATTGTTCATACCTATTCTAGTAGCGGACTTGTCCAACAAGTCTTTTCTAATTTTAGTCTCCTCAGATTCTTCATTCAGTATTTCTCCAAAGGGCGTTGCGGCCGAACGAGTTTTCATATTGCGGACAACCTCCATCCTCATCCCCAAATAACATGTCCTTTTTACTTAACCATGCAAGCAGATCATATGGTACAGTTTATATTCATCTACTCAGATTAAGCAAAAGAAGAAAAACTGAACATATATGTTTTGTTAACAAAAGTGTGGTGCGAAAGCTTAGCTTGGATCTCCTTGCGTTAAGAAGAAGCCAGTCTTGAACAATCACTCTTCTAAATAACTAACAAAAGCGTTTCATATGCGGGATGGAGCTTATTGTCACATCTGAGCGACACTTAAAAGACTCGACATATTTTCGACATCATTCTCCACCCCAATTCTTCAATATGCTGCTTTTGTGCAGGCGGCACTGCTTTTCCTAGCCCAGCCTAGGGAAAACCTTTCAGGATACATACCGGGACTGTAGGAATTTTGAGCACCACATGGCTGAGATTATGACCATCATGGGTCGGAACCTTCAGTAGCGTTATTTATCTCGAAGGATGTCGAAGCAGGATCGGGCAATAACGAGGCAGTGTACGTGAAAAGTGTCGTCAGTGGGGCGGCATTAGTCTCGGACGAACTTGAGCTTCTTGTGAATGAAGTGAATACGAAAACATTACAAGACGATAAGCAGTAGTAGTTATCGACATAATACGAATATACTAAGATTCACGCTCGAGGCTCGCAACATATAGGTGGGAAACCTTTACAACACGACCAGGACCAGTGAAATTATTTATTCTGTTTTCAGGGGCATTGTATTGGTTTGCTAATACCTCAAAACTCATCAGAAAATACCAGCTCAGGAGTATATGAGCACCTTAACTGCCCCCATCTGGTGGGAAACAGCACCAACCCAGTCCAACATAGCGGCAGTCTGTTTCTGCCGACCACTCAATTAATTCAGGTGTGTATCACATCTTACATCAACCGAAAAGATTCCTGCACAGCTACCAGTCTAGGTCATTGCTCAGAGCATACATAGCTTCGAAATACAGGAGAACGAAGGGTTGCGATCTCTTATCGAGTGGTTGAAAGCAAATGCTGCTTTAATAAGCCAGGTCATTTCGTTTCTCTCTATCTTGTCACACCAACATGCGATACAAGTGCAATGCCTTTCCCATTTCCCCTACGGTCCATACTGATTGGCTCCAACATCTACAATGCTTTACGCTCCGATCAGCTCCGACGGCCGAACCCTTCTCGAACCTATATATATCTCAGCTTAACAATTTTAACCATTCTCGGAGCGCTAAACTTCCGTTTAATTGTCCTGGTGAAATCTTAACCTCGACTTAATCACACCGTTTTCCACCAACGAACCAGTCTGGCCTCTGCTGCTTGCTAAGCATTTCTTGATGCACACTCACTGAAGTGCAACGGTGATCTTAGTGATTTATACATGGTGTTTGAAAAATAAAACACCGAACGGGCGGTACAGGCTGCAAATAGCGCAGCCTACTGTTGCTACCTCAGGCACTCCAAATATGTCTTAAAATCAAGCACATCTCTACAGTCTTGATGCGTTAAGCTTGCATTTTACTGTGCATTGACGGGTGCGGTACACGAAGAGCAACTTCCTTTCATCTGGCAGACTTCAACATTGCCATAACCTCTTATGTTTCCCGGGTACAGGCGAACAATCAGCATCTTACAGATCCTACAGCTTTATCAAGAGTATCGAAACACGATTCTTATTATCGACTCTGGCATGAGCGAGGTGAAATCTAGCCCTCCGATGGCTTGTTGCTCCTCTCTTCATATAGAACTTGGCCAATATAGTTGTGATTTGGGGGATTGTTTGATGATAGGAAGAAATCGAAGTTCATGCTTACTTGAGTAACGCTGTAGTGAAACGAGACAATTCAGGCTTCTTGGTCGCTTCCTCTATTAGCTTGGGCGTGGCGTTACGCCTGGTCGAATCCTTGATCCTCTGTGTCAGCTGGACGAGGTAGCGAGCGATGAGAGACATAATGTATAGATGCTAGGTATCTTGATGACCGAAAGGTGTGGGTATGGAAATGTAGTGTTCGTAGCGTATGTACTGCGTACTACGACATGACAAGGGCTTAACTTATATAGAGATACTCAAAGGATAATTTGCCATTTATAGGGTTACAATTAGACACCATCGATTATAATCAAAAATTGCGATATGATCTGATTCGAAAGACAGGGGATTCGTGACAGGCGTGTCGCCCACTACGCAGGCGCTTCCTGCCCCAAACGCCAAGATCGGTGCAGCTTGCGCGTGTCAACGGTTGTAACATACCGGTACCTGAAGCACAGACCTACCGTTGCTGCGCTGTTCCAAGCCAACTCTCAAAACCCAAATTCCATCATGACCCATCATTTGGGTCGGGGAAGCATGTATACGAGCAGAACATCTCTAATCGCGAGATTTCGGAGCTCACGCGCACCGAGGAGCTTATCAAGTTTGTTCAACTCGCGGTCCTTCTCCCACACACACACCGGAGCATCCACCTTGGATCCATTTACGTACACCTGAGGCATTGACGCCGAGCCTCTGCATCGCCATGAAGCAGGTGGATATCATCCAATTACTCTTGGTGATTGCTTCAGAAATGGAAGATACAAAATATTGCATAAGCTGGGCTGGGGAGGTTACTCAACTGTATGGGCTGCGAGAGATCTAAGGTAGCATTGCCACCACCCGCTGCATACGATGCTTACAATCGTGTAGAGATCAAAAGTATGTTGCGCTAAAAGTCTCGGTCGCAAGATCCCAGGAAGACAATCGAGAGCTTAAGGTCTTGCGCACCTTAGCGAGGCTCAATTCGGAAGAGGCTGGCTCAAGACATGTAATGCAACTGTTGGACCATTTCCATCTTGAAGGTCCGAACGGCAAGCATGAATGTTTGGTGCTTGAGTTTCTGGGGCCAAGTATTACGGATCTTCTTGAAAGCCGCTTTGCCGATATGAGACTGCCAGCGACACTTGCGAAGAGTAGTGTACAACAGGCCCTTATCGGCCTCGCATATTTGCACAAACATAAGATTGGACACGGAGGTACGAGAAATTTTGAAATTATACAGGAAATAGTATGCTGAAATATCGCAGATCTGCACACGCGCAATCTAGCGTTTGCCATTCCTTCTTTACATTCTCTCACAGAGGCGGAACTGCTCAAGAAATTGCGACAGCCGGACGTTGGGGCCGTCACGAGAAAAGATGGGAAATCATTAGAGCCTGGTGTGCCGACATATCTCGTTCGGCCAACCTCATATCCCGTAGATGCGTCCTTGTCGCAACATCAGATCAAAATCATTGACTTTGGCGAATCGTTCCTCGACAATGACAGCCCAACAACGCTCCACACTCCTCTTTGTGTTCGAGCACCTGAGGTTATATTCGGAGAGAAGCTGGACTATCGCGTCGACTTATGGAGTGCAGGGTGCCTAGTAAGTACAGATCCGGCCCCCAAAGTTACGAAGGACGACGAAGCTTATCAGTCAAACAGATCTTCGAGCTCATAGTCGGTCAACCGCCTTTGGACAGCATCATGGCAACACCGGTGTCCGTCGTGCACCAAATGATAGAAACCGCTAGCGATGCATTGCCGGAGCGGTGGCAGCAGAAGTGGAAAGCCATGGACAGCGCAGGAACGGAGGAGGATACCGGATATAATCTTCAAGAGTGGTTGGAGGAGATGTACTTTGATGCTGCGAGGAGAGAGGAGTTGACACGAGAGGAAATTGTAAAGTTCGGCGCGCTTCTTCGCAGGTTATTGCGATTCGAGCCTTCAACAAGGGCGTCAGCTCTTGAAATACTCCAGGATCCTTGGTTGGAGAACAAGTAGTCTGGCAGTATGACACATTTCGCGCTCTGGGGAAGATTCCTCTATTGAAGCCGGGTACGTTACTGCTTGTCTGGAACATGCACACCCATCTCAGATATAAGTGTGAGCCTTCAAGCTGAATCTCACCATGTATCGTCTAATCGTTTACGGAAGTGCATATGATTATATACATATTTTATGCGCCAAAAAGTCCAACTCCCGAATTCCAGACCATGTGAACACATCCATCCATACTATGCTTAGATTTTAAAGAAGGTGTAATCAAAACTGGGATAAGCCCAGACCCCATTGTTCATCACTTCTCTCAACCAGCTTGCTGCAGAACGGCCTTCTATTTCTGTTTGCTGCAGGCTCAACCCTGAATGCAGATCCAGTATGATGCATTGTTGCTGCCACGATCCACTGCATTCGTTCGCGCTATAGACCCTGCGCAGCTTTAATCGCTGCTGCTGATGCAGGAGATACTCGAAAGAGACACATTGAACATTCGAGTCACCCCACGCAACGAACAATACGCAGTTCGCAAGTCGACGTCACCTGCATACAGGTGGAATGTACGCATACGTGTCGCGCTCCTGAAGGTCATCAAATCCTCGGGTTAGCAAAGGATTGTCCACTCCCTCGCCAATCAATTGAGTCAAATCTGAGGATAGATCAACAGTCAAACTGACGCCCATAATCAGTGCGAAAGCTTGTGTAGGGGTATCTAAATTCTAAACGCAAAGGCTATCCTGAACATAGAGCCCGCTACTCATTTTAGTCAAATGTATTGAGAAAGGTTCACAGCGTAGATACCTTGGACAAAAACTTGCGTACCAACGTGTTAGGGTACTGCTATCTGAAAGAAGCCGAAGCCCAGTGATGTTGGCCACTGTTACTTGTTCAGGGCACACGAATAGGCTCGTAGGTTAAGATAGTAGTAAGAGGAACTACACTCGGGACAGAAATTGCGGTATTTGTAGATTCGCCATCGGTAGATGAGCCCAGATTGATCATCGACGACATGGTTCAACGAAATGTAAACACAGACGCATAAGCAGTCGAATATCATATCGCATTATTATCAGACCGGGAGGCATCTTTATGTTACTGTCAAATAAATCACAATGATCAGGCTGAGCAGAGTGGGCTGAACGCCACCTCTGCAGCAGCCAACATGCCCAATCCTAACATGTACTGGCGGGCCAAGACATCATTATCCCGTCTCTGCTGGCCAGTCAAATACCGATTGTGCCGATAGTGCAGGATTTCGAGATAAATCGTCCTTCCATCCGCATTTGGAACGGCCCAGTCTTGATCGAGCTGGCTGGTTCAAAAGACCGCCTCTCGAGGCGAGTGAAGGTTGCCGATGGCACTAGTGAGGATACGCATATCAAGTGAGAAGATGCCTTCCACTCTTTCTCAGCCCTTTCCAACCAACCTGACGTATCACCCAACTACCCCAATCGACTGGGAGATATCCGTCAAGTCCCCATCCTCAGACCTCCCACCATGTCCGCCCCCACCACCCACGCACGATCAACCAGCTCTCCACTACAGCCATATATCCCGTTCACAAACATCGCGCCCTTGACGACGTACTTTACATATGCCCCCACCTGTCTCGGCCGCTGGATGCAAGCCGGCCACCCACATACCGTGTACAGCCAAAATCCCTACCACCAACCATCCGCCACCGACAGCGGATGGGCAGAATGCCAACCCCTGGGCTACCAGCCCTCCTACAGCCCTGGGATCTGTCCGTCAGCATACACCATGGCCTTTGTGGCTGAAGACGCGTACAGCTACAGCGCGCGCACAGTAACCGAGTGGTTTGGGATATGTTGTTCGAGGTAGCTATGTATTTCCTCTTCCTTACGTTCTCGACTTGTAACGAGAGAAATAGAGAAAGGGCCTAATATCGCTAACATCTAGATTTCGCGTAGTGGTCTGCGCTACGATACCATGCGCGAGTGTGTAGGCACGCTCACTACGCCTTCCAGGCGACTTTGTTCCCGTATGTCACGCTGACATCGACGTTGTCGACGGCAGGCGCGGCTACGGTTACTGAGACGAGCACGCGCTTTACCGTGTTGACGAGTGCGGTGGCGTCTGCGGATGGGATTTGGGTGTATTGGAAGCGGGAGGATTTAGATAGTTTTCCGGAAAAATATGTCGTGTCCATTGCAAAGGACATGGGCGTGTCTTTTACCCCGACCTCGTCTTCGCGGTCTGGTGGCTTGGCTACGGATGCCAGGGTTGGTATAGGGGTTGGCTCTGTGGTTGCGTTTCTCCTCGCTGTCTTCCTCGTGGTGTATGTCTCCCTTCGACGGCGGCGCAGAACTATTCGTAACCAAAACTCTCTGTCGAATACTTCGCAAGCCAATACCGCTGAGATGGAAGACCAAGATGGTACTCTTGCGACGCGGAAATGGTATCTAGGGGGCAGATGGCGCAGTGAAGTCGAGGTGAAGAATGATAAGCAAGCCGGAGAGCTGGACTCAAGGAGCGTTAGAGTCATAGGTGGACCGCCGGTGGAGATGGAAGGGTCGAGTGCTCGTGAGGGAGGGCAACAGATGTTGTGCGAGTGCTCGATTTGAGAGGTATTCAATGATAATATCTCTTCGTCGCTTCGCATGACAGACTGACTTGAGTATGCAACGAGACTTGCACGTGCCGCACGTGTCGATCGGGTAGCAAACGTGCAGTGTCTGAAGCCTCATGAAACAGGGGTGATCACGCTAACTTCCCGCATAGCCTCGCATTTCCTAGATCAGGAAGAAAAAAAATATATGGTATCATTAAGTGCATTATTTTACTTTCAAAAACACTCACCAACTCTAATACCTCGCCGCACCCCCGTGCCCATGCCCTGGCACACTCGACCCCTCCAACTCAATCGGCGGCCCACTCACATAACTCACAGGCATACTGTCCAACTCATTCGGCCCAGAATTATGACCCTGGTTCATCTCAATCCCCTGCCCTGGCTGGGCCCGTTGGTACCATTTGCCCTTGACCATACCAGCACCTGTGACGCCGTCGCCATGCAGCTCACTATGCATAGCTGGCGTGGATTCGTTCGGATACGCGGCTTCCGCTTTGTTTCGATTCCGCAGGCGCCGTATGACGATGCCCATTGCAACGAGTGCGAAGACAAGCGCGGCGCCTACGCCTACACCGACGCCTATGCCGATTTTGGTGCCGCTGGAGAGACCTGAGTCTGATGAACCGTTGCCGGAACCTGAGCCGGTTTGCGATGGGCCGCCGGAAGAGACGCCCGAGGCAGGTGTTGCTGTGGGTGTGAAGTCGACGCTGATTTGCGATGCGAGAGATGTTGCGTATGCGACGGGGAAAAGTGACAAGTCCTTGGCTTCCCAGGCGACGTAGAGGGGATCTGCTATGGCGGTCCCTCGGGTCATTGTGGTCATGTTCGAGAGTGTGGATTGATCGTTGATAATTTGTTCGTAGAAGGAGCCAGTGTTGCCGTTGTCGAACCTCGTGGTGAAGAGCGCGCGGACAGGGAGTGGCGTTGATATGACACTCACGCACATTGGTATTGGGGATTTGTTCACTGTCTGCATTCTTAAAGTCAAGCCACTGTGCGTGTGTCAGTAAAGGTTGTCGAAGAGTGGCATCCGAAACCATACCTCTTACAGCACTGCGCCTGCCACATAGTGCGCGAGCCGTCCTCGAATTTTGTCATACTCGCGATCGTCTGTCCGTCTGTACATACTCCTGGGCTGTAATGGGGTCCTCTTAACCTCTCAGGCAGACACGAGTAGTAGATGGGATCGACTGGTGGAGAGTAGCCATCGCGCGAGTATGTGCTCCACGCGATGTTCGGTGACTCTGCTGCGACATATCGATTGTTGCAAGAGAAGGAAGCTGGGGGCGTGAAGATAGTAGTCAGAGCTGGAACGGTCGCGGTCGCTATGTATTGTGGTATGCTGCCAGTCGTGGTGATGCCCGCCATGATGGATGTTGTCAAAGTTCGATGTCGGAAACTGCGCGCGCGCAGGATCGATCGCCCGTAGGCATTATATTAGGGTGTCCGGCAAGGCTGGGACTTGCAGCCCCCTAAGCTAAAAGCGCCGACGTAAGATGTTGCACGGAGGCTTGCCGCAGATTTCGGAAAACCATGCGTCAGTGCAGCTAATTTAAGACGCGTACGCCAATAGCGTCGCCGAAAAACTCAACATTCAGCGAGCGCACGGTGATGTTTCATGCCTCAGGCGTAGACCTATAGTAGATGCAGCATGACGAATCTCAGCATATCCACATCAATGTGCAAGAGCGCGACCAAGTGTAATGTTGGTGTCTAACGTGATGGAGATGCCACGAGGGCTGAGCAGAACTGGATGACGGTGGCTGAGTGGAGTCGGATGTCGACTGGCCGAATACATGGCGTCCAACCGCTTCGCGTCGAGAACGCCCCATCAATATTCCATTTATTGACTAAAGTAGAAATTCTTGAATCTGGACTCGGCGTGGTATTGGGCACAAAAGGCAAAGTCAGAACTCTTGCGTTGCAACCAGAGTTGTAATTACGCGTGGTCGCATTTAACACGAGCTCGTGTCCCATTGCCCTGACTTGTGGCTGAGTGCGTGATACAGCTTATGGTCGCAAAGAATTCGTTGCATGTCAGCACTCCTTCCGTGATGGCTGCCTGATATCGTGGATTCTCAGCGACATCTCCAAGTTGAGTAGGATGGCTTTTGAATCGGTCAGTAGCGATAAGAATGAAGGATGCAGGTTGTTTTTTGGTCCACCAGACAGGCTGCCTGTGGGCATTACCCAGTACTTCACAAGAGGACTGGATACGGATAATTGTCAGGTGTTTGTTGACAGTGGCATTCGCGTAGCTTCGCAGTTCAGGCCCTCTATCGAGCTCTTGGACAGTTCTTCGATGATGAACGAAGGACAAAGAATGGCCCAATTAGGACGTGTTCCTTGTCAACACGGCCACATGTAGTGAGCTTTAATGCAAGCTGCAATTCATTTCGATGTCAGAGCAAGTGGCAGCGAAGTTGGCGATTAGAAAGATGGTCAGCGGCTGATAGCCAGATATGCATCACATGTAAGGTCCAGTGAATGTGCTGATTTAGACGTAGACTCGAAAGCCTCGTGACGAAACCGCCGGAGAGAAGATTGCACGTGGTACCTGGTGGGTGAGTGAAGTCGGGTCCTGGGGTCGAGCGCCAAGCAAAGCGGAACGGCGTCATAAGCCTGCGGAAACGTCCAAGCTCCAACCCACCTTGACTTGGACCGCGACCTTCATCCTCGCCAGCCTCCGCCTCCCAGACAGACGCGCCTTCCGTGGCCGATAACCTTTACCCGAACTACGCCCTCCATCCACACGAAGCGCTCAACACCGCCACGATGCCCGAAGTCGTGGATCCCCGCATGATGTCGGTCCAACCGCGGATACGATACAACACTATTGGCGGTATCAACGGTCCATTGGTTGTTCTCGATAATGTGCGTGCTGCAGAAGCTTTGATCACGGGATACGGAAGCTTATGAAGGGATGGACAGGTCAAATTCCCCAGGTACAACGAAATTGTGTCCTTGACGCTGCCTGATGGCACCGAGCGCTCTGGCCAGGTCTTGGAGGCTCGAGGTAAGACATGTCGCGATAGATGAAAGACAATACACTGACCACATACCCAGGAAACCGCGCTGTCGTTCAGGTATATACGACCGCCAACCTATCTCACCGCGCGCATTCTGACCAGGACAGGTTTTCGAGGGCACGACTGGTATCGACGTCAAGAAGACCAAGGTCGAGTTCACCGGCCACAGCCTGAAGCTTGGTGTCTCCGAGGACATGTTGGGCCGTATCTTTGACGGTTCAGGAAAGGCCATCGACAAGGGCCCCAAGGTGCTTGCGGAAGACTACCTCGACATCAACGGCAGTCCCATCAACCCATACTCGCGAGTCTACCCCGAAGAAATGATCTCGACGGGTATCTCCGCCATCGACACCATGAACTCGATTGCTCGTGGACAGAAAATTCCCATCTTCTCCTCGTCTGGTCTTCCCCACAACGAAATCGCTGCCCAGATTTGTAGACAGGCCAGTTTGGTTGGGAAGCCCACCAAGGGCGTACACGACGACCACGACGACAACTTCTCCATTGTCTTCGGTGCCATGGGTGTCAACTTGGAGACGAGCCGCTTCTTCACCAAGGATTTCGAGGAGAACGGCAGTATGGAGCGTGTCACTTTGTTCTTGAACTTGGCCAACGACCCTACGTAAGACTACCATCCACGACCCAGGGACCCTCACTGACATTATGCAGCATCGAGCGTATCATCACTCCACGTCTCGCCCTCACCACCGCCGAATACTACGCCTACCAGCTCGAGAAGCACGTCCTCGTCATTCTTACCGACTTGTCCTCCTACTGCGATGCCCTGCGTGAGGTCTCGGCTGCCCGAGAAGAAGTGCCCGGTCGTCGTGGATACCCCGGTTACATGTACACTGATTTGTCTACCATCTACGAGCGCGCTGGTCGTGTAGAGGGCCGCAACGGATCCATTACCCAGATCCCAATTCTGACTATGCCCAACGACGGTGAGCGCATTTCAATTCAGTCTGTATATCGGAATACTAATTATGCCAGATATCACCCATCCCATCCCCGATTTGACTGGTTACATTACGGAGGGCCAAATCTTCATCGACCGTCAACTCGACAACAAGGGTATCTACCCACCCATCAACGTGCTGCCCTCGCTCTCTCGTCTCATGAAGTCTGCCATTGGTGAAGGCCGCACACGAAAGGACCACGGCGACGTGTCCAACCAGTTGTACGCCAAATACGCCATCGGTCGTGACGCCGCCGCCATGAAGGCTGTCGTCGGTGAGGAGGCTTTGTCCTCAGAAGACAAGCTGTCCCTCGAGTTTCTTGAGAAGTTCGAGCGCTCCTTCATCGCCCAGGGTGCGTACGAGAAGCGCACAATTGAGGAATCGCTCGACCTCGCATGGTCCCTGCTCCGTATTTACCCCAGGGAACTGCTCAACCGTATCCCTGCCAAGGTTCTTGACCAATACTACTCAAGGAGTCGCAGCGACAAGGATGGCAAGAAAAAGGCGACCAAGGATACCAAGGACAACTCTGGTGAGCAGGAGGGCGAGAACTTGATCGATGTGTAAGCGTGTAGTGGTGGCTGGAGTGTGCATGTTTTGCTTATAGGTACTTGAGATAGATCATTGCGAGAGAGGACTGTTCTGTGAGCGACACATGTCAATCTGAGTATATACGAACCTGTTCAATTCCTCTCGTGCTATATTCCCTTCCATCCCATGCTAAATTTATACTCTAGCGTGAAGTGCAATGCGTGATAGATGCGCGTCGAAGTACAACACCATAGCAGATCGAAGGACATACATCGCCTCCACCACCAGGAAACATTTAATTCAAATTCCCTTGCAACCACCCTGCCCATATTATCCCGCTCATCTCATCAACCACGGTATCGCTTATCCCTCACAACATGAAAGTGAAAGCCCCCCTCCCCATCACACCCATTCACCTCCCCAATCCTCGCAAAACACGGCCGTTTGTCACAACAACGCGACGAATTCGCTCCAAATCTTCCATTTTGTCTTTCACGCTGCTTTGGCTTCGAATAGCCTCTTCACCCGCCATCCAACTCTACCACTTTGCGGACTGACGCATAATGGCAATTCCAAGGTAAATACGCTTCCCTTTACACTTGTGTTTGGCGCGTGGCAGCCATTTGTCACTGGTTGCTACTTTTGCTTTGAGTTTTGCGTTGGTTTATGTTTGAGTGAGGTGAAGGAGGGGGATGGGGGATTTAACCACTACAGCTTCATGACAGCCTGGAGATGGACGAGGTGCTTTGCATCAGATCTTCGAGCTAGGAGATATTTGAAGAGAGACATGATACCGCGTTGGGAACAGGGTTGGATGCAAGAGCTTGGGATTGATCTGAAGGCAACACAGATCTGGGACGGGATGGCTTCAAGCTCGGAATAGACGTCGATTGCGCTCCCTGGACCACTCAGCCACAGCGTTAAGACGACAGGTCCTGATAGACCTCATCACTAAGAGAAGCAACAGGATCGACTCTAGACACCATTGAAGCGCAGCGGGAATCAGTTTAGGGTTGCCGACTGACTACTAATAATAGCCTATACACCTCCAGGACTAATAGCAAGTGACACATTCTGAACAGTATCTGATCGTGTATAGTACCCCACTCTCCTCCTATATCTCCTTCGGGGACACCATCGACCCCTTCGAGCACAAAGACCTCCAGGAGGCAGTGGAGCAGATGGATCCGGGATCCATCGTGTTCCGCTTCGCGACGCAGGGCATGTCGGCCCAGCCAAACATGGTAGGCACCTGGGTGCGGGTGAAGAAGACCTGGCACCAGGCCGCGAGCTGGCATATGACGGTCGAGATGCTGTCGGACCACGTTGACCCGTGAGTTTCCTCTTCCACAAAGGACTATCAGTTGGCTGACGGATTGTTCCAGGGCGATTGGGACGCTGAGGTTCGCCACGGCACATGTGTATCCGGACCTTTCGGACTCATATGTGCTTTGGGGGCGGATGCATTACCGGTCGCCGGGTCAAACGTGGTACTATGGCTGGCCGGTGAGTTTTGCCTTGGACCGCAAGACTTGAATTGCGGGCGCTGATCTTCGACAAGGAGGACTGGCCGAGGCCACCTCATGTCCCACTCCCGTCTATGGTGCCGGTTTCTTTAGCCGTACCCAGCCCTCCTGCATTCTCATCATCCTCCGACTCGGAGCGGGATTGGTCCCCCGCTCCCGTGGCCCAGGACCAGGACCGACCAAGACCGGCCGAGGAGGATGGGCACGAAAGCACGGTGAGTGAATGATGAAGTGAGGTGGGTTCTCTTGATTCAAGCTGCTAACAAGACATGTAGACGCCGAGCTGCCTCACTCCTTCGCAGGCCGCTCCGCGTCCTTCAGCGGATCTTGTCCAGGTCCCACCCTTCGGCTCCCCCGTCCCTCGCCCTTGAAGGTCTCTTCGGTATGTGTGTAGAAGTTCCCCAGCTTGTCCCACATCCACGTGCGCAGGGTGACAAAGGGCTGCTCGCCCGGGCGCGGATTCATGGGGTCGTTGGCAAAGTCGTGGAAGAGGACGCCGTAGACGAGGATGAAGCTGATGAGGCTCCACATGACGATGCCGACGTTGCGGTTCCAGTCCCCGCGCTGGCCCTTCATCTTGATGCGTCGCTTGAACTTGCGCTCGAACCGGAACTGCTGTTTTTCCGTGAGTTCGCGGAAGTTGGGCGGCCATATCTTGCGAGTGCGGAAGTGGTTGCGCGCGAAGTTGAAGGGCGGCAGCGTGTTCTGCTTCCGGCCGAGCAGACGGTTGATGAAGCCGAGCATGGTGTCGAGCGCACAACAAGTGGATGTCGCGGATTCAGTGTTGCTGCGAGCGATTGATACAAAGTTCTTGACTGACGTCCTTGTATAGGTGCAGCACGGGCCGTGTCCGAACTCTTGGCATTCATTCTTTGCACGAACCCTTGGTGCGTCTCGGAAAAGTTATGACTCGCAGCGAGCTATGACCACAACCACCAAACAGCCCACCTTACGCCTCAACTACCCCACATCAACTGCCTCTTTTTTCTTACGCTCCCTCGCCCACTTTATTCTCGTTTCGGCATCATGGCGGAAGCATCAGTGCCCAAAGATGTGCCCAAGGATGCCGTAACTGCGACCATCGACTTGCTCAAGCCGCAGGAGGCAGAGTCGAAAACACTAAAAATTGAGAATACCGACAAGCGAGACACCCTCATCGAGGCCGAGAAGCGCTACCAGAAAGCATGGCAAGAGAGCGGAGTTTTCAACCCGGATGCGCCGTCGATTGACGAGGAGCCGTTTGATTCTACTACACCCGACCAGCTACACGAAAAGTACCCCAAATGGTTCGGAAACTTTGCCTACCCTTACATGAATGGAACTCTCCACGCCGGCCATGGTTTCACTGCATCAAAAGTAGAGTACACCGCCGGCTTCCAGAGGATGATTGGCAAGCGGACCCTGTTCCCTCTCGGCTACCACGTGACTGGCATGCCCATCAAAGCCTGCGCAGACAAGCTTGTTCGCGAAGTCGAGCAGTTCGGCCAGAACTTTGAGCGCTGCCCCGTCGAGGAAGTCATCGACGAAAGCCTACCGGAACCACCTGCGCCCACCCAGGCCGAGGCCAAGACCGATCTCACCAAGTTCAAAGCCACAAAGGGCAAGGCTGCCGCGAAGACCGTCAAGACAAAGTATCAGTTCCAGATCATGCTGGCACAAGGTATTCCGGTCGAAGAAATTCACAAGTTCGCCGATCCAGCTCACTGGATTCAATATTTTCCTCCTCTAGCCAAGCGCGACCTGAACAACTTTGGCGCCAGGATAGACTGGAGGCGGCAGTTTGTCACCACTGATGCAAACCCCTACTACGACTCCTTCGTCGCCTGGCAAATGCGCAAGCTCCTTGATCTGAAGAAAATCATTTTTGCGAAGCGTTATACCGTGTACAGCCCCAAGGACGGTCAAGCCTGCATGGATCACGACAGGCAGTCTGGAGAAGGTGTCGGCGTGCAAGAGTACACCGGCTTGAAGATGAAGGTCATCAAGTGGGCGGAGTCAGCGAAAGAAATTGAGAGCAAGCTACCACAAGGCGCCAGCGCATTCTTCATCCCTGCTACCCTACGACCAGAGACCATGTACGGCCAGACATCATGTTTCGTCAGCCCCACCATCGAGTACGGACTCTTCAAAGTCACAGACAACGAGTACTTCGTCTGCAGTCAACGCGGCGCGCGCAACATGTCCTACCAGCCCGGCATTTTCCCTAAATGGGGCGAGTTCCCGCAGGTCGCTAGCTTCAAGGGCAAGGAGGTCATCGGTACTGTTGTCAACGCGCCGTTGTCAGTACACAAGGAAGTCTACATCCTGCCTATGGAGACTGTCAAGGACACCAAGGGTACTGCTGTCGTCACATGCGTGCCATCCGATTCTCCCGACGACTACATCACCTCCTTCGATCTCGCGAAGAAGGCTGAGTACTACGGCATCCAGAAGGAGTGGGTCAAGTTCGACGAAATTCTCCCCATCATTGACACTCCTACCTACGGCAATCTCTGTGCCAAGAAGCTGGTCGAAGACATGAAGATCCAATCACCTAAGGATGCCGCTAAGCTGGCAGACGCAAAAGAGAAGGCATACAAGGAAGGTTTCTACAAGGGCAAGATGTTGTATGGCGAATACACCGGCAAACCAGTTGAGGAAGCGAAGAGTCTAGTGCGCAAGAAGCTCATCGACGCTGGCGACGCTTTCGCATATGCCGAACCAGATGGTAAGGTCATCAGCCGAAGTGGTGACGACTGTGTTGCTGCTCTTCTCGACCAATGGTACATGAACTACGGAACAGCGGCGAACGGCGGAGACGGAGAGTGGGCCGAGCAGGTCCGATCACACATCGAGGGCGACCTCAACCTCTACTACTCCGAGGCGAAGAACCAATTCCTACGCGTTGTCGACTGGCTGAGCATTTGGGCATGCGCTCGATCGTACGGTCTTGGAACGAAAGTGCCATGGGACCCATCCGTCATGGTTGAGAGTCTGTCGGATTCCACCATCTACCAAGCTTACTACTCGTTTGCACATCTGCTGCACAAGGATATGTTCGGCAAAGAGGTCGGTCCTCTTGGCATCAAGCCCGAGCAGCTCACAGACGATGCGTGGGACTATGTCTTTGGTCGACGTGATCGCTCTGATCTCCCAGAGTCGGAGATCCCCAAGAAGTCTCTCGAGACTATGAGGCGTCACTTCGACTACTGGTACCCGCTTGACATGCGCACCAGTGGTAAGGACTTGATCCAGAACCATCTGACATTCAACCTTTACGTCCACGCCGCGATCTTCCCAAGGGAAAACTGGCCACGCAGCTTCCGCGTGAACGGACATCTTATGCTCAACGGCGAGAAGATGAGCAAGTCCACCGGAAACTTCCTCACAATTGCCGGCGCTGTCGAGAAATTTGGTGCTGATGCCACTCGTATCGCTCTCGCCGATGCTGGTGATGACATTGGTGATGCCAACTTCGAGGAGACTGTCGCCAACAGCAACATCCTCAAGCTGTTCGAGTTGCGCAAGTGGTGCGAAGAGCTGGTGCACGAGGCTATCTATGTTTCAAACGCAGAAGAGTACCTCGAGAAGAGGTCTACCGAGCGCATCAAGAACTCCGATGTCATCCAGCGAAAGGCAGGCAGCGGATACTTCCTCTTTGACGACATGTTCGAAAACGAAATGAATCTGCTTGTTCACGAGACCTTCCAGCACTACTCCGCAACATCATACAAGCTTGCCCTCAAGTCTGGCTTCTACGACTTCACTTCAGCACGAGACTTTTACCGCGAGGCAACACGAGCTGCTGGTCTTGGTATGCATGAAGACCTTGTCAAGAAGTTCATCAAGCTGCAAGCTCTCATGCTCACGCCCATTGCACCCCATTGGGCGGAGTACATCTGGCTCGAGGTCCTCAAGGAGTCCGAGACTATCCAGAAAGCACAATGGCCCAAGGTCCCCGAAGCCAACGCATCCCTCACAGCAGCACGTGAGTTTGTTCGCCAGACACAATCGAACATCACATCAGCGGAAGGCGCGGCAGTCAAGAGGCTGTCGAAGGGCAAAGCAGCAAACTTCGACCCCAAAAAGGAGAAGAAGATTACCATTTTCGCTGCGCAGGAGTGGCCCGCTTGGCAGAAGAAGTGAGTCGCCATTATACTCCATCTATCACGTACATCCATGCTAATTCTTTCTAGGTACATCGACCTCGTCTCCTCATCCTACCCCAACCTTGACATCAAATCCCTCAGCAAATCCATCGACAAGTCCGAATCGAAAAAAGCAATGCCCTTCATCAACAGCCTTAAGCGCCGCCTCGATAACGGCGAACCCAAGGACTCAGTCCTGAACCGCGAGCTCGCATTCGATGAGCTGAGCACCCTGCGCTCCATGATCCCCGGCCTCAAACAGACGGTGCAAAAATGCGTCGAGGTGGAGATTGTGACGGTCAAGGAAGGAGGCAAGGAAGGAACGGTTGTAAAGGAGGACGGAAGTATGGGTGAGACGAAGACGGAGCTTCTGCCTGCTGCGAGTAGTGCGGAGCCGGGAAGTCCGAGCTTTGCATTTGAGAATGTGGAGGATTTGGCTGTGAGGTAGATGGATGGAAATCATGATTACGTGGATTGCTGCGGCTGCTTTGTTGCATGATGTGTAGTGAGATAAGGAATCTCGTCGCAAAGGTCGCATTTGATAGAAAGACAATATCGTTTGATATTTGCGAAAGGTTTTGACTGACGTGAGTGGAGTTGTGAGATGGCATTGAAGACGAGATGTGTAGGCGCCGAACAAGCAGATCTAATTTAACATTCCCGTCTGCCTAGGAAAGTTGCCACGGATGTTTTGCCAATCGCAACGAGTCGAGAGCGGAAAACACGAGGGATCAGAGCGGTACAACCGGTTTGATTTAACATCCTGCAAATCATCCGTCTTCCTGTTCAAATGACTTAAGATTCTAGTCAATCTTGGCTTTACACAGCAAAGAGGGGTACATTGTACTACTCACTCGTGGCAGCTCCGCCTTTGATGAGAGGTTACGAAATATCGATAATATCTACCCAAGGGAGTGGATTTGCAGGAGACGCGTGTTTGTATTCTGATGGTCAATTCAATGTCGCTGCGATTCTCTCGAGTCAAGGCACAAGGTGTGACAGGATGTCGTGCACAAGAAGTGCTCAACAACAATCTCGCGTTTGGCTGGAATTCCTCTCGCGACGCGTCGCTGGAGCAGTTAAATTTGCAGTCCGCTACCACAACCACCACGGTCACAGAAGAAGTAGCGACCTCCACCCGCGCTTCGTCATTGGAACCGCGAGACAGGAATAAACAAGGTAAGTACAGTGCTGTAGCCAGATGAGGCGATCAAGTGCACAAGCAATGAGTGTAGCAAAGATACGGTACAACAAAAGTACAACCCAAACGGAGGTCGACCTCATCAAACAAATTTTCAACTTCGTTCTTCCATCAGAAGGCAATAACTATCTAAAATTCAGATCTGCTAATCACAGCATTAGAAATCGAACTCGTGGTTATCAATCTAATTGCACATCATGGACGTCGACACAGACATCGACCAACACTTCCAGCATCTGCAAAATCAGAAGCAGATGCTACTTAAAGCCAAGAGGCGACAAGGCGAGCTTCCTCGCGATCGAAAGCCTCGACACATTGTGTACCCGGAGTTCATGATGTCGCTCATGGTCAACGCCTCGAAACCCCAGCGCATGAAAAACATGATTCGAACTGCTTTCATCCCGCCGCCTTACCACCCATGTATCACTCCTGTCGGGCAGCTCCAGCCTATCACGGTCAACCAGCTGCGGCTCGAGACACATCATCGAGGTACATATCTCCTCCTACGAGCCATCGCGCCACCGAAACGCATGACGGGCGTCATGGTTCTGGCTGAAGATATCAAGGATGACACGGTGCTTCTGCAGTTGTACAACCAGGAAGAAGAGGCAGTCCGCAAAATCACAGATTTTGTGGATGTCGGTACGGTCTTGCTTGTCAAGGAGCCTTACTATAAGATTACTGCATCCGGTGACTACGGCCTGCGCGCCGATCATCTTTCTGACGTCGTACGCCTCAACAATAGTGACGCCCTGGTGCCGCGGAAGTGGATGCCCCGGCTTTTTGAGATCAACGACTCGGCTGAGCCCCTCAAGGCGAGGGGTGATGTTGCGATGGGGAAGGAACAATGGTGGACGGCGATTCGCGAGTGAGTGCTGTAACTTCGGCGCCATGCTGAACTGAACACAAGCTGACTCCGCTGGCTAGATACTCGGACGCAATTGCCACCGGCCCATCGCCTGATAGACTCGAGATAATCAAGAGGAATAGGGCTCTCGCATACCTCAAGACCAAGCAATACGATGCTGCACTCGTGGATACGAACTGGCCAGACTTCGGGCCACAGGCCGCAGAGAAAGCATTGTTCCGCGCTGCTGAGGCTCTGTACCACTTGCGACGGTTTGCAGAGTCTGTGGAAGTGTTGAAAATACTGCGTGAGACCTTTCCAAACAACGCGCAAGCAGCTATCAATCTCGATCGAGCTGAGAAGCGCTGTGTAGAGGAACAGACTGGAGCCTACGACTTCAAAGCTCTCCAACGCGAAGGGAAGCGCCTCCGCCCACCATATCTGGATCACGCGACTTACATTGGTCCAGTAGAGATCAAACAGACTGCTCACAAAGGCAAGGGATTGTTCGTCACGAAGACAGTCAAGGCTGGAGACTTGCTATTGTGTGAGAAGGCATTTGCACTTGCTTACGTGCCTGAGGAAGGCGAAGAGGTCGGGGGAGATCTTACTATGCTGATAAACATCGAGACCGAGCATGGATTCATGGGCGGCCAAGCTGATCTCATCAGGATCATTGCGCAGAAGATGTATCTAAATCCCTCCGTTGCTCCGGCCTTCACATCATTGCATCATGGGAAGTATACAGTGGCTACAGAGACTTCCGTGGACGGAAGCCCCGTCGTCGACTCGTAAGTGTAGATCGCATCTGTGAGCTTTGCTTGCAATACTAACAACATCAGATTTCTCATCGAGCGAACAATGTCCCTCAACGTCTTCGGCTGTCCTATATCCAGTCTGACCATGCACAAACGCGCTCTGAAGAACCAAAGCGTCGAGGAAAAGGCACACCACTCATGCGGCATTTGGCCTCACGCATCGATGATCAACCACAGTTGCACCGCCTCGGCGCGCCGCAGCTTCATCGGCGACATGATCATTGTGCGCGCAACGTGCGACCTCCAGCCAGGCGACGAAGTCACATTCTGGTACCAGGTGCCTCATTTTGGAGAAAAGATACGCGATAAACTCAAGGACTGGGGTTTCGAATGCGACTGTGCGCTTTGTCAGGATGCGAAGCAGACCACAGCTGTTACGAGCAAGGCGCGCACGAAACTTCGCGCGGCACTAAAGAGAGAGATGAAGTCTCCGGCACCTGCTTGCGCAGCTATCGAGCGCCTGGTCAAGAAGCTGGACTCAACGTACACCAGCCCCACAGATCTCGTTCCTCGCCTCGGGGTATGGGATTTGCAGATGTTTTTGGCGCGCACGTACATGGAACACGGGAAACCTCTACAAGCGTTCAAAGCTGCTTGTAAGGCGCTCACTGTGTTGGGCTTCGCGCTCGTTGAATCAAAGGATGACTTCGAGGTCAAGAAGTGGGGCATTTTGTTCAATCCTCTGATTGACTTATTCTTTCTCATTGAAGATGCTCTGTTCGATCTGAAGGCTTTCAAAGCGTCAAAGAAAGCAGACGGCTACGCCAGGACGGTCTTCAAGATGGTGGTTGGGGAGAATGACAGCTTCGACAAGACGTATGATGGTTAGGGAACCTGGGATATTGGGAGGATGAAACGGCTTCGGAAGTGGTCAGTATACAGGGTCTTCAATTTCATGACATGGAAATGGCTACGCAGATATAAACTCTTCTACAGAGCTTACGTTGGTTTCAAAGGGTAGCTCATCAAGAATGTGTCCGAGTAAACTTCGTCGAGAATCGACCGTCGATGGCTAAATCAAGCTAGCATGTACAAGAGAAGCCCCAATGGTTGTATCAGAGTATCAAAATTTTTCCAACAGTGTGCATCTATTTTTAGACCTTACGATCCACAATTGTGAGCTCTGGTCTACATTCCTGAGGAGCCTACCACGCAAGCAAGGGAGAATCGCTTCGGAACCATAACAGTTCTGAGAAAGATGTGCTAGAACGAACCATTCCGGTGCAGAAGCCGCGGCAGTGATTGGAGTTGGAGATACATAGCGAAACATCGTGACCGGGAACGATATCATCTTCAGTAAGGTGCTGCAAGAATAAAGACGTCGTTGTCTAGATACCTCGTAGACTATTGACGCTAGTCTGTTCACCGGTTCAGTGATGCCAAGTGGCCTGTCCGCCGCGCAAGTAAGGTGGCACTAAACATCTAGGCAGCGACCTTGTGTCTGGCATATATAGCTAACAGCTCACCTGATACCCTACTTACATGTATTCAACCACGATGGAGCTCTGCGATGTTTGCTCGCAATTGGATCTCGGTCTAGACAATCACGACGTCCAATATCTGGGCCCATACAAAGAGATAGAGCAAAAATCTCGTAGCCTGGAATTAGGACGCAACGGCTGTGGCGGCTGCGCATTCTTTGTCGATGTTCTTCGCAACTCGGACAGTTGGGGACATCGCCTACAGGAATTGGAAGGGATGGTTGTGAATTTCTATTGTTTGATTCTGGATGTCAGGAAACCATCGAAAGAGAAGAGTGGTGTCAGCTGGTCACAAAGCGACTTGAATTTCGACCTGTGTACTGTGGAAGACGTATTAGGTGCGTTGGAAGCTTTACCCATTTACTGGAGTGCACGACTGATTTAGAGTTCTACTTCCAGATTCAGAGATTGACTGCAGGCGCCCAGTGATAGTTGACCCGTCGGACCCCAGATGCTACGGGGTCGCACACTCGTGGTTGGAAGACTGTACAAAACACAAGACTTGCAATCAAGCTGCCCCAACGAGACTTCCGAAAAGAGTCATTGAGATCCCAGCGGATTCTACCGCAGCACCAAGATTGCTTGTTACCGATGTCGAGCAACTTGGACAATACGTGGTACTGTCGCATTGTTGGGGGAGTCTTGGCCCTGCGAAGCTGATCGATGAGCTTATATCACAATTTCAACAAGGCATTCCACTCGAGCAACTCCCACGGAGCTTTCTTGATGCGATCACCATCACTCGCCAGCTGGGGTTCAAATATCTCTGGATTGATGCACTATGTATCAGCCAAGACAATGCAGCTGACTGGGCTGAAGAGGCACCAAAGATGGCGTATTACTACGGCCAGTCCGCACTTATGATTGCAGCAACTGCAGCTGAAGACAGTAGCAAAGGAATATTGTCGGAAAGACATGTGCCGTACTCCCCAATAATGGGAAAGGAAAAGAAGTACTACCTCCGACAACAGCTCCTTGGCTGGGAATGGGACATCGAATACTCGATCCTAGCTTCGCGTGGCTGGGCAGCACAGGAGAGAATACTCGCGCCTCGTGTCCTGCATTACACCAAGCGACAAATGATCTGGGAATGTGTTGAAGGACTAAGATTTGAAGCATCGTGCATCAAGGGTGCCGTGATTGACTCTGGACAGGTTAATATGAGATCTCACAAGAGCAAGATCCAGCAGTTTGTTACACAAGGTCTGAACATCGCACAAAGCGCATACGTCAAGGCGGAGTCTGCAGATTCAACCAACTCAATGCTCCCAGCGACGGAAGACTCCATCACCCGCGTCCACGGATGGCTTCAATGTGTCGACAATTTTTCAATATGCAAACTCACCGTGTCGTCGGACAAACTCCATGCCATCTCCGGAATCGCATCCATCATGAATCACGAAAATCAAATGGGTACATACCTAGCCGGTCTCTGGAGTAAGCATCTTGCTGCCGGCCTCACCTGGAGTCGAACCTGGGCGCTTTTGACCTCACCCCCAGAATATAGAGCCCCGAGCTGGAGTTGGGCAAGTCTGGATGGCGAGGTGTCGGCGACTGTGTTGGCTTCGCCGCCGGAACTGCTGAATCCACCAGATACAGAGATGAGCAAGAGATGGGCGAAAAGATTCGAACTTGAGTTTGTCGAGAATGGCATCAAATTGCAAGATCCAGGGAACCTATACGGTCCAGTGCTGGAAGAATCGTACATCGTCGTTGACTGCACATGTATCCGCAAAAATGCATTTTTGGCCCTCAGCAACGAAAAAGCAGATTGGATGAGCATGGCATTTGACAAGAGCAATGCCGCTGACTGTCCATGTTGCGGCCCTCCAGATCCGGCAGACATGGATGAAGACGAAGTAGATTCCAAAGCAGCGAGTACACAAGAGGCAGACGATAGTGTTGATGAGCGGTTCGGGCGTAGGAAACCGCCAGAGGATCCGTCAGATGCGCATTTCGATGTCGCCATGTACGTCATTTCCGACGCGTCGTACAAGACGGAGGGGTTCGTGGACTTGGTTTTATTGACATGGGTTGATGAGGAGAAGAGGGTTGCGAGACGATTCGGGTTTGCGAGGATGAATATCAATCAGGAGGAAGAGGAGATGGAGACGTTTAGAGAGACTTTCATGGAAGGGGACTGGGAACGAATGAGGATCAAGTTCGTATGAAGTGGAGCATGACGATGCCATGATAGGACTGCTAGTATCAGATGACATGTTCTGTGCATGAAGGTAACTCGTGTCTAATCAGTAATGGATGTTGCAGCCACTTATATGGAATTGTTCGATTTGATTGCGAACATGTCTCTTTAATTGCGTTTAATTAAGTACCTCGCAGATGACGTTAACAACGCGTTTCTAGCTAGCCGAGCTTACTTCCTTGATACGCCCTGTTTGGAGCGGACCACCATAACGAGCAGATTAGGCAGCGATTTAGATCATACATGCCCCGCGTACGCAGGAACATCAACATCACTATCTCAACAGCAACTTCAGTTGTTCTATCTAACAATGGCAAAGATCACGTCGCTACCGTCACTTGGCAACAGTGATCCAGTCAGCGCATTTCCCTTGGATATTGCATGCATGCGAGTGCCACACGTCTATCGTAATACTGTCTTCCTAACAAAAATCAGCGTACTGGTTATCCTCACACCCATTTCATACCTACCAATAAACAGAAATGTAGCAGGACTTCTCGTGAATCCACCAACAGATGGTATCTCTATCACTGCCGCGCTTCTCCTCGCGCTTTGCGCACAGGCACAAGTCGTGACGATGTACTACCTCTGGGCGTGTCCACCGTTCAAGAGATATGGAGAAGTGGTGCCTCACCCCCCGCGTCGGTTAGATTATATCAACTTAGTACAAATAATTGTGCAGTGGATATGTGCGGTCGGTTTGTAAGTCCAAATTCCTCTTACTAGCATCTTCCCTTCGCTGGTCCTAAAATCCTTTGTAACTTGTATCCACCTTCTGACCATCGACTCGTCCTCACAGCCTGTGCTTCCTCCTCAACATGCGCCCGCCTAGACGATCTTTGATCCGACTAGATACCGACCTCGATTCCCCGCACCCTGTTTCACCATCAGAACATGATGCTCCATCTCCTTCCAGCATGACAGCTTTCATTCTCCTCACCGTCCATGCCATTCTCTCCATCGGCTGGGCCCTTTTCGCTGGCATCCCAACGCAAGACTGGCTCGATCTTACCTTCGTTTTAATCATGTCTGCCCAGCAATACATCATTAACCCCGTCATCGCCATCCTTACCGTAATTGCCTTAGGACTTCAGATCAACATGACGCGCAAGTTGCAGGGTGCATCCGCCTTGACGCGCTGGACGGTGGCTCCGCAAGCGCTTGTTTTCCTGGCGCTCGCGATTTCGTGGCCCATGCGGTTCAAAATGCCAAGAAATTTGAGTATACGACGGGATCGGTGGTGGTGGGTGGCAGAGTGGTATCCGCAGGTGGGGTGGGCGGGCGTGAATAGTGTAGTCATTGGATTTGGCTTGACCGTTGTGGCGTTCTATGCTGGGACTGAGAGGGCAGGGAGTGGTAGGGATGGAGCCAGCGAGGCATTATTGGGGACATGAGATGTAGGTTGAATGCGTATAGAGGTTGTGGGCAGTGATTGACTTGACAAGACGTTTAGTACGACGTCTCATGATCTCTGATAGGAACATGCTAAAACACTTTAATGAGTATACCATCTACAGTAGATACTAACACAAGGAGAAAACATTATCCCAGAAATTGACGGTTTATTGAATGCTGTTATAGATTATGATTCATTATATGTGTGTACTATTGCGAAAATGTAGGTATCAGTTTGGCAAACCAACGCGGATCGCTCGAGCGAGGGTGGTCTACGAGCTAGCGAGCTTCATCAGTAGTCACGCGTCAGGAGCTCACATCGGATCAGCTAATGCGTACTCCAAGAATGTAACGAGGTTACGAATATTTAGGACTGAGATCTAGATGTCGATGGCGGACCAATATTGTGGTTGGGCTAGTTGCCATGCACATCATTATCGCTCTACATGCTATCCGGACTTGCCGCGATCCTCGTGTTTCGGCCGATTCAGCTAGCTTGAGTGCCGAGGCGAGCGACCTCGACAGAGACATCTACAGGATGCAACATGTTAAAGCGCGATCTCGGGGCTCTACTATCGCTGTACCTCAAAATTTAATCACTGGAAGACATTGAGATTATCATGACACTCCCGGAGCAGCCACCAACACCACGTGTTCCTTGGACAGAAGTTGCCGCGACCAAGCGATCAGTTCGTGATGCGCAGATAAAAGAGCAACAGCATGTTGTCAGTACCCATAATGACCGCATAACTAGTATAGCAGATATCGAGCATCTTACAAGATCAATCAAAGAGAGGGTCCTGTCCGCGGAGGACATCGTCAAAGCATACATTGCAAAGTGAGTCTTTCAGGCCTCGAAGACCTTGTCACGTTGACACATATATCAGGGCCTGTGAAGCACAAGAAAAGGTAAAGTCACTGGTAGCAATCTTGAGTGCCTATTGACCGTGTTCTCATAGACGAATTGCTTAACGGAGATCTGAGATCTGTTTCCGCGACGCCATATGCCAAGCTAAGGCTCTTGACGAGTTTCAGAGAAATAATGGCCGCCTGATAGGCCCTTTACATGGCGTGGTCATGTCGGTGAAGGATCAGTTCAATATTCAAGGGATAGATTCGACCTTAGGATATGCCAGCCGCGCGTTTAAACCCGCTACTTCTGATGCACTGATGGTACAATTTTTGAAGCAACAAGGTGCTGTCGTGATCGCAAAAACCAACTTACCTCAAAGCATCATGGTTCGTTCCTGTCTCTAACCAGACTTATGTATCTGCTGACATCAGCAGTGGTGTGAAACTGAAAATCCGATCTTCGGGCTCACAACCCACCCATTGAATGCAGAACTCACGCCTGGGAGCTCCTCAGGAGGCGAAGCGGCTTTGCTGGCTCTACACGGCTCAATGGTCGGATGGGGAACTGATATTGGAGGTTCTATAAGAATCCCAAGTCACATGAATGGACTTTGGGGATTGAAACCCTCTGTAAGCGACCACACTTCCTCTCATGGAGTCTATAACTTATGATCAAGGAAAGGCCGCTCGAATGTCGTACGAGGGTGTAGAAGTGACTTTAAGTGGTCAGCAGCATGTGCCGTCTGCAGTTGGGCCAATGGCACGCTCTCTGGAATCTCTTACGACAGTCACCAAAGCAGTTATTGAAGCAAAGCTTTGGACTTTAGATGCGCAGCTCCCTCCGTTGCCTTGGCGAGATGAATTTTACGGACATTACTCGCGAAGACCGTTGGTGGTTGGCACTATGCTGGATGATGGTGCAGTCAAAGTCCATCCATCTATTGAGAGTGTCTTCCGGTCAACCGTATCCAAACTGAAGGTTGCTGGCCACGAAATAGTGGAATGGGACGTATCATTGAATGCTGAATGTATTGCAATCATGGTAAGTTCAGACACATGTTAAGAAAATAGGCCATTAAAAGTTACAGGACGCTTACTACTCTGCTGACGGAGGGGAGGACGTCCGGCGAGCTGTCACTGACGGTGGCGAACCGTTCCTTCCTCATGTTCAAGCGTTCATCAATCGCGCTCCATCGATCTCAGTCTACGAATACTGGCAGCTGAACAAAAGAAAAGTGAAAGCTCAGCAAGCGTACATGGACCTCTGGAATCGAACTCGTTCACCTTCAGGACGACCCGTAGATGTCCTGCTCTTACCGACTATGCCGCACACCGCAGTGCCACATCGATCTTGTCGCTGGGTCGGCTACACGAAACTGTTCAATTTTCTAGATTATACTGCATTATCGTTTCCCGCTGGCAAAGCGTCAAAAGATGTACAAAACGATGAGCTATCGACAGGCTACAAGGCTCGAAACGATATTGACGCCTGGAACTGGGGGCTATACGATAGCGATAAGATGGAAGGCCACGATGTTGGATTGCAGATAGTGGGCTGTCGGTTTGATGAGGAAAAGGTCTTGGGTGCAGCTTTGCAGATAGAGAGTTTACTCAAACGTCAATAGCAAGGCTCGCGTTGTTCACACCGAAGATTTTGGTAGCACGACTGCAAGAACATGAACATACATCGTGTCATTGAAGGTGCAATACGAATACACTAACTTGGTTCACGTTGATCAAGATGATACAGGAACTGCAAGTGGACCGTGAAGAGTGGTGAAGACTGATTTGCCTCATCGACGTGAACAATCGAACAAAAATGGCTAGTCCCTCGCGAGATCACAAAACGCCAGAGGTAAATCCCAAAACGTTCTCAGCTCATATGGCTTGCAGTAAACTGCTGGACACTGATACTCGATCAACAAGTTGAGCCCATGGAACTGAATGACGCTGAACTGCGTGCATTATTATTCTCGAATATTGCGGATCTTGATCAATCCCTTCTCAACGTACGTAGCTGCTGTTCTTTGCGCATACCCCGCTTACCCCGCCCACATTCATGGAGATAAAAAGCGCCGAGTTTCTAGTTTACGACCACTATGCGATAAGTGCTTTCGGAGCTTGATTACTCTCCGCCGCTCGGAAAGCTATCCGCATGGTACCCGATACCCGGAATACGATACCGAAATGTCAAAGCGTGCGCAAACACGCCACTGAGTCATGCATTCGACAAGGCACAACATCAAGGTCAAGATAACACTACATGCAAGTAGCATCAACACTTAACGCTCTTGTGTCCTGTCACAGAGCCAATCCAAAACTGACCCAATAAGATGTCATTCCAAACAGAACCATACCTTTACAATGCTGGAGCATTGGGACGTATTGAGGGCTTGACTATCTCCGCAAACGACGCTCCTGCTCTGAACTACTTTGGTGGCATACCATATGCATTGCCACCTATTGGTACCTTCAGGTTCCGCGCCCCTCGGAAGCTTCCACGACATTACAGATATGGCACAACAGTAAATCCTGGACGTTTTGCAGCAGGCGCAGGGATATGCCCGCAGCCTAAGAACAGAAACCCACCCAATCCTGCACTTTTCGATGAGAACTGTTTGCAGCTCAACATTTGGATTCCTGCCAAGCAAGCACCAGAAGAAGGCTGGCCTGTTCTTTTCTATATCCACGGCGGCTACCTGCAATGGGGATCCCCTAATTGGGGTCCTAAAGCTCTGGCACCGTTGCTAGGGGAGTCTGCGTTTGAAGCGATCGTGGTTATGCCTGCATACAGACTGAATGCATTGGGCTTCCTCACAGGACAAGAGCTTGCACATGAGGCAAGTGAGAATAACGAACCAGTTGGCAACATGGGCTTCTGGGATCAGAGGACTGCTCTTGAGTGGGTGTCTGATAATATCTCCTACTTTACTGGCAACCCACAAAACATCACGGTCGGTGGCTACTCTGCAGGCGCTCTCTCGGCGTTCCATCAATTAGCTCATGAGCTGTACCATGAGCCACAAACCACTGGCATTATTCGGAGACTGATTATGTTCTCAAATGCTCCTGGAATCCAACCTAAGACTTTGCAAGATCATCAGAGTCAGTTCGACGAATTCATTGCCCGGCTCAACATTCCTGTAGGTTTGAAGGGCGAAGAGAAACTCGAACGCCTTCGCGCGATGCCCTATCAGAAGTTGATAGATGTTCAGTCTGAGATGGAGATCTCCGAATTTCGTGCTGTTTCAGACGGGATTTTTTGTTCTCCAAATCTCTTCCAGAACATCAACAATGGCGATTTCGCACAACGCATGAAGCGCCGCAACATCACTCTCATAAGCGGAGAATGCCGAGACGAGCACACCATGTACCGTCATTGGCGGACACCTCAGGACTCTTATTTGGCCTTGTACAAACGTCTTTGCGGAGAGTATCCCGAAAAGGTTTCTCAGGCTCTCCTTCAGCAGTACTGCGGTTCTACGCAAATGCTGCCGTCAAGCTACAGAAGTTGGCAGGAACTATTTGGGCACATATATGCCGATGTCCAGGTCCACAACCTTCAGCGCGGTTTCCATAACGCCCTGTTTGTAGGAGGTCTCGAACCAGGCAAGGATGTGATGAGGTATCGCTTCGACAGGCGCTTAAAATGCGTCGATGCTACAATCCCGGTAGAGTGGGGAGTCACTCACTCATCAGATGTGCCAATCTGGTTCTGGGGCACCGACTTCTCTGGGGGACTGACTTCCGAAGAAAACGCGTGGTTAAAAGGCTGGAACAAGGACTTTTCAATGTTTGTTCGTGGTGAGATCATTGATTGGGGAACACGTGCACCAGCAGAGATGAAGCGCTGGAGAAGCGATGGCGACACAGACATCTGGGAAGATGACAGATGGCAGGAGGGAATCGATGGTTGGAAACTCATCAACGGCGCTGTGCATAAAAGTTCATTATAAGTTATTGGACGGCTATACGCACCTTTATGTTTGTGTAGGTAGGCAGACCTTGTAAGAAAGCTACACCAGACAACATCATAGATTTGAGGCATGCCTTCGTTCCATATCTAACACCTGTAGCATATATGAAGATGGAAGGAATTTTAACTCATTGTTGTATCCAAAACAAAAGTGCCATTCTTCCAAATCCGTGTGAATGTGCCTAGCTGGCGCGTTTCTTCGGTATATCAGTGGGAATACTTACGATGAAACACCATTGCTAATCCTATCAAGTGATGAGGAATTCTACGATCGCAAGAGGCAGGTCTGCCTGAGTATCTTTACATGATTCTTTGTAATTGAGAGGCGAATTGCATACTAGGACAAGATTTCACGCAGTGTTGGGGTCCATTTCACTACCAATGCGCTTTTAAGTGGAAATATGATAGTGTTGTGCATGTGGTCAGCCAAATAATTGAAGATGTATAAGTTATAGGTGACAGGGGCACACTAGCCGAACAAGTTGTAAGACGGCTTACCTTTCAAAGTAAACTGTAGTTACCAGTTTGACCTGTGTATGCAGTAAAAAGATATCAGATGTTCCAATCAACTACGTGCGATTTGTTAAAGGTGTTCACGCTTGGCAATGTATTGAGTCAGAAATAGCTCCATTCTGCTGTCGTCTTCGAACATCTTAGAAATTTACATAGACTAGCGCTAACGGTGGAAAGCAGACAATCATGATAGCAAGCGTCCGGCGTCCTACATTCGACGGAAAGCCAGAGACTAGGTGCTCGAGTGAGCGCAGCGCTAACCAAGCCGAAGTTCTGGTGAGATACCATTTCTTTCATCATTCGTCAAGTCTATGTCGAATATCTCTTTCAGTGCGGCGATGCGCTCGTCCTCGGTCGTGCACTCCTTCACAACCTTGCGGTCAAGGCCGATACTCTGTTTGATACCACCCTCAAAAAGAGTGACACTGCCAATGATCTCCTCTCCAGCGTCATCCTTTAGCATCCTTGTGCTTGTAACGTATTTGGTGAAGAAGGACCTCGGGTTTGTGGATGTAAACCATGACATGATCTCGTAATCCTGAGGGAGAAATTCCGTCTCGGTAAAGCAGTAAACTGGTGTCCATTTATTTTCAGCATCTTGGACCGGATTGTAGCAAACATCATAGCACCACATCTCGTTGGAGTGAGTCCCATAAGACTCTGCAATAGCGCGCCGTTGAAGCCGAATCCGCCTGGGAGCAACACTGGTCGTCTCAAACCCATCTTCTAACGGATAAGATAGATTAGGTCCCATGGCTCCCATACCAACATCTGCAACATACCATACGTTATCAAAGCGCACGAGATTGAGCATGTGGTTCCAGCCGTCATATGTTGTGGCTTGGTTTCGTCGGACCTCTGGGTAAGGACTCATGGCTCGCGACACCCGACCTCCGCAGTTGCGCACATCAAAACCCAGCGAGCGGAGAACAGTACCGAAGAAAGTGTTGTTTTCCATGCAACGGCCGCCACGTCGCTGCTTTACGATCTTGGTATAGAGATCTGGGACCCCGAGGTTGATGACTCTGTGCGCGGAGTAATGGAGTTCGAGGTTCTCAAATGGCACATTACAAATGTGATATCTGATCAGAGCCTGCAATAACGGAAGTCCATGCTGTACAGTTGCAGCCAGAGGTTTGTCCGATAGTATAGGCGAATCGACATACTTCTGGGGGAGACTAATCCTCTGGAAATAATCCTGTATTTCGGAAGCACTATAGCGTGGCTCATCGTCGCCCAACGGCAACTGTGTCAAACGAGAGGGTACTGAAGTATCTGGCATGTTGGAGTGGATCGCCGATAGAATGAGGGGCTCCGAGGGTTGTCTTTGGTCGGGACGTAGTTATAGAGATAACGGATCTAGATACAAGCCGTTATCTAATAGTTTTGTAATCGCAAAGCAGCCGAATATGCTTCGCAGACTTATCGCTTATAATACTGGCCTCGATTTGCACGCCAATTATGACATTTCCAAAAGATCGGCCCGGATTTGCCGGCGACCGAGCGGCACCACGGAACTTGTAGCTTCCACGTGACCTTATCGAGGAGCCAGAAATGGGCTCCGCTCAAATTGTGGGGAATTCTGGGGTGAGGCATGGGGTAATCGGAACTACAATCAAGGGTACTCAGATCTGTAGGGTAATAGCCGAGCTTGACCCTACCTGATAAGCATCCTCACGTTGAGTGTGGCTTTTCCCGGTTAAAGCAGAATATCCTCGATATCTTTCGTGTTACAATCTCGTTATTTGAGGTATCTTTCTCTACCGGACCACCTCAAACTACCCTGATTGAAATCTAAGCACTCTGCAAAGCATCCAAGGCCTCGTAGCATATCCAAAAGTCCTCATTTCAGCGACGATGACCAAGACATTGCGATTCGGGGATCTCGAAGTCCCCGTCCCGGGCTTTGGTGCCATGGGTATCAGCTTCGCACTAGGCAATGACCTCAGTTATGAAGAGGCGGAACCCGTGCTTCTTAAAGCTCTGGAGCTGGGATGTACTTTCTGGGATACTGCTGTAATTTTGCCGGTCTGATTGCATTCTGAAAAGCTGTGCTGACTCCAAAGGTTTCCTACCGGGCCGGCGTCAACGAGTAGATTCTTGGCGATTTCATCAGGAAACACAATTGCCGGGACAAGATATTCCGTAAGAGTCATTTGACAAGTTCGGTGCTCGTCTAACACGTTTGAAGTTGCTTCCAAGTGTGGTATTGCTGCTTTCGAAGACGGATCAGTCACCAACTCGGCCTCGCACATCCGCACGTATATCAAGGGCACTATTGAGCGACTAGACTTCGCACCCGATCTATACTATTTGCACCGAATCGACCCACGTACGTGATATTCTCTCTGGCACCACTGTTGTGCTGCGATCTGACTTGTGTTTAGACACCACTCTTGAAGAGTCAATTCCCGCGTTAGACTCTCTCCGCAAGCAAGGTAAGACGAAATACATTGGCCTCTCCGAATGCTCCGCTCAAACACTCCGCAAGGCAAACTCAAGTAAGTGCGAGATATCAAGCAAGGATTAAATACTTATGCTCCGTCATAGTTGCCAAAATTGATGCCGTTCAGGCAGAATACTCGCCTTTTGAGACTATCCATGAAGACGATGGTCTCATTGACACAGCTCGAGAATTGAATGTCACCTTTGTCGCGTACGGACCTCTCGACCATGGCTGGCTGGTAGACGACTTTCCTTATAATTCGCCGGAAGACTTCAACTCCGAGGATTATCGTCGCTGCAGTAAGTTTCTATGCAACTTTTAATGAGTTGGTTTTGTTAACTTTTTCGTAGTCCCTAAATTCCAGGGAGAAAACTTCTATGCCAACAAGAAAATCTCCGAAGGCTTCCGGAAGCTTGTGAAGCAGAAAAACTGCACTGTAGCGCAGGTTGCATTGGCTTGGGTCGCTGCTCAGGGCATGATCGCCATTCCTGGAACGACTAAGCCACAGCGTTTGGTTGAGAATTGGACACCACGAGATATCGAACTGACGGAAGAGGAGATTAAGGAGATGCGGACGTCGATAAACTCGTTGAAGCCGCAAGGCAACAGATATGACAGTGAGGCGATGGTCAACATTGGTAACTGAATATAATTTACTCTACAGGCAAGTTGCTTGGTTGATTGAAGATTTAACGTCACTATGTCTCCTCTTACGTCTATGTAAACAGACTGAGCAAACAATGTAGTGTATATTATCAAAGGCTTACCGTAATAGCTAAGATGGCTGTACTTTAGATTCCAATATATGGAAAGGTAGGCTGATTGGCTAGTAGATAATCTACGTAGCTATGAGATGTACGCCAGACTTACGATACACATACAACGAGACATTCATCAGAATCAACTTTAGCAATCTACTTCTCCGAAACTTGCACAAACATGGTGTGTAATAAAGCACGATCGATTGTTGCTTAAGCTCTCCTGCGCGAGAAAAGCTCGTAATGAGACAAATTAGAGGGATGTAAAGTGAAGCTGAAATAGATATATTGGAATTGTACGTCTCCTATGCTTGCGTGCTATCGACCCGGACCATGCCATCTTCGCCTGCAGCTCGAGCCATACCCTTGGTTCCGATATCAAAATCTCCTAGGAAACCCCACCGGCTTGTGTCCTTCCATCCCCTATTCTGCCAGTCGTTTGCTTGCTTTGGATAGACGTCCACAACTCCCATCAAAGTATTGTCGTGCGCGATAACGGGGAAGATGTTGTCGTAGGCATCGAACTCGGTCATCTTCTCTATGCTGCGCGTTGCCTCGGCTGCGCACAGATGCCACCCTCCCTCAGCCGGTGTTGTATCGAAGAAGGGCGCCGTACGACTATTCTTGGGGTGGATCGGAAGGAAGATATCACCGGGACATGTCGGCGGTGGCCGTATCAGAGCATGCTTTAATGGATGGGGGTGGATCTCGTCGGGGAGCGGCATATATTCCGTGGGCCGGAACTCTCCGCCGTGGTCTCCACCCATGAAGATAAACGTTGGGGGATCAACCGTGGTTCTGGCAAGAGCAGACATGTGCCCTATGGTATGTCCGGGTGTGTTCAAAAGGTAAAAGCTACCATCGCCATACAAATCAATGGCGTCGAATTGCCCGATTTTGAGCCCGTTGCCTTGGGGCCTTGAAGCCGATCTCGTTGAGCGTACGAATTTCCCATGCTCTTTCGTCCACATGAGACTCGGGGACAGTAGGGTATGCGGGCACATGGTGGGACTTGAAGCCAGGTCCAACAATGACATCAGTCGAGCTAGGGGATGTGTTGGGATCGCCGACGTGGACGCAATGCCGATGCGACCAGACGATGCCTCCAACCTTGTTCAAGTCCTGCCCATGCTCTCGCAAGATTGTTGCAACGTCTTTCTCGACCTCGATAACGCAGCCCGCTGACTTCACACCTTCCACAAATGTAGCTGGGCTGTTTTCCCAGTCTTTACGTACACCGAGATCGAACAGTAGAGTGGAACATTTGTGTGTGCTAGTGGGGTGTTCAATCAAGAACGCAAAATCGCAACAGTCAACTTCAGCGAATCCGGGAACCATCGGATCCACGAATCCCGACGCTGGAAACTTGCTCATATGGCTTGTTGTGTCGATGATAGGAATTTTGACCGTGATTTTGGACTCTGCAATACAGAGATCCGGGGGGCTTCGAGCATGTTCCATCTTTGCGTCGACAGTCGAGAGGTTCCTAAAGGTGATTGTTGCAGGTCCAAGACTGATTGCATCAAAGAAGCAGTTGTGAAATGTTTCCTAATGCTTGCGATGCAGCTCGAGCATATCTGTCGAGCTACCGCGGCGCCATATAAACATAGGGGGCACGCGGAAGTAGACGATCCGAAAGATAGGGACTTCCGGATGCTACCCCGAGTCACGGGACTATCGCTAATGATACAGGATACGGCTGAACAGCAGGAAAGGCGGGGTCAGTACGATGCCTGATTTTTCCAACAACCGACGGGACGCGACAGCTTCGGCAATTTATATTTCAATTGATAACGACATGCCGTAAATGTGAAGGCGCAGGAGTTGGCACTCTGTAGTCTTTTCATCAGGTCTGTAGGCACCCTTTTACTTATATCTTTCAGCCTCGATTCCTGAGGTGCTGATCGATAGGAATAATACATTGGATACAAATTCTGACTATGCTCATAAATGCTCATAAACACTCTTGTGAAATTATACTACATGGCGGCCCTGATCAGTCCAGGCTCAAAGTCCGACGTTCGCATCTTGGCCAAGGCTTTATCCGCGTCTTCCTGAATATCATGGAACCATAGCCAATTGAAACGGCCTTGCTGAAGCCTAGGCAGGATCTTATCCATGGCGTCTCCTGCCTCTTTATCTTGGAAGAAAACCATACGGCCAACTTCAGCAGCCTGTTCCAGCTGCTTTTGGGCACGCGGCCGTCGTACTGAGTCGTACGCCCTGAGGCCTGCGATAATGTGTGGTTCAGCATTTACGTTTTGCCTAGATGACTTAGATATCTCTGCCAGTACGTTGGAAAGAACTAGGGCATCCTCTAAGCCTTGAGCGGCGCCTGCTGCTTGGAATGGTAGAGAAGCATGAGCACTGTCGCCCAGGATAGCTACACGGCCACGGTAGTACTTTGAAGTTTTCAAGTGATGGAAGAACCCCCAACGGATTGGGGAAGCCTTGGCCAAAAGTTGGCGGAAGCGATCGTCAATCTCTGGTCCTTGGAAATCAGCCATCATGGCTCCATGTGAGACCTTCTCTGTTACAGCCTTGTCCAGCTTCCAACCGTGCTCGTCTGTTACACATAGAAGGTAGTTGAACTCCTGTTACAATATTCAATGAATACATGTTTCTTGATATCTGGCATGGATGTAGGCTAACCTTTCCCTCTGAAATACGGTAAGTGACGGCGGCACGATTGTGGCCGAAATATATCTTGGCGACGTCGGTCAAATCACCAAGGATGGCTTCGGCGTCAGCCATTGGAATGACAGCTCGGTAGCAATACGCATCTGCATAGACAGGAGCTACTTGCTCAGGAAACTGCGGCTTTAAAACATGCTCACGAACCATGCTCTTGATGCCATCAGCACCAGCAAGGACGCTGGCTTCGTCGATTTCTCCATCAGCAAATGTGAGGAGAACTTTGGACGGCTGCTGTTCAATGTTGACGAGTCGCTTGCTGAACTTAACTTTCTCAATTGGGATGAAGCTTGTCATGATTTCCAGCAGCGTCTTGCGATGTGCCTGAAGCCCATCAGCATTACTTCTATTAAACAACGACAAGTGGCTGGACCTACAGATTTGCGGTCGAAGTCAGGATGACCCCAGGCAGATTTGCCATACCATGGCTGATCCCGGCCTGTAGTTGATGGTTAGCCAAGGAGCCACAGTGTGAGGGGAAATGGAGGGGAACAGGTTCATACCCAGACCGTCAGTGAGAAGCATGCCCTCGAAGAAGATATCTTGATTGCCGGCGCCTCTATTTCCTACGCAGATCTTCTCATACAAGGGACGGAAGCGAGGCTCAATCAGATCCATTGCACGAAGGCCATTGGGCGCGAAGCCTATGCCAGCGCTTTGTACTAGGTCAGCAAGGGAGACATTAATGAGGAAGGTAATATCGAGAGGACAGCGTACCCCACAGCTGAGAACTCTTTGGCGTCCTCATAGAGTGTGAAAGATACGCCTTTGTTGTGCAGCGCCATGGCCAGGGCGAGGCCTCCAATGCCCGCACCTGAGGTTCATGTTAGATCTTGGGTTGGCACAAGGCTGCGGGGAAGAACGTACCAACAATTGCGACATGGAAATCGTTGGTCATGGTTACGGCTGCGGTGTACCGGATTGGGATGCGTGTTCAAACACTGTGAATGTGTCACTGGACCGAGCATGGCGAGCGCTTTTACGCATCGCATCGTATTACCAGCGCTGTGGCGACGCATTGTTCGGGGGGTGGTGGCTTGCCGCGTTTCCCCCGGACTCGCCGCCAAGGCCGAAGTTCTGTGCGCCGTGAAAAATAAAGCGGTATATCCGGCCTCTGCTCCCCGTTGTTCTTGCACGCTTCCCAGTCCCTTCCTCCCCAGCACGAATGGCGGATTCCGAACATGCCCCGGAAATGGCCGCCCCGGCCAATAAACGTCGGCGCATTGCGCTGGCCTGCAACGCATGCCGCGTGCGCAAGTCCAAGTAATTTACCCACTCCCGCGCCATTGAGCTCGCCCGGCACGTGACTGATTTGGCCTTCACATCAGGTGCGATGGACAGCGCCCCTCGTGCTCGTCTTGCGTGGGCCTTGGCATCGTCTGCCAGTTCGAGCCCACTGAGGCCGCTGCGAACGTCCTGGTGCGCAAGGAATACATCTCAGACCTGGAACAACGACTCGCCACAAACGAGCGCATTGTTAAGAGCCTGGACCAGTTGCTCAAGGGCCATTTGATGGACTGTGCCCTTTCACTTCCAGAGCTACACAGGCGAGACCTGGCCCACCGCGCCAACGAGATAGAAGAGCCGCGCGACGAGGATGCATCGCCCAACGGCATGGCCATGACCTTCATCGAGGAGCGCACAGCTGCCTTTTTCGGCGAGTCCTCCAACATGAACTTTGCTCGTCTCCTGATTCGCGCAACCGCTTCTGTTAGCCCATTGTCTCAATCCATGCAGAGCACCACGGGTAGAGATCACGCGCTGGCAGAGATCAGTATGACCAGACTTTCCACTGTCACGCCATCTCCTACATCCGATATGTCCGATGCCTCAATCACTACCCTCCCAGCCATCCAAGTCATGGACTGCCTACTCGATGTGTATTTCGACACATGTGGCGTCGTATTTCCCTTCATTCACGAAGAAACCATGAGGAAGACTTACGCCGAGTGCAAGTCCAATGGCTTTGTCAGAGCACGCAGGACATGGCTCGGCACACTCAACATGATGTTTGCAATAGCGAGCAAGTTCGACCAGTACGGTGATGATGTGGCTTCTGCAAAAACGCGCCACGATACATCAAACATGTTTTACAAGAGGGCCGTGGGACTCTGCGGTGAACTCTCACTTCGTGTCATCAGCCTTGAGATCGTGCAGTACTTGATTCTGGTTGTCCTCTTCTGCAAAGGCACACAAAGGTCTGCGCAGGCCTGGAACACTCACGGTCTTCTCGTCCGCTCCGCCATTGCACTCGGGCTGCATAGTAATAGGTGCAGAGAGACCCTTGACCCAGTCATGGCAGAACTAAGGCATCGTACGTGGTTAGTCATATATGGCTTAGACAAGCTGCTGAGTATGCTGTTTGGCCGACCTGCTGCGGTTTCTGACGAATTGGCGTCCTCCCACCGGCTACAAACTTGGTCGTCCGGATCTTTATCAAATGCCCACGGAAATGACGGCGACCTACCTGGTGAATTCCTCGCTGTATCATCTTGGCTGTATCAGATCATGAGCAAGTCTCTGGTCAAGCAGTATGGGGCAAATATGGAGCACGACGAGCTTGAACCTGATGAGTTGGCCTCGCTGCAGGCCTCAGGTGAGTTTCGAAAACTCCTTCGATCCTGGAGCTCTCAGTTACCCCCCCATCTCCGACTATGTGAACCTGGTACCGAGACGCTTTATGAGAAAACACAAATCAACAGATTGCGCGTCATACTCACCCTCAGGTACCACAATGTCGGTATTCTTATCCACAGGCCCTTGTTGAGTACTGCGATTCGCAATATCTTCCACGTGGACATGCCATCCAACCAGGCACTGCCTTACCTAATGCAACCTGTAATGGCAGAGGCGCAGGAGTGTCTGCAATCTGCGGAGAGCACTATCGAAATAGTACATGCGGTCCTGGCCACAGACCCAAGCAGCAAGAACAACTTGGGTGTAGGCTTTTTTACGCTCTATTACGGTAACTCTTGATTCGTCCCCTGTATCTGATCTTTCTAGCTAACGCTGAGCTTCATAGTCTTCACAGCTGCATTGGTGGTAAGCGGTCGCTTATTGTGGGCCAAGCATGGGCACACTCCACCGAATGACTCTGCCGCAAACCACGCCCAAGCGCTACTTGAAAAAGCAGAGACGATCTTCCAGGTGCTTAGGGCCTATGATCCGCTTGTACTGAGCTGTTCGCGTTACATCCGTAACCTAGCTGACATGTTCTCACAAGGTCAGTTTTTCATTCGCTGGTTTTATCCGCATGGTGAGCAACACTAATCAGAATTCCAGCCAATGCGCCATATGACGCCTTGTCTTCAAATGCGCCTATCAATACAGATAACATCCTAGATTCCATGCAACTTGATACCGAGGGTTTCGAGGCCTTTGGTTTTTTGACATCGGAAATGTTTGATCCTGCGCTGTTTTCAAATCTTGGACTCAATCTTGGTACTCCACGCCCGGAAGACTTGACATGATTTCGAACTATCAATCGGCTGCACGGTATCGTCCCGAGGAAGAAACAGTTCCATATAGTCGTCGAGGACATGAAGCATCATTCACCATCCGAGATAAATTATTCATGAAACCGACGCGGCGACTTCCTCTAGACTTCGTTGTCTTGCACCAGAGGAGTGATTTGAGACTGGGGTAAACATTACACGGCTTTGAAACGATCATTTCTTCATACGTGTGTACACCGAGCGGCCTTGTATGGTCACTACTACACCAAACAAGTCCATCACAGAGGCTGCTTCAGAATGAATGCCTAGCGCATCTTGCTAGTAGCGAGCTCAATCGTTGCCCGTGCAGCTGCCAATTGCCTGATGGGCTTCACCAGGAAAATCGCGTGGATCTGGCCCTCAGCCCTGATTACCGCAGTATCTACTCCAACCTATTAGAGGCGTTTGCCAAATTCTAGTCCTTCGTCGAGCAGTGGGTCCACGGCTGCCAGGATGATGGTCGTGGGTGCAAACTTAACAAGAATCTCGTCCGCGAGATAGCGCAGAGGACTCGCAAGGGCAGTTTCCCGGTCGCTCTGATTGGGTAACATTGTCTCAATCGTCCAATCTTGAGTGGCTGCGGGTAGGAATAGATCATCTTTAAATGTTGTATATGATGCCAGGTTCTTGTGTGTGTCTGTCACTGTAACGGGGTTGAATAAGATGATCTGACCAATGTTGACGGACAGTTTCCGTTCGATCAACATTTGCATCATCGCAATAGACATGTGACCTGCGTCTAGTTAGCGTATGCTATCTTTGCCGGTCACAGGGCATCGCACCTCAACACTATCATCGGCAAGAGCAATAGAATCGACTGATAAGCCATGTCCCTGACCATTCCGGACGAAGTATTCAAGTACATTGTACGTTTGCTCAAACTGGTAAGGAAATCGTTGCGCAGGTGCAAATGACGTAGAACTTGTTTCGTTTGATTAGCATACACCTCCATCTCTCAAAGAAGAGGGATGCTCACCTGCCCATTATCCATCCACCCCCATGAGAATAGAATATCATGTTACATGGCTTCTTGGCCAATCTTGGTCTAAAACTTACCACCTTCGTAGTAGACCCATCTTCTGCTGGAACATGGACAGTCTCGGTCTCGTTATCCATCGCTGGCTCATGGAGCTGTAGCGACTCAAATGCCGCGAAAGTTTTATCGGGGCCCAATACGTGCGGGGCAGGTATGTCAGCTATAGCTTGAACGAACGCTGCATTTTGAGGATCAAGGTGATGCTTCATATTTGTGAGTTTGTGAATGGTGTGGATGCTCCGTCTAAACGGTGGAACTGGTGTATAGATGTTCTGCGAGTAGATCAGAAAGGATGCCAACTAGCAATGCATAGCGGCTGAGGGGCCCAGCCACGGAAACTTCAGCCGCACATTCCGCGACGTTGATAACAGCCCAAAAGTTGTGCCATATCGACACGAGATAGGCTATCTGCGTGGACCGGTTCTGCTTGTGACTAGTAATGGTGGGGAAGTGGCTTACCCCACACTTGTTGCTTTGAGATTGGCCCCTGCATCTTTTGGGCCGTACCACCCGGGATCATTCCGATGTTTCCGACAAAGTTGTCATTCTTCGGCTGACACATCCAAATTGATCATTCCACTGGTGGAGTACGCCTTCAATCAGCATAAAAAAAAAGCCACCATTTCCTTTAGATTCTGGACACATCAATCGACATCATGGATCCAGTCCTCGCAAAGCCGGCTGATCTCTGCTGCATCCAAGGCGCCATTCATGACGGAGTGGAACAGGGCAAAGTTGAGGACGTCGATGGCATTCCTACCTACGTTGCCGTGCCCAAAGATGGGACAGCAAATGGGAATATTCTACTCTTCTTCCCTGATGCATTCGGCCTACACATCAACAGCTACTTGATCATGGATTCATTCGCGGCTTGCGGATATCTGACATTGGGAGTTGACTACTTCCTCGGGGTACGGACATGTGTGTTCAGAATATCATACTGAAATGCTCACAAATGATGTCTAGGACGGGGTTGGCAAGCATTCCAAGACACCACTCAGCGATCCGAATTTCAATTTCCCAGCGTGGAAAGACAAGCATCTTCTGGCCAGCGAAGAAGTTGCGGCAAGATGGATTACGAGCATCCAAGCCAAGTATGGCAAAGCTGAAAACGTCAATTATGCCTGTGTAGGCTACTGGTATGTAGATTATTATCCTCGCAGAGTCATAGCAGAGCTAACTGCTGTGCTTGCAGCTGGGGAGCTAGGTTTGTGTGTAAGCAGTTGTCTAGCAGCGGTATTTGTAAGGCTGGAGCAATTGCGCACCCTTCTTTCATGAACGAGAGCCATGTCTCGGGTATCAAAGGTTGGACAGATACAACCTCTCTCGAATCCCGCATTATTGACTCCATTGTAGCACCCATCTACTTTTCAGTACTCAATACCGACAAGCTCTTCGAGCCAGATGCGCGAAGCAGGACTGTGGAGATCCTGACTAAAGAGAATAAAAGATTCAATATGCAGATATTTTCAGATGTTGGCCACGGCTTTGCGGTAAGTGTATTGCGTTCCGTACTTTCCGAGCTGTTACTGGCAGAGGAACACTCTCTGACACTCGGTATAGACGCGCGCTCAACTCTCGGATCCATATGAGAGGTGGGCGAAAGAACAAAGTTTCAAAAGCTTTGTGGATTGGTTCGATGCCTATTTGCCAAAGAAAGTGAAAGGCGGGGGTCAAACGTTGTAGATCGGCGTGCGCAAGCTGTGATGAGATTTCCCTTGCATTAGATAGATAGTACGCATAAAATGATGGACCTTTAACTGCACGAAGCACATGTCATACCGAGGAACTAGCATGTATGGTACAGATTGTCATTTATGATGATCTTTCGCGCTACTCTTTTCTCGAGACTTTGGATTTCGCTGCTAATAGTTGCAGCAGTACTTCGTCTCTCTGGCGATTTACATCAGCCCACTCAACAGCTTCTAGCCATTTGGAAGCTTCCAAGTTCAGTGCAGACACGGACTCCTCACTCCAGTCAAATCGGTGGGCCGACATGTCCTGCTCCCAGCTTCGAATGGCAGGGCCAAGCCGCTCGAGGCGAGTTTTGAAACCATCTCGGCCTCCTCCGCCCCCGAGCGAATTCGTGACGATAGGACCATTGATGGCCCATCGAAGTCCAGGACCTGACGTTACGGCTGTATCTAGATCTTCTGCCGAAACGATGCCACGGCTGATAAGGCTGTATGCTTCACTGTTGATGGCAGCTTGCAGACGGTTAGCCACGAAGCCTGGAGTCTCGTGATTAATAAGAATGGGCTTCTTTCCGATAGACTGGTAAAAACTTCTAGCTGTAGCAATGGCATCGAGACTGGTTCCGGGATGAGGGACAACTTCGATCAAGGGGATCAGATGTGGTGGGTTAAATGGATGGCCAATGAGTACACGAGTGGCGTCGTTTTTGCAATCGCTTATGAACGCAGAGGAAGGCAATCCAGAAGAAGACGATGCAATAACGACACCTGGTCTAGCATGCTGATCAAGGGTAGCGAAGAGCTTTTGCTTAAACTCGGCGCGCTCTGGTCCGTTCTGGTGTGGACACATGATTAGCAGTCGCTCCTTATAGGTTTGCGTAGCCTATCGTGGGCATTGGATGCTGGACATACATACCTCTTGTATGAAATCAACTTCACCGAGTCTCGAGTTGATATCAACAACGAACTCAAACTGCTCAGCGAGCGTTTGCTCGAGTCCCTTTTTAGGATCGAGAGTAGGCCATGCGTCGCGAGCGTAGCGCTTGAAGGCCTCTTCTGCTCCCTCTAGAGGATCGGAGATGATCACCTTCAAGCCATTGGCGAGGAACAGAGTCGCCCAACTCATTCCAATGACGCCGCAGCCTACGACGGCAATAGTGCGAATTCGCTGTGACATTTTGCAAGTGTCGAATCAGGAAGATGAACTTGCTTGGGAGTGATGTTGATACTGGCACGCTCTGAATGAGGCCGGGCACATAGTAGACCTGATGTATGGCTTATTCTATTAGCGAAGATAGAAGAACACCGATCGGCCGAGTCCATGTCTCGGCCCAGCTGAACCAAGAGCGGATAGACTTCCCCGGCCTTGCCGCTGCGAAGCTCGGACCTGAATCGGTGCCCCGCCTCCAATCACCCTGCTCCATCTGGCGACCAGCGAGATCGTTTATCAATAGCGACAGTCATTATAGAAGCTAAGTCCACGTTCAAACACCACACTCTTCTTGTGAATCGAGCCGTCTTGAGACAGTGCGATCCCAAACCAATCGAATTTCTGCAGACGTTTTTAAAGATCCTACCGCACAAAGAATGGCAATTGATACGCAAGCCATTTCTGCCCAATCGGAGTATGGCCCAGGCACGTCTGTTGACTCCAGCTTTGTTCCGGTGCCTGAGGAGTGCAAGCGACTCTTGCGCTATTTCGCGTCCAAAACTCCAGGTTTTACCCAAGATGAAGCATTGCTAGGTGGAGTTGTATTCCAAGGGGATGATTTGCCATGCATCCCGGGACCAATCAAGTCACAAGCGGTTACTGCGGTCTTGCATGCAATGTTTGGCATCGTTGGTCTTGAAATTTCACGGCTTCGCGGTCACGAACCAAGCACCACCACATACGTCAACACCAATCATGCGGGGCTATACCCCGCCACGCCAGCACTGGTCACCATCGATGGCACGACCGGCCCCGCAATCATCAAGATGAAAACCGTGCCTCAATGGGACCCGGACAGAGCATCTAATTCACCTCTCGTTTACCGCGCCACGGCCATCTACGAGACAGCAGATGAAGGAATCTGGTTTCAACTTCACGGGTCGCTTGATCCTTGGAGGATGTTGAAGCTCATTGGTATCACTAAAGATGCGGAAAAGGACATCCACTCCAACGATGAAGCATATGCTCATATTCAAAAGAGTGTGCGTAAATATCGGGCACGAGAGATCGAGCAGCTCATGGTTGAGCATGGCCTCTCAGGGTCTATAGTCCACTCGCCTGAAGGCTGGCGAAGGACCGAAATGGGCCAGAGATTGTCTCGTCATCCTATTGTCAACTATGCCAAGCAGACACAATGCCCTGACCTCCCGCCCGTATCATTGGCCAAGGTACATGATATGCGGCCCTTGGCTGGCATCAGAGTTGTTGAACTCGCCCGCATCATCGCTGGAACTGCAGCCGGTGCTGCTCTTGCGTCTATGGGTGCCGAGGTCATACGCGTGAACTCGTCCAAACTCAAAGATTACACGCCAGCGCAACCTTCTTCTCTAATGGCTGGCAAGACGACCATCGACTTGGATCTAGAGAATCCGGCGGACCATGCCCGGCTAGTTGAGTTGTTCGAGTCAGCTGATGTAATCCTCCAGGGATATCGTCTGCGATCTTTTGAAAGACGCCGATTCGGATTGAATGATGCACTGCGAATTGCGAACAAGCGAGGAAAAGGCATCATCTATGTTGACGAGAATTGCTATGGGCCCGACGGTCCCTATGCTGAACGTCCGGGTTGGCAACAAGTCGCTGATGCAGCAGCGGGTAGTTCATACGTTATGGCACAGTCTTTCGGCTGCCCAGCAGGCCAGGGCGTCCTCCCGAGCTTACCGATCTCTGATATGTCAACAGGCCTGTTGACAGCACTGACAATCATGTGCGCCATACGAGATCGCTCGGTCTCAGGTGGCTCGTACCATGGACACTGCGCACTCACGGGATACGACATGGCAACGCTCGATACAGAAGTGCGTTTGTATGACCGACAGACAGTGCAAAAAATCCAAGAAAAGTATCAGTTTGCGCCTTGGTCTAGCGACGCACACGTCGCTCCACTCTACTACAAGATTCTTGAGGCTTGGGAACAGAATGGAGATTTCATGCAGAATGAAGACTTCTTCGTGCAGTTCTCCGACTCCGTCTTTGGGGATAATCTCCGAGTGCTCGCACCGATCGTCGGTTATGCAGACAAGGACATGAGTCCAAAGTGGACTAGCCCACCAGTGCCCTTCTGCTACCACAAATTCAGAAACTTCTCGTCCGCATAGATAGCAGATTAATGCATACACTTCAATTGCTCTCAAGACGCCTAATTACACATGTGAATGGTTCGGCATTAGCAAAGGCCAATCTGCCAGGACCTAAGCACGGAAACTGTGATGCTTACGTCAGTGAGCCCGAGAAGCTACACGCTTAAGTGCAATGCGATCAATGCCTATCTATGCATACAGCTTATGTATAACAATAGCCACAAATTTTACGTCGAGCGAGGATGCACTCGTTACCCCGCACTGCGTGCCTACAACTTGGAGATGACATTCGGGTCGCACCAAATCGCTTCAGATTTCGGCCCGTCAGATTTGTCCACCACAGTTGTCTCACAGCATGGCATCGGTCTCAGATCAGTCGCCGGATAGTACAAACAATCTTCTCTACGCTCTGAGCTATCCAAGAGGTGGAGACGTCGTTGTCGTCTGAAGCCGGCGAAACCGGGACACTATCGGAAGACATCGGTAGCTACCCGGTCGCTTTTGCCTGCGACGCCCGCGCTTTTCCTAACCAATCAAACTTAGTCACGCCTTCAGCTTTGCTTCGGTGTTCTGTACTTGTATACCGACTTGTCTTGCAATCTGAAGACGTACTTTGCTGATCATTAGGCTCACGATTCCGGAGAACAGACTGCGTATCATCGATCATCATGACAATCATCCTTGCGCGCTCCGCGTTTCTCGAAGCTCTGGAGAAACACGATCCTACATCGACAGCTATTATATCCTCCAACCCTCAAGGCGCATACACCTATGGCCAATTACTGCAGGACGTTGCTCGCACGAAAGTGCGATTATTACAGCTGACTGGGAGGAATGATAGCACCATTGCTGGGGAACGGATAGCATTTATGGTGGGAAATGGCTACAATTATGTTGGTACGTACCGCTACAATACTCCTTCTATAGCCGTTCAAGCCTAATACCATTTTACCAGTTACGCTTCTTGCTATCATTGCGGCTAGCGCTGTCGCTGTGCCGCTGGCCCCATCATTCCCAGTTCACGAATTGAGACATATCGTTTCCGATAGCGGAGCACTACTCCTGTACTGCTCTACAAAATACGCTAAGCATGGTAGAGACGTCCTCGAAGGTTATTCGGATAGTACAACAGTGTTTGGTGAGGTAGAGACGCCAGGGGAAGTTTCTAATGGAAGCTCTGAGGTGCAATTGTCAGCCTCCACTGACCCTTCAATTGGTGGCATGATGCTTTTCACTTCCGGTACTACCGCACGACCGAAAGGCGTCAAACTTTCTGTTGCTGCACTCACAGCTCAGGCACAGAGTTTGATGGAAGCTTGGAAATATACGCCGTCGGATCATCTGCTCCATGTTCTTCCACTCCACCACATTCACGGCACAGTAAACGCAATGCTTACTCCGCTGCTTGCCGGAAGTAGTATTGAATTTCTATATCCTTTCAATGCGCTTCCTGTGTGGAATCGAATCGCGGAACCATTCCTGCAACAGCCACAGAAGCCGAATGGCATCCAAACAGATCTAGCTGAAGATGAACAGCGTGCGAAATCACCCATATCTTTCTTCACAGCTGTTCCTACAATTTGGTCCCGTTTGCTCCAGACTTATGCCAGTCTGGATGCGCCTCTTCAACAGGCCGCTCAGGAGGCAATTTCACGAAAACATCTTCGACTGAACATATCCGGTTCTGCTGCCTTACCAAAGCCCATTCGTGATGGGTGGACGGAAATATCCAAAGGCAATGTTCTGCTAGAGCGCTATGGCATGACCGAAACAGGTATGACACTTTCCTGTGGTCTGGAGGACACCGACAGAATTGAAAACTGCGTCGGATGGCCTTTACCAGGAGTGCAGGCACGGCTTTGGGAGACGGATGACGCAACTGGTGTTGAGAGAGTGATTGAACACGGCGAAGAGATCGATCCAGCATCTGGCAAGGAACGTCAGGGCGAGATCCAGTTGCGGGGACAGCAAATTTTCAGCGAGTATTGGAACAATCCCTCAGCAACGGAAAAAGAGTTCACCAGTGATGGCTGGTTCAAAACAGGCGACGTGGCGTTCCGAAGAAATGTGCCAGGCTGCGGACAAGGCAAGTCGGGATCATGGGCGCGCGGACCTGCATACTTCATCCAAGGCCGCCGAAGCGCAGACATTATTAAGACCGGTGGTGAGAAGGTTTCAGCGCTCGAGATTGAGCGTGAGCTTTTGTCTCTCCCCCAAGTCAGCGAGTGCGCCGTTATTGGCCTCCCATCGGAAACCTGGGGACAGAAGGTTGCAGCAGTCGTTGTGGTGTCTGAGGAGTGCAAATCGGATGGCGCGCCATGGGGCCTTGTGGAGATGAGACGCGCTCTCAAGGAGCGGCTAGTCAACTATAAGACCCCCCAGGATCTTGAAATTGTTTCTGAAATCAAGCGCAATGCGATGGGTAAAGTTAATAAAAAGGAATTAACTCCTGTGGTCTTTGGGGACGTGGAGTGTATTAGGAGGAGAAGTTTCTCTGCTAAACAAAAGAAGTAGCTCTAGAACAATGTATATATTAGCTTCGTAGGCTCTTTAGTAGTAAAATAAGCAAGTACGGCTTTGCTAAAACCACATTTGGTCCAGACTCAAGATTTGCTTGATCTTGCTCGATCGTGGAAGGCGACTTGTATAGGTTCAGCCTAGGTGTGGCTCTCAATCGTCAATTCCGAGGTGTCTCAGCTTACGTTCACAAAACAATCGAAACTGGCGGTGGATCCAAATGGCTCCAGTGTTTCATCCAGGAGCTATAGAGAATTGGCAGTAAATTTCAGAAAGACTAGCTAGAGCGAAGAAGCCCCGACTCAATATCAAGAATCATTGTACCGGGACTTTCAGTAAACATGGCTCACTATTCGTGCATCTTCTATGCTTGATGTCCTAATTCGAGCTGATTTCGATACCGAATAGTCACGCAAATCAGAAGCGTGTGATACCTGCAAGGTGACAGTGCGTACAAGGGATGTAGATTACACAAGCACAGCCCTGCTGAATAGGGATGCACAGCATCGCAATGCAGACTTTCACGTCCATTGAGCACGTCTGCTGGCTTCCCAAAAAGAGATGGCTAACCATTGCCTGCAGGAGAAGCCTTATAATATTATAGACAAGGTTGAGCGGAGTACGTGACGAGGACAAAGCAAGGGATGAAGCAAATGGGTGATAGTGTACTGAAGAGTTGTCTAAGTCAGCCCGTGGAGGAAAGAGTTTTTTGTTTGCTATCTCGATCAACAGTGTACTATAGCTCGCACGCTGACTGTTTGGATCTCTCATTGCCACTGCGACGTACTGTTCTTAAATCATCACGACGACAATTGATACAGGATTTTGTACGGCGTGCGCCAAAGTAAACCTTGAAAATTGATTTATTATCTCTGCTATAGGTGGAAGTAGATGCCCGCAGTCACGGCATGTTGTACATGCTAGTACCTCATCGAGTGCCAACGTTGGCTCAGAACCCGAATATTCGCATCTGATACAAATCTGTGTGATTTCATAATGTTCCAGCTTAGTTTTGAGGGGCAGTGATGCCGGAATTGTCCCTGCAGTCGAATGTCTTCAAGATCAAACCACTGCTGAACGCATCCCGAATCGAAACACCTACACCATAACTGTTCAAAAGGTTAGCGCGGGTCAAAGAAAAGTTCGAGACTGTGAGGGTGACTAACACTATAGTAACAACCAGGTAGGCGCTGAGGATGCCGATGAGCGCATTGAGCCAATACCACGACCTCTGCCTGATAGTGCCCGAGCGTTTGAGCTTGTGATCATGTGCCCACAAGACGGTTGGGTAAATGAGACTGAAGGGTGCGAATCCGAGAGCTGCAGCCAAGGCCAACAGGAAGTTCAAAATTGGCACTGCCTGCGAAATGAGAAACGCGGCTGAGCCTAGAGCGACATTAATGCCAATCCAAGTTGCCCAATGGACAAAGCTGTTGATCTGGAAATGCCTAGAGTTCCGCATGAGGCGGACAAACAAGTACTTGGCCGTGACGTGTTGATAGATGCCCACACCGATAATGAGACCTGGGAGTGCGATACCATACGAGATTTTACTCCACATTGGGCCAGCGCTACCAAAGGCAGGTGAAGATAGCCAGTTTCCACAGTAGCGGTAAGTGACCAAGGGAAATACGAGGTAGATGGTTCCGACAACAATACCAGCTATGATAGCTGCTTTGCGGTAATCTTGTGGCCTGCGCATCTCCGCAATCACAGGGACATACATGGAGGATCCACTGGTGCTGACAAAGATGTTCGCAGACATGACCATGCCAGCGATAAATGTCGGGTATCTGATGGCAGCGAAGCCGAGTTCGAAGTCGCCTTTAGGTGCAGCTGCAGGGCGTTCCGTCTGAGTAACGGCAACCGTGAAGATGAAGATGGCGAGGAAGAATGTACCAAAGCCCACCCATGTCAGCCATCCTAGGCGTGCGAATGTACGCACTGACGAACACATTGTAATTGAGATGGCAGACACGAGAGCAAAAATGACAGTACAAGCACCGTGGTTGGACACGGCGTTGAAGGCCGCCGATGTAGACACTATACCTCCGGCGCATACCAAGATCTGGGCAATGACCAGCTGTACAGTGATCAAGTCGCGTCCCCATCGTCCCCAAAGAGTGCCCATCAGGTCAGCGAGTGCTTCACAGTATGTCAGCGTCGGCCCATATCATTGTACGGTGAAACCCACTGTGGCAATTGTGGCGTCGGCTTCGAGCTTCTCCGACCAGAACGGCAGTATCTGTGATTTAGGCCGTCAGTAACCTCCTCGCACGTCGATCCTCGGAGCGTGCTGAATCTACAAGTATTCAACGCGGTCCACGCAATGACCGATATGGCGCCGCCAACAGCGCCCAGCACTGCCATAGCTTCAGGTATAGCCAGAATACTCATCGCAACCTCGATCTTAATGAAGACAATCGTGGCACGCTGCCAGCTAACTGTCCTGAAGTTAACGCCATCGGCGGGGGTTTGGAAAACCTCATCAGTCTCCCCAGCAGCGATGTCGGAGACGGCGGAGTCGGAAGTAGCGACTTGGTGAGCTGTTTTCGCATCAGGAATGAACGATGTGGAGGCCTTCTCGTTGGACACATCATGTGAAGCCATAGCTAAGGAGATGGAAGGATTGGTGGACGAGCGTGCAGAAGACTGGACAGCTTCGCTTGGTGTCCCAAGTCGAGATACGTGTGGAACAAGTACACCAAGCGGAGTGTCGATGGTGCGGTTGATGCACTGACACTGTTCGCCAATTCTGCGGTCTGTATTGTGCTGGGGAGACTATCCGGGGTTGGCTATCCGGGGTAACCGACATTGGGGCAATCCGAGATAACGGGGTAATCGGGGAACATGCGCTACTACTGAGATACTGCAGTAGCGCGTTAAAGAACACCACAAACAGGGCCGATACCAGCCTCCAGCTCCCCTAATGATAGCCATGACTCTGGTTTCACTTTGTGCCAGTTCTTGTGCCCTCTCCAGGCCTGAGGGGGATATTCCAGGACCCCTCGCCAAAGAAAACCGGACCAATATTGGTGTCGGGATGCTTGCCATGAGGTTCCTTTCCGGAGATTCCTGTCGCCAACAAGAAGCCAGCAGATAAACTACTTGGTCCTAGCCATGTTGTCATTCGACGCATGGAAGGTGCCAATGCGACATGTGGATATGTCACGTCGCGATATGCTATACGACCACAAAAGTTGGGCATCCACTGCTACTTACAGGATAGTTGCATGAACACGGTCCATGTTGTCGAGAGGTCTAGGTTAACAGCGCAGTCCAGCAGAGTCATGCGTCTTTTCAGCAAGAACTGTTTCTCTATTCTATAACCAAGACTGCAGAAGTTTCACAGTGTACCAGTATTGATCAAGCGTGTCTGCGCCCCTATTTCCACACATCAAGTCTAATCTCACTATCTACAGGCGAGACTGGCGACGCAGACGCCCAGCAAAGGTCGTAAGATCTTGCTTTGTCAGCGTTACCGGGCAAGGATGCGGTATCGTTGGAACAATTCCAATTGGCAGTCAGCGGCGTTAGTTACAGAGTTCGGGTAGGGGGAGGCGATATCAGGGACGCGTATGGCTCCCGATGACAATTTCCCATTCTCCTGCGTTCTAGTATGCAGCCAGACAGACAATGGCTAGTAGCTAGGGCGAGTGGTATTTGTCAAATGCACGTACGCCTATCAAGAACTCACTGCTGTGGGCTCATCTGTTCTATGTGTCGAAGTCGGTAGATCAGTGTCGGGTTCATTCACTCTTGATAAGAGCCAAGCTCGCATGCCTTCAGTACTTTCAAGATCATATCGACCACGTCGGATGGTTCCGAACAACAGGGACAGACATCACTGGGTAGATGAATGGCATGGCAAACTTGCATTTTGTCTCTCCAGTTGAATAACTTCGCACAAGGCCGACAGGAAAATTGGTCATTTCATCTCAAACCAGCGTCAGCGTCTCCATTTTCGCTCCTTCGCAGCGCAGAAAGCACGAAGCTCTGTCCTTGTCGCTCAATTCAACATCCAGGCTTCTTGGTTCTGGATGTATTGTATCCTTACACGCCGCGAGTTCTCTCACAGATGTCTCTGTACGAATCACTACATGCGCGAGCCAGAGCCCGACTCGTCTCCACGTACCGTCCTTACCCGAGGGCCGAAGGGCTAGCCCCACGAGCGAATAAACTGTTCCTTGTAGTGAACTGCGCCTAGACACACTTTCCTGACGCACTTCCAGCAGCAGCGCAAAGGTGACGTGCGCCGTATCCTTGACAACATCAGCTACATCGTCGCAGAAATATTGGGCCTGGACAGTCGAAGCGTCGCCATACGCATTTTGCAGCTCCTTGATGAAGTGGTGCAGACCACTTCGGTGGAGATTTGAGCCGGCGGCAAACCACCAGCCGGTCGTTTTCCACGATGGATTTAGATCTGTATCTGGAGACTGGAGAGTCACCGGGCATGTTGCGAGGCGAAGTGTGATGCTTAGGTTGGTGAAGTCATAATATTGATTTTGCGATGCTTCGTTGACGCCTAGGCCGTGGTGTTGGTAGTGGACTAGCTCCGCCCTGAGAACGATTACATCCTTTGGCACCCCCAGCATACTATCAGGTATGAAAATCAATTTTGGACAAACGTTAATGGACTGCTTGAACCACGACCATGAAGGGACTGGCGGCGTAGTACGCGAGCAGTATTGCTCTTTTGATTGATCAGTGCAAAAATTTGTTGGATAGTCAGAGCGCCAGAGCATACAGTATGTGAGAGACTCTGCCCATGCACCAGCGACATAGGTTAGGCCATGTGTGAGTGAGAAAGCTTCAGCAACACCAGCGAAGGCCATAATTCTATCGCTAGGTACTGTCAGACGCCTAGCTCGATAGTTTTGTACCAGATCACGCCACGCGTTCAAGTGTGCAGGTACCCAAGCAGGGTTTGTATGCATCCGTGGAGGCGGACTGATTGATAGATGCGATTTTCCAATGCTCCTAAAGGCGAAATTATACGCAGTGCCGAGCAATTCGTCAGCGAAAACCTCTCGACATTCCCACTTGCTGTTCTCGCGGCCGTAGAAAATTGTGCGCGGACTCAAGAGATACTCTTGAAAAGTCCATGCTCTCGAGTACCACTCCCCTTCATCGCTGCTAGCTGTCAAAAACGATCCGATACAAATGTCGTGATTCGTTCTGTCGTTCCTGCGGACTATGCACGGACTGGTTATTCTTGGATCCTCCCGAGGCCAGTCGAAACCGACATCAGGTTCGTTGAGAAAGGCAATGGTGCAGAATGCGTTGGCATACACAGTCGTCATTTTCGATGCCTCTGCTTCCCAATCAGATTTGGAGTCCTGTAGAATGCAGAGAGAGTCGATCCATAGATACTTGAAGCCAGTCTTTCGGGTGATGCGCACGGCTTCTTTGAAATTAACTGGCATTTCGTCCAGAGGGATTTTGGCTTTGAATTCGTCCAGTCTGGCATGAGACAAGCGTAATTGTTGAGATGGATTCTTGCCCCATACATGACTGAGAGTGAGGTATTCGAAGTCCACGATTGTCTCAACGTCACACCGTAGTCGTATGCCTTTGGGCAATATTTCGACGATTCTCGTTGGTCTCTTACTGTATTGTGGTCCCAGCTTTGAATTCAGGCTATGACAATGAGTGTGGTTTGATCTACAGCCCTGCATCCACCTCTTGATTTGCTCCAGATTGTCGATCGCGCGCCGTGGCACGTGATTGCTCGTTGGAGGGCCGAAAGCTCCTACCTCAGTACCCAAACAGTCGCGTTGACGTTCTCGAGTAGACGGTATTTTGAATATTGACAAGTTATTGCGCCAGCGAATACCGTTCGAGTAGATGTATAGCTGAACGTGGGCTCTGTAAGTACGAGAGCATTCAAATAGAACTTCCGAATTCTCGAGCCCAGCGCCTGATCTAAAGTGATGACCGTTCCAGACTTTGAACTCTGCCGGAGCCTTCCCAGACATAATCGTGCAGAAATGGCACAGCTCGTGTGGTACCAATATCTGTGCAATGTTTCGAAATGCATGTGCCTGGTAGACTGCGCGAAACGGTTTCACATCGGTATCGTACACGTTCGTAGGCTCCAACATTCCGTAGCGTTCGAATTCGTCCAGGATCTCCCAATTGTCGAAGAATGACCTACACTCATCGCACAGCTGATGGAGTGGAACACATCCGTCCGGAATCGGTTCGCTGTGGGAAGCCGGGACGGTCAAAGTATCAGGGTCTTTGTCGACACCAGTCGTGATTGCTGCCATGATGTCGTTTGCAGGAGAAGTGAATTCTGACCGTGATGGATTGAAGTCGCAGCCTGGCTGAGTCAGCGACGCCACTGTCAGAATAAGGCAGGCGCAGCCTCACCACAGCAGACATGATTGTCCTGTTTTGGCGCTAAGAAAAGTAGCGCAGTGAACGAGGCACAAGGACAAGCTATAAGAATGTGCTCACACTTCATGTGAACATGTATTGATGCTACGAGCGAACCCATTAAGCATTCCGCTTTAAAAAGTGCTCATACATACTCATATACAACACAAGGAAATTCGTTACACGCTCCTCTCCATCTCTACCACCTAATCTTCTTCTCCCACCCAATATATTCCTCAATAATCCCCTTGTAATACTCCTTCAAGTCCTCCACCCTCGGCACCTCATCGCTCTTACTATACAAATCATACGGATTAAACGCCCTCACGGCCTCGAGCATCCTCTCGTCCTTGTCGTTCATCATCCACCTGTACGCATTCTCCTTATGCCAGGGGTAAAAGCTGTGGTACCTAATCATGGCCAACCCCTCGTCAGGAATGCTCGACTGCGCCTTCATGATGTGGTAGAGGTACTCGTCGTGGCCCCAGGAGAGCATGACGTTGTCCATGCCACAGCCGGGCGTGTAGATACCGTGTGGGGTGCTGTAGACGGGGTCGGTGGAGTCTGGGTTGCCTGCGAATGTGTCTGGATAGATGATGCGCGGGTCGAAGGCGCAGCCGACGGGGAAGGTGTCGCCGACTACGTCCCATTGGCCCTGGGCGTCGTAGAAGAAGAGAAGTTTGCCTAGGTCGTGGATTAGGCCGACGAGTTGCATCCAGCGTGGCTTGCCGTCGCGGCGGATGGCTTCGGCAGATTGCAGGAGGTGCTCGATTTGAGAGAGGGAGGTGTCGGGGTCGGATTCGTCGATGAGGGTGTTGAGCTTCTCCATGGCTTCCCAGACGGTCATGTTGGCGCGAGTTTTGGCGTGGAAGGCGTTGCGGGCTTTGAGGTTGTAGGCGACAGTTTGCTTCTCATGCTGCTCGCGGTAGAAGTTCTTGACGCGGTCGCAGGCGTCTTCGTATTGCCGGAATTGCGACTTGTCCTTGTCGGAGTCAAATTGTGATTGTTGGTAGATGTCCATCTCTTCTTGTGTAGCGGTGCCGTTCTTGACCTTGAGTGCGGCTTTGAGGACGTTGACGTCGTCGATCATGTCGGAGGTGGCTTCGAGTGCACTACCATCACGGTGGTTGTTGAAGTCCTCGGCCACATTGGGCGTCTCAAAGATGGCGCTGGGAGCCATTGTGGTGTGGGCAATTGCAGTATGGGGTATCTCAACAGTATGCGATAGTAATGAAATCAGAGTATTGGTATGCAACGACAAGTGACGATGATGGACGTAGGATGTAGAATGAAGATTGATACAGAAAAGCAGAGGCAAAGAAAGGCTGGTACTTAACCTCAACACCCTGCAAGTCTACTCCACCTCAAACCTGCCAGAAGTAGAATCCTACCCTACACGCCGACGAAACGCCAGCCTCTGAAGGGCAGCAGAATTCTCACGTCTCCAGCTACCATATCCACACCCAGCGTCGTCTCCGCAACGTTGAGATCAAAGAGGCAAGAGTGCGACGAGAGGAAATTTTCGCCGCATTGGTAGCACCATTTGATGTTCTCAAAGATGTAGCTGGCGGGTACTCCTCGACATTGTGGCGATGGTGGTTGGTTGAGTTTTGCTTGGTCTCAGACCGTCGGCGGATAGTGGGCCATTGTTGCATTGGTAGACGCCGCAAAGCGTAATTCTCTCCCCCTCACTCCTAACACAGTAACTCTCGCCGCTGCCTTAGCACGGAACATTGCGTGGTGATTCTTCGTCGTCGGAAGGCTTGCTGATCCCACGGTCGCGCTGCACTATGACGCCTGGCCATGCCTTTCCCACGCTCGGTCCATGCTTGCCCGACCGTGGCATGCGTCCCCTTCTGAGGCTCCCACGCTTCCCCAGTGCAGCCACCGGACCGAGTCTACGCCGGCGGGGCACGCCTGGTGGGGTTGCTCGGAACAATTAATCTCATCAATCAGAGACGAGGAGCGACAATATGCACGGGGTCCAAGCAGCACATCTGCATGGGCGAACCCCACTACTACATATACAAGTACCGCCGACATGAACCCCGCGTTGTCCAAGTTCATCCTCAAAGCTACTCCAGAGAGCATTCTGAATCCAGCGCCTGAAATGAATACCCCAATTCCTCTCAACACCGGTGCGACGATCCCAGCCTTGGGCCTGGGAACATGGCAATCTGCGCCTGGGGAGGTGAAGAAGGCCGTGATTCACGCCATTGAGAGCGGATACAGACACATTGATTGCGCATTCTGCTACCAGAACGAAGACGAAGTGGGCGAGGCGCTGCAGGACGTCATTTCGCGGGGCATCGTGAAGCGCGAGGACCTATTCATCACGAGCAAGCTGTGGTGTACATTCCACACGCGCGCGGAAGAAGGGCTGCAGAAGAGCCTGGACCTGCTGAAGACAGACTATCTGGATTTATATTTGATGCACTGGCCTGTTCCCATGAATCCCAATGGTGTGTATTCCCCTCTACCACTGCATGAGTCTCGCGGCTGGCAACGTATAGCTAACGCATGTTGATCAGGAAACCACTTCCTCTTCCCCAAGCTCGCCGACGGCGCCCGCGACATCGACCACTCCCTCACGCACGTCCAGACCTGGCAGAACCTCGAGTCGCTTATCAAGTCGCACCCCGACAAAGTCAAGGCCATTGGCGTGGCAAACTACTCGGTCAAGTACATGGAGAAGCTGCTCGCAAAAGCCACCATCGTCCCGGCCGTCAACCAGATCGAAAACCACCCGCAGCTGCCGCAGCAGGAGGTGGTTGATTTCTGCAAAGAAAAGGGTATCCACGTTACGGCGTACAGTCCGCTGGGAAGTACAGGAAGTCCGTTGTTCAAGGACGAGGTGGTGTTGGAGTGCGCGAAGAAGCACGGCACAGGGCCCGGTGCTGTTTTGTTGAGTTACCATCGTGAGTTGATTGCCCTCTATTCCCCGCTATCTATATTCGACCGATCGATTGATCGAGTGCTAACACATCGGCCCAGTTGCGCGCGGCTCCTCTGTCCTCGCAAAGTCGGTGACGCCCTCGCGCATCGACGAGAACAAGAACCTGATCCAGCTTGATGGCGAGGACATGCAGAAGCTCGAGGCGATACACAAGACCACAGGCTTGACGAGATATGTGTACCCGCCGTTTGGCGTCAATGCGGGCTTCCCTGATAAGCCCGAAGGAATGGACTTGAGCGGATGACTAGGGGGGACGCAGAGCAAGCTGTGAAAAAAAGTTGAGATAGAGCTATACCCTCTTGGAGAATTGAGTATAATAAGATCAGTTTCGTGCACTGCTGCTTTAATCTATCGTCCCATCCACCCCCCGTCAACAGTGACAACCTCGCCGCTAACATACGCACTCGCCGCACTCGCCAACCACACCACCACGCCCTTGAAATCGTCTGGGCTGCCCCACCTCCCCGCCGGGATTCTCTCCAGTATACTCTTCGCCCTGTTCTCATCCTTCATCAACGCCTCATTCATGTCCGTCGCAATATACCCCGGCGCAATGGCATTCACGCTAATCCCCTGCTTCGCCCACTCATTGCTCAGCGCCTTGGTCAACTGGCCTACTCCGCCTTTACTCGCCGCGTAAGCAGGGACCGTGATGCCGCCCTGGAACGTGAGCAGGGACGCGATGTTGATGATGGCGCCGCGCCGGTTGAGGGGCAGCGAGGCGGGCGAGGCGAGCATGTGTGCGCCGACGTCGCGGCACAGCGTGAAGACGGAGGTGAGGTTGACCTGGAGTACGGCCGCCCAGTCGTCTTCCGGGAACTGGTGGGCGGGGTGTCGCTTTTGGATGCCGCCGCAGTTGAGGAGGATGTGGATTCTGTGGCCGTCTGCGAGGATGGAGGGGACGAGGGCGGAGACGGACGCGGGAGAGGAGAGGTCGGCGGTGTAGATTGTGGCGGTGCGGCCGAGGGCTTCGATGGCGCTTTTGGTGGATTGGTTGCTTGTGTCGCGCTGGGGGGTGTTATTGGTGTTGGACGTGGATGTGGTTGGGGGGAAGACGTACCTGGACGAGAAGAATGTTTGCGCCGGCTTCTGCAAGTGCAATGGCCATGGACTGACCGATACCTCGAGTGCCGCCTGTTACGAGAGCCGTTTGGCCCTCGAGAGAAAAGAGTTGCTGGACGGTTGTCATGTTGTTGATGGGGTGCTCAGCTTCAAGACTTCGGAATGAGGGCTTCAACAGGTGTGGAGTTCTAGAGTGTAGAGACGTCCTCTAAAAACTTCAATCAAGTCAATGCTGCACTATATCGAAGAAACAACCTTAGGAAAGTAGTAGAAAAGACGCAGTGTCACAGCAGCCCAGGAAGTTGTTCCAAGAAGTGTTGACTCGGAAACACGCTCGGAAAGGTGCCAGCTGAGTACCCCACCAGCCATCGGCATTTGAGTCCCGCCTTTTCAAACGCCGACGTAGCAAGTCTCCCCATAATTTTGTGGAGAAAGCTTTCCGACTGGCAGCGCGAATGTTGCACGCGAAAGGCTGTAGCATGGCGTATGACTCTCGTGATGTCTCCTCCTCCTCCTTCTTCTCCTTCTTCTTCTCTCTACAGCCCATTATAGATTTCTCATACCTTTCAAGTTGTATAATTTGTCTTCGTGCCATTAGTTTCATCCGTTAGCTTTATCCATCAGCTATACCTCATTGTTTCTGATAACCTCGGTCCAAACTACGATTTAAACGCGCAGAGAACATGACAGCAATGTCGAGCGATGCGGCCCCAGATGTCTCGAGTGCACCCAGGCAGATACGCGCCTCTGTCCTTTATGGTGCGAAAGATTTGAGAATTGTTCGTCTCCGCTGCACCGCGAACAGAACTCTGAACTGACTTTGGCTGCAGGAAAACCGCTCTATCTTCCCACCAGGACCGACCGACCTTCAGATAAGTGTTCGCAGCACCGGTCTCTGCGGCTCCGATCTTCACTACTACCGCCATTACCGCAATGGCGACATCATCGTGCAAGAGCCCATGTCGCTGGGCCATGAATCCGCCGGTGTAGTGGTTGCGGTTGGTTCGGAAGTATCAAATTTTGAGATTGGTGACAAAGTCGCGTTAGAAGTTGGGCTGCCATGCGAGTCATGCGACAGGTGTAAGGAGGGAAGGTATAATATCTGCAAGGCAATGCGATTCCGCAGCAGCGCCAAGTCTTTTCCGCATGCACAGGGAACCCTGCAAGATCGGATAAACCACCCAGCTGCATGGTGTCACAAGTGAGTCGTCAAAATCTGTGGTGAGTCAAACATGCTAATAGGTTCAGACTGCCAGAAGAGGTGTCACTCGATCTCGGTGCTCTTCTCGAGCCGTTGGGTGTAGCAATTCAGGCGTCGAAACGAGCACAACTTTCTCCAGGGTCGACCGTGCTAGTCTTTGGAGCTGGCGCGGTCGGATTGCTGGTAGCTGCCATGGCAAAGATTTCCGGTGCTTCAACCGTGGTCATAGCGGACATTGATGAAGGGCGAGTGAGCTTCGCAGTCGAAAACAAATTCGCGCACCGGAAATACACAGTCCCGCTGAAACGAGGAGCGACCACAGAAGAGCAGCTCGCAATCGCAAAGGAGACCGCTGCCGAGATTGGCAAGATCACCAAAGAAAGTGGTGGAGAAGTCGGCGAGGTGGATGCAGTTTTCGAATGCACTGGAGTGCCATCGTGCGTCCAGACATCAATATTTGTAAGTTCTAGTAGGCTCTTATACCATCTAGCAGCTAACAGTGGCAGATGACACGACCAGGAGGTAAAGTCCTGCTCATTGGCATGGGCACTCCCATTCAAACGCTACCAATTTCCGCCGCGGCCCTCCGCGAAGTTGACATTATGGGTGTCTTCCGATACGCAAACACATACCCGACTGGTATCGAGGTGGTGTCGAAGAAGGGACCGGATTACCCAGACTTCGCGAAGCTGGTCACTCATCGGTATACTGGCCTGGAAGCTGCGCCAGAAGCTTTCGACATGGCTGGGAAGACTAAGGATGATCAGGGGAAGTTAGTCATCAAGGTCGTGCTGGAGACTGGCGAAGGACGGGCGAGCTTGTAGTAGTCTCTTTTCTGATAATTATGGAGGGTAAACTGTAAACAATGAGTATAGCAAGTATCCAAGATGACGTAATTTCAAAATCTTTTGAAGGTGTCGGTCGCGTAAAGTTTCCAGCCAGCGTGCAACATATGCAGTTCGCTTACACTTGCTCTTGCCAAATTCGCTGTTCCTGGAGCAGGTCGTCATCTTTGATGAATTACACTCCGTTCGTTAGTGTCGACCGAGTGGGCCGGCACACGGCCAAATTTAGCAGAGGCGCGTGCAACGGGGAAACTTTCCCCATCTGTCGGCATCCGAGTGTTACAGCGCAACTCCATAGTCGACTCCACACTCGCGTCTGCAACTCTCCCAAGGAAACATCGCGATGTTTGGTTCTTGGACGTGATAGATGCATTGTTGGGTGGAATTGCTAGATTCGATTGCCTGTATAACGCGAGAGTTCACACATGGACAATTCCGGCGCGTTATGAACCTCCTAGTCGACAGTGCGAAGCCCCAGGATATGTTGAGGGCTTGGTAGATAGTAAGACAATAGATCATGATTATGAACATATCGAGATGGAAGAGCGGCACGCGAAATGAAAGTTAGCTGTGGCCGCAAGAACTTTTGGGGCAAAAGCGGTGTCCGACTACTTCTACAGCCAGAAACCATTGCTGCTTCTCTCCGTCTTCTCATACTTTCAGACATTGTTCTAAGATCTCAGCTCCATTACCCATAGCCAATTGATCCTCCAAGATGGCCACTCCTGTCCGCAGACTCAAGATTGCCGTCTCCGGTCTCGGCCGCATGGGCGCCCGCCATGCCAATCACTTTCTGCACCACACACCCAAGGCTGAACTTGTAGCAGCATTTACACCCGCTGAGACTGAGCTCGCGTGGGCAAAGGAGAATCTTGAGCCATGGGGTGTCAAGATCTACTCAAACTTCGACCAGATGCTCAAGCATGAGGGACTAGAGGCAATCTGCGTTGCCACAGTCACAACTGCACATGCAGAGCAGAGTATCAAAGCTATCGAAGCTGGTTTGCACGTGCTTTGTGAAAAGCCATTGAGCACGAAGCTGGAGATTGTACGCAAACTTGCAACACAATGTTCGATATGACGTTAGATCTGACTATACTAGTGCCAACAAGTGCTCGACACAGCCGCCCGCTACCCCAAGCAAAAGGTCATGTGCGGTTTCTCCCGCCGCTTCGACTCCTCATACCGTTCGGCGTACTCACAAACTGCCTCGGGCTCGATTGGCCGGCCCACCATTCTCCGCAGCCAGACGTGTGACAAGTACGACCCCAGCGGCTTCTTTGTCGAGTACGCCAAATTCTCCGGTGGCATATTTGTCGACTGCAACATCCACGACATCGACCTTGCACTATGGTTCTTCTCCGCCGACAGCCAGGGCAAGAACCTTCCACAGGTGAAGAGCGTCGTTGCTTTTGGCGTCACCGCGCTTGAGCCCGACCTCGCCAAGTACGGCGACGTCGACAATGGCGTTGGCGTCGTTGAATTCTACGACGGCCAGATTGCGTACTTTTATAGCTCGCGTATGAATCCGCCGGGCCAACATGATTCGACTGAGATCATCGGCACAAAGGGCAAGTTGAGCGTCAATGCCAACCCGACCACAGGGCTTTTGGAGTCGCATCTCAGCACGGGTATTCACCGTGACGTTCCACAGAACTATTACGAGCGCTTCGAGCATGCATTTATTGAGGAGGCGAGGCAGTTTACTGATGCGGTGCTCGAGAACAAGGAGGTTCCGGTTGATCTGGCGAGCAGTATGGAGGCTGTCAAGATTGGTGTCGCGTTGCAGGATAGCTTAAGGAGTGGGAAGATGATTCTCTTTGGTAAAGATGGCACGAGGATTGAGGAGCCGAGAGCGAGGTTATAAGATTGATGTCAGATGAACGGTGTCTACGTACCAAAACTATCGAATGATAAAGAGGAATTTTGGACGCTTTCACATCACGATGGAACGAATTGTTGTTGTGATTTTGCATTGCATTACTCAATATATTCCAAGATCCACCACGTCAAATACATAATGGTAGTTATTGCTCCCCTATTCCATTACATAATTCACATTCTACCATCCTGATGGATGACTCTCCAACCCTCATCCATCTCGTACCTTCCCCTTCCCAAGACACGATCGTCGAATCCAAGATGTCTCACGGACACCATCACAAAATGCCAATGAGAGTGCTACTCCGCGCGTTTCCCGCTCCCCGCGCATTCAACATCCTTCCCATTTTCCTTTATCACGCCATCACCATCCTCGTTCCTTTCCTCTTATACCTTCCCCACCACCTCTTCGCCACGATCCTATTCCTATCCTACTTCTCCTACCCCTCACCCTCGCCCTCTCCACCCTTCTCCACCAACTCCGTCTCAGACGCAGACGCAGCTCCCATCCGCGCCTTGTGCGCCTCGACAAGAAGCTCAGACATCTCCGCGTTGACCATTATAATTCGCGATGTTGGGGTAGAGGAGACATCAAGAGTGAGCGGAGCGCTGGGTGCAAATGATGGCACTGTTGGCTTCGATGTCATGGGCTTGGGAGATGCGTCGGCTGCGCACGATGAAGGTGTCGAGACATGGTCCGGGGCTGGATTCGTGGAAGGAAGAACCTGGATTGTAGCTTGGTTTACCAGTGGCTGTGCGTGCGTGTTTTGGGATGGACTGGGCGATGTGCCGACGCCAGACAATGACGGCGCTGGGACAGATTCTATATCAGACTTGGTGTGTGGAACGAGCTGGGTAGGAGATGCTCCCCTCGGCAACGCCTGTCCATGGGTTGCCGGGGATGGTGACGATGTGGGAGGATTGGTTGATGCGCTGGTTCCAAACAAGGACGGTGTCGAGGCGGGGTTCTGATCACACTGGATAGACGAGAAGGGCTTGGTGGGCGATTCGCTGTTTCTCTGCACACCTAGAGCCGATGAGAAAAGACCCTGACCAAAGCCTGCAGCAGTCGCATGTGGAGACAGCGAGATGTTCGCCCAGGAATTCGGAGGCAGTTTTGTGGGTATGGTGGAGGTGGCGAAGGGGTTCAGACGCGGGTTGGGAAATGTGCTGGGGGATATGGATGGAGCCGGGTTACTTGCTTCCTTCGCTGAAGAAGCGAAAGGCGCAGTCCTGGCTCCAAAAGCAGTGGACTCCTCAGAAATTGCGGCTTTTTGACCCCCTCCTCCAAAGAGTGCCGTCGATGCAGGTGCTTGGCTCGGGGATACACCCGCTTCATCTCCATCAGGAGCAACCGCAGATCTGAAACTGTTCTTGAGGGCTGACATGCCAAACAGCGATTGCGGCTTCTCGGCGGTCGCCGGTTTATAGATGATTCCATTCTGGATATCCTGTGCCCGCGCCTCCTCAAACGACTTGTCAGATTGCTCAAAGTAAGCCGGCAGAACCATGAAGCGCTGCTTTACTGTACCACTAGAATCGGCATGTTCTTCAATTGTACACAATTCATCTCCCGGTGATGAAGCCCAGTTGTTGTGAGGTCTGGCGAACAGACCACCTCCGGTATTCGCAGGTGGGTTTCCGCCGAAAAGAGACGGCTTTGGAGGGTTATGTGTTGACCCAAACAAGCCTGTACCCGTGGTTGTGGTAGTGAAATTATTTCCAAATGACGACTTTGGCTGATCACCTAGATTGGTGCCGAATCCACCAAAGAGTGTCGACTTTGAGTGGTCATTGTTCGAGCCAAATCCTCCTGTATTCGATGCTGCAGCATTGACGTTGTTTCCGAACAACGAATCGGACTGCTCAGCTGGATTGAAATTGACACCCCAACGCGGGTACTGAACCCTACTCTGCGGCACAACCTCTTCCTTCTCAGCTGCAGCCGTCTTGAGCAAGAAAATGACAGAGCTAGTGCGCACTGACGAGCCCGATGGCGTCGGCAAGTCCGCTGCAGTACCAAACTGCATGGACACGAGCTTGCCGTTGCGAAACTTTACATGCTCTTGCACGAGATGCAGTTGCTGCGGCTGAAGCAAGCTGATAGCGTCGATGACCGAGTATGTCGGACCGAGCTTGGTAATGTGTGCTTCCATGGCCGCACTGTCGAGTGGAAGAGTCTTTACTTGATTGGACCAGGTGATGGACTCCTTGGACGATTCGGCGTGGGGGCAGAGGATGTAGGCTTCTAGATGTTCGCAAATTCCTAATCCGGTCGCTGCTTTCCATGCCGAAAATGGGTTGTTGTCGACTGGCTTCCAGCCAAATGGGTGATCTGTAGATGGACTTTTTCTAAAAATCGATCTTGTCTTTGGCACGGTGGTTTCAGGAACGTGGACTGCGGGGTTGGTCACTGAGGTACTTCCACCTTCCACAGTACCTGTGCTCTTGTGATTAAACCAGGAGCAAGTCGTCTGAGGCTGAGTCGACGGCTGAGAGCTTCGCTGTGTCTGGCTCGAATTCTGCTGAACGGCTCCAAAAAGTCCAGACTGACGATTTAAAGTGAGAGGCAGCGTCTCGAACAATGAGAGGGGCCGTCCAAGTAACTCCTTATCTACCCGATGGAGAAGACACTCCAGGCTGTCAAAAGGTACTTGTTGTGTGTGGTCACATATACACGGATTCCTGCAGATGAAGTCAGTAGATTGTCGCGCAGCCTCCCGTACAGCCAACGTACCTATCTCCAAATTTCGCAGGCTCGATCGTACTCCACCTTAATCTCACTCTCAAAGCCATATTAAAGAACTGCTCGAGATGATCTGCAACTTCTCGCTCCGCATCCCTTCCAAACGCGCCAAAGCTCTCAGACACTCTCTCTCCTCTTCTCTCACTCACTTCATAGTGCGCATGTAACTTTCCAATGGCTGAATCTACTCTCTGCAACAGAGGCTGGCACCTTTCCGCATGCGTGTTCAAGTGCAACCTGACGATTTCAGGCAGAAAATCTAGGTCGCATGTAGTCAGCAGGGAAGACAGCACACCCGCCACGCGCAGGAAACTGTGCGCAATGTCACGTTGGATTCCTGTGCTGCCGAAACGAGAGGAGCAGAGCTGGGTGATGGTGTAGAGTGCAATGGCAGCATCATTGGCTTGACTGGCAAATGTGTGGAGGGTGCAGTGCAGAGTGTTGTTTGTCCGTGGGGTCAAAGTGCTTGCAGATACAGATGCCATTTTCACGCGCATAGTAGATTGCCTTATGGATGCAGCGAGAATAGTCACAGTATTTCACAGATGTGGTTGAATGGAGCAGGTCAACTGTGAGCACGAAGAGAGGCCAAGCAGCATACACACGCGGACACACGCAAATGCAAACACGACCACAGTCCAGAGCAATTGAGGAGTCGAATGGCACAGATGGATGATTGATTTGAAAAAGAACAGGTTGAGATGCAGGAGAAACGGGGCATATCGTCGTGCGGCATTTATAGGGGAGACTGCACAGCCCCAATTAGGCAGCAGCTTGGCAGAACTAGGCGTCCAGCGAAAAGGAGCGCTGACCACGTGCCAGCCGAGGCTCCTCCAAGAACACCATCATGACACCACTAACAATCCTCAAAAGTTTTACGCTGTGCTTTAAGGGCATCAGTGAATTTATTTACATGTCACGGTAACTTTGCTACACTGTAAACCTATCCAGACTAAGGACTCGGACCATAATAAGCTCCGCCACGACGAGTCTGTCAATTGCTGACCCTATCGTCTAACTCGACCTCACTTCTTACTATTCTCACCACTGTTATTCTTTTCCAATACCCGTCCTATGTGCTGGCCCGGTCTCGATGTGGAAATATAACGCCAATGTTATCGCCTATCCTCCTGCTTCGCGTCCTCCTTATTTGTACCTCACATCCATCCCAGCCAGATAGTTGAATTCTACACACACCTACACGCAGCAATACAGCATCTCGTACCCTGAGCTGCGATACCCTAGACAAGGCTGAGAAGAGGAACAAGTGTCGAATTAAATACATCAGCCAAGGCAAGCCACTAAATACATTCTAGAACTCATCATCCGTAGAATTTACATACATGCCCCTCACCTCCCTCTACCCTCCCCGTTCCCTCCAATAAATACATTCCTCCAACAAGACGTGATCATGTCAATTGTTATTGTTGATGTTGATGTTGTTGTTCGCCCTACCCATCGCCAAGTAACCCCAACTTATTCATAACTTACCTAATCCCAGCCATCTCTGTCCAAATCAGCACCGTCCCCACAGTAAGCTGACACCGACACCGATCACAAGCCATGACCCTCCTCTGATCTGCATCCCCGAGGAAGGGGAAATAAAACAAGGCTACATTTTAATCTGCTGACTGTGGCGTCCGTCGATCATGGAGGGGATGTTTAATTCAACTACATCTCATCTCATTCCACTACACTCCCAGCACTGCATTGCACTGTACTGTACTTACTCACACAACCCAACCCCGCTTAACCCAACCTAACCCAACTCGACTCTGGTCAAATCCGTATATGCACCTACCTTTTCCAACCACCCCGTACTACCTACCACCTCAAGCCCCAACTTCCGCGCCGACGGTCACACCACGTGTTGACGCTGTGTTGTTGTTGACCTGCCAACGTGGTTTGGCTTTGCCCAACGTCGGGTCCAGGCACGCGAGGGAGACACGGGACACGGCATGAGACGAGAACTGCTCTATGCGGGGGTGAGGCGAGGGGGACGGGTTGCTTCGTGAGGTTGGATGCGTGCGTGCCATGTGGTGGGTGCTGTAAGGGGGGAGGGTTTGTGGGTTTGACTTTGACTCCACATGGGGTCACGATGCGAGAGGGCGGTAGAGGATACTACGGATTGGGGCGAACACGACAGTGCCAGCGACAACTGAGTTAAGGTACAACAGTGACAGTAGAGTTCAGGGCACGGCGGCAAAGTCAAGGTTGGTATTACGATTGATCATATTTTTCTATGTACCAGCGCCTGCTAGGGAGACTGCTCCCAGAGTCCCATGTCGGGGTATCAAAGCGCCTGCTGTGTTAAGCCATCTCCGCATTTCATCATGAACCTCATACAATCCCACAATCTCCGCGAGAAGAGAAAGGGAAGAAAGAAAATAAACGCGACAGGAATCGAGAACGCAATGTTGTACATAATCGTCCAGCGCAAACCACACATTAGGTTATCCAAGGCCAAACTCGCCTCACCAACATCCACTCATTATGCACATTACTCCGCCAAGCGAGGACCTAGGATAGGACGTTGAGACGCTTATAGGAAGAAAGCGGCGACGACACCAGCACCGGCGAGGACTGGGAAACCAGTCATCATGGGAGCAGCGGCACCTGGGGCAACGACGCTGGAAGCAGCGGAGCCCGCAGCGCTGGTAGCGGCGTTGGCACCCGAGCGAAGCGACGAGGCAAGGGACGCAGCGGCACCACTGGCGGAAGAGCTAGGCGTCGTTAGCAAATATTAATGTGCAATTGGAGAATGAAACTTACAGAGCAGATCCGGCGGCCGATGTAGCAGATGCAACGGCACCAGAAGCAGCTGATGAAGCAGATGCGACGGCTCCAGAAGCACGCGAGGAAGCAGAAGCGAGAATGCCAGAGGCCTGGCTTGCAGCACTTCCAGTCATGGAACCGAAAACAGTGCTGAATCCAGTGGTGGTGGGAACGACGCTACCAGCAGAGTTTGTGACGCTGCCAACGAGGGGAATGGTCGTGACCGCGCTGGGCAGAACAGAGGGCAGAACAGAGCCAATGACTGAAGCAGCAGCCGAAGCAGCGTCTCCGCTAACACCCGCAAGTGCGGAGGTCAAAATAGGGATCGCTGCAGGGACCTGAGAGGCAGAGACTGCAACACCGGCGCACTGGGAGGCTGCAAATGCGATCGCTTGGGCTGCCTCTGCATCACCGCACGCTTGCTGGGAGCAATCACGAACTCCGTAGGCCCAGTTCGACTTCGAACAAAAGCAGTTAGTGTCGCCCTGGGCGCACTGGAACTGGGTGCTGGCAATGGTGGCCATGTTGTTGACACAAAGTTGCTGTGGGGTATTAGCTTTGACCACTGGAATGACGCACATGCTCGGACATAACAACGCGTCGGGACGAGGGAATGGAACATACAGCGCAGGATCCGAGAGCGGACTGGGCAGAGGCAGCGCCAGCGACGGCGGCAATGACAGCGAAGGACTTCATCTTGAGGGTGGTGGTGTGAAGAGGGTGTTGATGGTTGACTAGAAGCGGATAGGATACTCGAGAGTAAAAGCAACTAGGGACGGTAGTCAAGATGGAGCGAGGATGGAGCTGTTGAGAATGCTGTGTGGTGGGAAGAGAAAAAAGGCGGATGGCGAGGAGGGTTTATATCGCGCCCTGCAAACGGCGCAGACTATAGTGGCTGGTAGCAAGTGAAGGTACACAGCAATTACCTGCTTAGCGGGCGTAAACACACAATGGGCGTGGTTGGTCCCTGCCCCTGCCCAGATCTGCGCTACGCCCAACGGGGAGCGGACGGGGCTGCTGATTGGCCGCACGCCTTGCATTACCGACGCTACTGCGGGCGCGGCGTGCCTCTTCCCACTTCCCACTTCCAAGGTTCGCGTTCATGATGTCGCTGGCGAGCAGACGCAGAGGCTGGTGCATGGCTAGTTGCGTAGCACATGCACCTGTGCTCCCACCAGTTGGCACCTCGTCATACGCTGTGCCCACTGCCGCTGCGTCGCGCACAACCAGCAGCGCGACTCACTGCGACTCACAGCACAAATCTGGCTTCATACTCGTGAAACGACGGGCAATCTCTCTTCGCGCTGGCACGACGCTGCTGGCGCCGCGGCAAAAAGGAACGCAAATGAATCAAATCTGCTTTGTTTCACGCACCCAGTCTCTCATATTTTCCGTTTGCGACCGTGCCCAACCACTGGGACGCTCATCTCGTTTCCCTGCTGTGGCTCTCGATAGTGCCAGTGCCAGTTCCAGTGCCGCACCTCAACCCCGCGTAGCCCAGAGCGATCGATCTGGTTCCAGAGCTCATCCCTGCCACCACATGCTGCCTATCAGCTGCGGTGTGCACCCCAACCACCACGCCGCGCACGCCCCCGTGTGGCTGTTCACTACCCAGCCACGATTGAAATGCGCGTCTTTGCCACTCTCTCTGCCTCTGTCTACTCCTGCTCGCTCTCGCCGTCCTCCTGCTCGGCGAGATGCTTCTCCTCAGCTGAGGTGATGCAGTGCGTGTTGGCGCCTGCATGAAAGCGGTCAGTCAGTCAGTTGGCCCAGGCGACGGGACATCAACAAAAGCGCACCTAGTTTATTGATCGTCTCCATCCACTCATCGTACGGGTCCGAGTCAAAGACAATGCCGCCCTGGCCAATGATTAGCACCCGTGAAAAGCAAGTATTCGCTTCGCTTGGCTTACCCCTGCTTGGAGATATGCGATACCATCTTTGACAAGCATGGTCCGCAACGCAATGCACGTCTGCGCAGATCAGCCACCTGTAAGGCTCAATGCAGCGAGGCTCAAACTCACGTCCATGGCGCCTTCGATTTCTTTGTCGCCGTCCACATTGCCGTACCCAAAGTAGCCGACAGCACCTGCATACACACCGCGCTTCTCTCGCTCGAGTTCCGCAATGAGCTCCATCGCGCGCACTTTTGGCGCTCCGCTCACCGTGCCTGTCCTACGTTGAGCCAACAGAGCCGTTGCACACTGTAACGTGACGTACCTGCAGGAAAAATGGACCGGAAGGCGTCGAAGCGCGTCTTGCCAGCGCGCAGCACCCCAGACACCTCGGAAACAAGATGCTGGACATGGGAAAACTGGCACAAGTCAGTACCAGTCCACGACTCGCTCAACTCTATGACGGATAGCACCTTTTGCACAACCATGAGCTTATCCACTCGAGTGGTGAGCGGGTCGCACACGCGATTGACGTCATTCCGCGCAAGGTCCACCAACATGACCTAGACACAATAAGCTTTGACGTTGACGTGTAGCGCATTGAGACACCCACATGCTCGGCCCGATCCTTGAGAGAATTGGACAACTCTTCAGCCAGCGCAGCATCTTCCTGCAGTGTCTTGCCTCGCTTAACCGTCCCAGCAATCGGATGCGTTATGATCCTGCCTTGCTCTTCCTTGACTAATAGCTCGGGGCTGGCTCCGACAATCTGGAAGTCCTCGCAATCGACGAAAAACAGGTATGGCGACGGATTTACATTTCGCAGGTTTCGGTACACGTTGAACGGATGCAACGATGTTGGCCGTGCGAACCGTTGCGAGGGCACTGCCTGGATGATGTCGCCAACATTGATGTGCTCCTTCAGCTTCTTGACGTGGCCTTCATACCCATCCTGCCCAATGTTGGATGTGTATTCGTTCCCCAGCTTTATGGGACCCTGTTCTGGCAGAGGCACATGCTTATCCTTTAGGATCTTCACATATCGCTGCAGTGTGGTCTTTGCTTGCTCATATGATTCCTCTAGCTGGTCCATACTCTCGGGCACCTTGACGTACGTTATGATCTTGACCACCTGCGCAAAGTGGTCGAGGGCCACAATGGTGTCGAAGAGCATGAAGAAGCTTTCGGGCACACCCAAGACATCCTTCATATCGTCCCGTCGTGTCTTGGGCTCAAAGTACTTGACACAGTCATAGCCAACATAGCCCACGGCACCACCCGTCATTGGGGGTAGTTGTATGGATGGTATGGTCGCGACTCGGCTCTTTGCGAGCTCCTTCTCGAGACCGGGTAGCGGGTCGGTTTCTTCGCCATGGCCAGGGCCAGTCTTTATGACTTTTCGAGGGTCTAGAGATTGTGAGTGGCGCATCGAGACACGACTCGGGTGGCTGACCTGTGCCTACAAAGCTGTACCGTCCTATGGTCTCAGATGTGGCAGCACTCTCAAACAGGAATCCTAGCTTCGTCTCGGATCTGTGTCCCCAGCGTCAATACTGTTCCCTTGACCATCCCTTGCTATCCGCCCGTCGTCTGCAAAGAAATGAGTCACGCACTCACTTTGCGGCAATCTTGAGATATATGCTTGAAGGAGTCAAGAACTCGGCGGGCATCGAGGAGAATACGGGGACGAGGTTTGGCGGATTCGGGGCGTTGACTGCAGCAGCCAACACCTCCCGAATGGTGTCGAGCGACGGCTGGACGACAATCTATACGCGTGTGTCAACATGGAGGCACAGTGGTCGAGGTGGCAGCAATGCGACATACCTGGCGCACCATGTTGCAGAATTGCCGCTTACAACGCTGCGGAACAAGTGTCGGTGGTCGTGTATATGGAATGCGACAGAGTCACACACTGTAAAGGTGGTATTGTTGCCAGTTTGAATATTGTCCAGCCAATCGGTCGCCGCAATGCTCCTTCCGAATCGACAGGGCTTTCCGAATTCGAGGCACATGCCCCGCCAAAAGTTCGCAGTCAGCCACGCCAAGCACCAACCCCCTCCACCGAGTACGCTACGAGCCTCTAAGAACGCCATGCTGTCACGCACCGCCGACCGCCTTTTGCGCCGTTGCAGCACGTCCACTTGAGGCTCACCTGCATTCATTGCGCAACTCCCAACGACCATCGACAGCACTATCAGATAGCATCGACAGCATATTTTGGGCCCAAGCGTGGGATGCGGTAATCTTGCCGGTACCACCTCGCCATGGATTCTCCGCTGCCTATTGCACGACCATGGACGCCGCCGGATACAGACGCCGCCTCGAGTCCGCGATCCGACTACTTCTCCGACCCGTTTAGGCCAGCTTCGCCTTACTCTGCGCACTTTAATGCGCGCTTCGATGCGCACATGGAGGGGCGATGCGACACACCCACCGAGGCCTACAGGCTGCGACCAAAGATGGCCAACCACCTCACGGAGCCCGCGCCCTATACACCGACAAAGAACCTCAACTACATCCATGCAGCCTCAAACGGTGCCTTACAGTACCCATATACCCCTGACAGCTCGCGTATGCTCAGGCGCCATACCGACGCTCCGTCCTCCCCGGCACCGTGGGACGAGTACTCGGAGCATTCCTCATCTCCCGTACAGAATGCGCTATCCTCGTGCATCGCGCATTTCGAGAACCTCATCCAGTCGCAGCAGCCCGATGAGGACCAGATGGAATTCATCGTCCGCCAGTTCGAGGCCATGACTTCCTATCTCTCTGCGCCTGATTCGCAAACTAGGACAACGGACGAACATCTCTTCTCTGAGCCCGAAAATGCTGCTGAAACAGGTCTAGGAATCTCCGAGCCCGCAGCAGACCGCGTATCTACAAGTGGCTCCGTCTCCATCGAAGCGCATGGCGCATACGTGGCCGAGGTGGAAGCATACCTCCAGGGCGTGAAGAAGTACATCTCTGACCTCGCCATGCGCCTTGACGAAGTCAAGACCCTCAACAGCATTCAATTCGACGTCATCACCGATCTCCGGCGCCAGATGAAGACTGTCCGCAGCGACATGCGCAGCTCACTCGATATGCGCTCTGATATGAACTTGGTCGACAGCGAACTGGCCCGCCTCCAAGAGCAGCATGAGCGTGACTTGAAGAATCCCCAGAAGGAGTTCGGCGTCGATAGCTGGGTCACTCTAGTAGACGACGAAGACACCGCTCAAGCTGCGCAGCCTAATCTAATCAAGAAAGCTTTAGAGCCGGAACCCCAAGCCACGACCTCCTCATCGCCTCCCAAGAGGAGAGTCATCCACATCGTCCGCAAGCCAGAGCGACGTAGCTTCTGGGCTTCCTTCGGTCAGGCTCTGGACTCTTTTGGTGCCCAGCTTCATGGCGAATAACTGGGCCTTGTCTTTATCATCACCCCTCCTTTCCTGCTTCTCCATGTACATGATACCTGCTCTTTTTTCGCATTCCTTGCTACATATCACACGGCTGGGTGGGACGATGCATACACCTGGGGTTGGAACGAACGATCTTACGACTTTGAGTAATGGCCTACTTTGACGAGGCTTCACGACGCAGCACTGCATAGCGAATAGGCGTTTGGCTTCGGAATACCACGTTGCATGTGAGGGTTTTGGGTTTAGTCTGCATGCTTTCTCGTTACCTATGAGTACTTTAGGTGTTTATTCTTGATGCGCAGGATTAGACGCTCTGCGCACGATATTGACTATTGGATCGATATGAATACTGCCCGATAATCTTAGACTTGTGACTTGTGCTTTGAATGTGCAATATTGAGGTAGAAACTCGCTGAGTAATGTCAAGACCCTGAACGGCAAGACGTCATTTGGCCGAGGTTCCGATATTATTCAGACTCACCAACATTTGCCTTTGCGACCACAACCAATACACCATACACAATTCCTCACACCTCTGTACCCTAAATAACATGGCTACAATCAACGCTCCCCGCGCTTGCTTGCGCACCTTGACCCGAGCTACACCTTCCATCCGATCCAGCACACCACGGATCGCCACGAGGTGCCTCCATCAAAAAGCTTCGCCAATCACAGCTTCACCACTACAACACCGACCAAGAGTACAAGCATGGTCGCAAAGTGCTGCTCCAGTAGTAGCTAATGTCTCGCGGCGGACAATGTTCATCCAGACCGAGCCCACGCCCAATGCCGATGCCCTCAAATTCAATCCGAACCAGCGCGTCCTCCCCGAATCAATATCCTCCACCTACCTCGAATACCTGACTGCGCGCTCGACCCTCGCACCTCCCCACCCCTCGCCACTCGCCGCCAACCTCATGAACATCGACGGCGTGCAGTCCGTCTTCCTCGGCGTCGACCACATCACCGTCACCAAGGACAACGCCACTCCCTGGGCGCACATCAAGCCCGAAGTCTTTGCACTGATCAATGAGTGTCTGACCAGCGGCTCGCCCATTGTCAACACCGTCGCTGACAAGGCGGGCGAAGCCGGCCAAGGCGGCGCAGAAGTCGACACGCTCGCCTACGACGAAAACGACGACGAGGTCGTGCAGATGATCAAAGAACTGCTCGAAACCCGTATCCGGCCCGCCATCCAGGAAGACGGCGGGGACATTGACTTCCGCGGCTTCGAGGACGGACAGGTCATGCTCAAGCTGCGCGGCGCGTGCAGGACATGCGATAGCAGCACGGTGACGTTGAAGAACGGCATCGAGAGCATGCTGATGCATTACATTGACGAGGTCAAGGGCGTGCAGCAGGTGCTGGATAAGGAGGAAGAGGTTTCACTCAAGGAGTTTGATAAGTTCGAGGAGCACCTCAAGAAGAAGCGCGAACAGGAGGCCGGCGCGGCGAGCCTGGCGCATGCGCAGGGATGACTTGGGGTTTGAGGCGATGAGGTCGAGTACCATCACGTGAGATTTGTCGTGATGGACTGGGGGTTATGGAATGTATATATATATATGACTTATCCACCTTTACGAATTCAATAGAAAAAAAATAGACCACGTCAGCGCCGTGTCGCAACGCACTTTGCACGTCTGAACCCTGTATTATCATTACTATTACTATCCATCCCCAAAGTTAGCTCCGCTTCGACAATTCCTCATGCTCTATTTCATCTCAACGCAGATCCACAAAGGATGCTTTGGAATGAGTGAATGAGGAGTGAGGACTAAGTAGGATAAATAGGCTACGAGCGGCTTGATCGCTCTACAGAACCTCCCATGGGATATTCGGACGAGCTATGCACAAGTCCCACACCCTAACGCCACTGCTTCTAAAGCCTGTTCGAGAAATCTATTGTGCGTTGAATAGCACTGTTGTATAAGAACTTCCACCTTGCAGATAGGGATACGAAGAGGTTAGGGAGAGCGCGGCGGGGGACTCTTGGGGGCACTGGGTTTTAAAAGCTTCGTGTAAAGGGCAGCTTCCTAAATGGCTGCGTGGATCTGTACCAGAAAGGAAAGGAGGAGATGAGTGGGGAAGGGCTTTGTTTGGGACTTATAAATCTACCTGGTCTGCTTTTCTGCGAGGGACTAGATATCGCTGTTTGTTGACTGGCCTGGATGTTCTGCAGGGGTATTTGTTTTCAGTGTCTATTATTTCAATATGAGGTACTGGGTGATAAGAATTCATCATGTGGTTGTCACTTCCTGTTCACCGGACTTCTTAGTGACTAGTGCGCTTTCCGTTCGTCACTGCTACTGCTACTGCTGCATCTCGTCGTCGTAACCACGCTCCATCCTCCACTTCAACACGATACTCGCACGCCCAGTCTTTGCAACGTTCGTAGCACCGACATGGCATCTCTCCAAGGCCTACCCGTGGAGCTTTTACTCATGGCTATTGAGTATGAGGAGGAAACCCTCGAGCAGCTGCGCCTTCTTGCCGCCATTCGTGGTACGTGCAGCGAACTGCATGCGAAGACGCTGCACTACTTTCGTTCGAAGCACTTGACTCGGATCAAAGCTTCACTCACAGAAAAGGACGTGGAACATCTACGTGCGACAGCGCAAGGCGCGCTGCGCGTATATATACAGCGCCTTACGATCAACGTGAATAGCCTCTACGACCTGGTCGTGTACGGCTTCTCTTCAGAATCTCCAGGGGGCAACATGAGCAGCCATCACCCCGATTACACTACAATCGCCTTGGCTGCGCATGGCGCCGTAGTTCGCGATTGCACCTTGAATTAACCAATGCTGACTTCATTGAGACTGCATCTTGCAAACAAGTCCTGGGCATGGCGTTGGCGGGACTGAGCGATCTCGTCTCCATCCGACTTCGCGGACCTGCTAGTGTCATGAACAGAGTTCCGGCCGAAATAGTCAGAGAGATGGAGAGGCGTTGGAAAATCGCGGCGGGCGTAGTTCTGAGTACTGTATTATCAAAAGCAGCTCGGCTGATAAAGTTAATTGTGGACGACGAGCCAGGAGTTCTCCATATGCGACCGAGTGCCTTGGACACGGCAGCATTGGACTCGTCCAAATGGTGGTCTTCTCCACAAGGACTACATCTGTACCTTGCCAACGTCCCAGACCAAGGTATGATTTGCGTCCCTTTGTCACACCATCCAGTTGCCATGCAAATTACTAACTACGTCCAGTATCGTACCCATTTCATGCGCGCATGGCAGCAACCATCTTCAAGAAGTTACCGCGTCTCACTGATCTGTACTTCGCACTTAATATCGCATTTTGTCCATCCTTATCACAAAGTATGTCACTGGATCCGCACTTCGCCCAACCGTCCGATGCTCTCCCGCCTCTGACCCTTCGGTGTCTCCACCTGGCCTACCTCATAACCGACAGCAAAACCCTAACCAAGTTCTTCAACTCGACAGCGCTGTCCCTCCGGTCCTTCACACTTTCACGCTCCATATTCTCCTCACTGGTGGACTTTTCCGACCTTATCACTCGACTCGAGCAACTTCCTGCGCTAGAGGAATGCGTGTTCCATCGCCTCAACGTAGGAGTTATGGAACTCCACTTCGATAAGCTGAACAGCATGCGCCCCTATAGCGTGGTTTTTGTCTCAGATACCGTACCTAACCCGGATGAGTGGCTCTACGTCTTCACGAGCCACACGAAACAGGAGTTCTCCATCCAAGCGGCAGGGTGGGACAGTGTTGGGTACTGGCTGGAAAAGACAAGGTGACATATCAAGCAGGGACATCAATGGAGATTTCGGGATTAGAGCGGTGATGTGCGATGACATGGGCTTTGGCGAGACATGAGGAAGACAGAGGCGACGGAATATGTTGGATGTGGCTGACGACATGGTACTTGCTACTCTCATCTCTATTGAAGCTGCACCTCTATGAAGAAGGACTTTGATAACGCAGGCTAGGGCGTGTAAGAGTGGGAGATGGCATGGCATAACTTCGCACAGGTCGTTATTAATTTTGTCACTCAATTATCTTGTAGTTCGCTCTGACTCTTGGCGTCTCTTGCAGGAAGTGGAACATGAACAAGTCTCAAGACTCTTAGTCAGGATATGGAATTACGCAATATATCTTATGCCCTGCTTAGTCGGACATGTCATCATCACCATCCACTTATTCATTCATGCAGTCCAATGCACATGAACCTGCGAATACCTCCAGCTCGCCAGAACCTGCACGAACAAAATGGCGAAGAATTTTCTCCGCAGACACATGTTCGGGAGGGAGATGTCATTGATGTCACTGCATCCCTATTGTCTCATGCTGAGTCCCGATCCAGTTGCATACGTGAATTTTATCAAGTGCTGAAGCTGAATCATCCGTATATGTTTATAGTAATGCACGACTAGCACCGTGTTAGGATCACCTTTGCTTGACTGATAGACCATGTGTACTGTATCTCACTGACATGGCTTCAGTGTCATATCTAACTATGAATTATGAGTTAAACATGCTCAGAAATTTCGAAAAGAAGCCAGTGAAATTCCGCTCGGGATGGATCTAGACACAGAATCTTTCCGTGCTGAGCTGATGATGCTTTTGATTGGGTTTGCTGCATCATTAGTATCTCTGTCAGTGAATCCTTGACCACGAGGGATATGGTGTCGAGCATGGCGCCTGTGAGCTTGGATCATGTCAAGGCCGAGGAATTTCTTCGTTGAGGAAACGCACAGAGATAACTGTGTCTACTCTAAAGTGCAAAGTCATCTTGTGGCGGGACTTGGGTGGAAGAGCTTGAAATTGAGTCTGCACAAAACTGGACGTTGGAATTCACGTTGGGGGAAGGCGTGGATTACATGACGACGCTCACGCGCGTTGACAGTTTTCATGCTTGGGCCTTTCGTGGCGGCAGGTTTGGGCTCCATGTGTTTTTGCATTCTGGTGTTGGTATGGCCTGTATCGCAAATGACAGTTGACATCGTGCTAGATCTCTTGCCCTTGGTGGTCAAATAATGTGACTGAACAGCCCTTGTTTGCGTCTTTGAGAATAGGCACAGAGGAGGTTATGTGTCTGATAATTTATCTGCGAAACACATTGGTTGTGAGAATGCGGTGAGTCTAATTGCGGTAATCTGCTGATGCGAATGGTTCTCTTTCGTTGAGCATGGGGTATCGAGCTGCTTTGTGAAATTTTTATGTTCGCAATCACAAGAGACAATTTTGAATTTAAAAACCTCCCTAGTGGCTATCGGCGTATACATTTGGATTTCAGTCCCCTCATTCCCCATATATCTTGTCATATACTTGATCTGTAGACTCACCACATAGAGTACACGATACCTATGCCAGACTTGGTTGATGGACTCTGCGGCAGTGTCGCTCATCATCAACATATCTGCGTCCCTTGCCTTATCATCTGACCCCAGTATTTCCCAAGCTTACAAGTACTCAAGGTCCCATTCCTCCACAAGCCTGGTGTTCTCCGCCGTCGTCTGAAGTCAGAATGTATCATGGTCGCCATCGTCATGCGTCAGATCAACACAACAGCTGCTCGTGTTGTGCTGGATAATTACCCAATACCGATTTATTATTCTCAGCACCGGTCCATGAGCTGTAGAAAGAGCTCCTTAATTCGTGGTTGCGTGGCGTTGACTCATTTAAAAATTAGATCTTATTCTCCAACATTCGGGTACAGGAAGTGCAACTTGAATTGCATGAGTAGAAGAAGCAGCTGCTTGAAGGCTTCATATGCGTCGAGATATGTCTACGATGGCGCAAAGTCCCTCAAGGGTTTGACTGCATCGGGAAATCTGCTGAGCTCTAGAGAACGAGTGATATGTAGAACAAGTCAAGACACCGCCGGACCTTTAGTCATGTGCTCGAGATACGTAGTAGGTATTCGTTAAAACGCTTCGAGGCCAGTCATGCTCGTAAGCCGCTTGAACATAGCAGTGAGGATACGTATGCATGTCTGACCATCAGCTCGAAGCATCTATCAGTGTAATGTTCGAATGGAAATGGAGGAAATATCACTCTGTCGAGATTGTTACACATGTGCAATTGCGACTTCTTCAGTGACGAAACCAATTGGTTGGTGTACAGACACCATCCCGAGTGCAGAGCGTGAAATGATAACAGAGTCATCTCAACACTCGATGTTGGATGCTTACAGATTGCACACCTTAGTAGAGACGGCAGTGAGCAGAGACCAATAGCCAACTGCATTTAATGTCTTTGAGCATGTACTCTGCCACCTCTGCCTATATGTCTTCAATCGACGGTGATCTGATACAGGAGGGAGACTGCAGGACTAAGCAATGATTCACTGAGCAATTGACCACACGACGGGAGAGATTGTAGAGGTGAGGTGCAAAGATGGCACCAGTCATTACGCACCCAGTATCAAGCAAGCTTGGAGCAGGTCAATTTGAGTATTGTCTTTCACTTTACTTGAGGCGTATATTTTTATCTTGCTATGTCTCCTTCCGCATCTGAGCGATTGTAGCCTTTCCAGCTCTGCTCTCGTTCGCCTTTCCAAGCTGCTGCGAGATCCAGTCTCCCACCTCCGACAGCTTTCGCATGTCTACTCCAGTATTTAAGCCCAGGCTGTGGAAGAGGTGTATCATGTCCTCTGTGGCAACATTTCCAGTCGCGCCAGGGCTAAAGGGGCAACCACCGAGACCACCAACTGCAGAGTCAAAAGCGCGAATTCCATGCTCGAGCGCGACCATTGTGTTGACAAGAGCCTGCCCATATGTGTCGTGGAAGTGCAGTGCGATATCCTTTTTGTCGATACCAGCGGCATCCAGTGTCTTGAGAAGCTCCGCGGTCTTCAGCGGTGTGCCCATACCAGTGGTGTCGGCTACCGAGATTTCAGTAGCACCCATCTCGAGCAGATTGACTGCCAACTCTGCTACCTTATGGGGATCAACGTTGGGGCCTTCGTATGGACAGCCAAGCGCGACAGAAATGTAGGCCCGCACATTGAGTCCATGCCCTCTCGACTCAGTCATGATAGGTTCGAAGCGCTTGAGCGACTCTGCTATCGAGCAATTTGTGTTCTTCTGCGTGAAGGATTCCGTCGCAGCCGTGAAGATAGAGACTTCGTGTACCAACGAGCTAGCCCCACCAGGCCCAGATGTTGCTGTTGGCATAGCATTCGGGTCTTGCGAGGACGTGTTCGATGCAGGTAGCTCGCTCGGTTCGGGAGAGGGAGGTGGTGTAGGATATGAGGACTGGCTCCCAATATCTTTTTCCTGCAGGACACTGATGAAATGCTGGAAGCCTTTCGCGTTTGGTAGTAGCCATTGGTATGTGAGCGGTCGGTCCAGCTGCGGTTGATTTCGTAGAACGTGTGCAAGCACTTCGGAGGAGTTTGCCATCTGCAGTGCGGTTCAGTAGACCATCCCCAGCACGAGCTCTTTCTTCCTGACCTGAGGCACCCATTTTGGTGATACAAAAGACCCCGCCTCGATGGTGCTCAGTCCGGCCTTGACCAACCTCTCGACCAGCTCTATCTTGGTCGCTACAGGGATCGCTTGCTTCTCGTTTTGCAGGCCGTCGCGTGGGCCTACTTCTATGAGACGAACATGTTCGGCGCGGCTAGCTGCGGTCGCTGCAAAAGTTCGGCGCTGGCATGGATGGCGGGCAGCAAGACGTGCTGATCGAAGACGTGTTAAGCGCGCGGACATGATGCGCAGTTTTTTCGAGGTATATAGCCAATGTGGTGTTGCTGGAGAAGCTGTTCATGCGGGGAATGCTTGCGGGGATGACAGTCGTTCACCGAGGCAGCTTGAGCTTGGGCCATGCCTCAAACCTCAGACAGCACACTTCAACACCACGCCTACACACACGCACTGGCAGCTGGATGCCTCTACGTGACATTGGATCTGCCGCCAGCAAACGCTACATCACGTACACATGGCGATGATCTGTCAGCTCCTCTTGAGATCTGGTCACGCGTCTCCCTTCCCAAGTTCGCGCCCCGCGGATCAACATGGCAGCAGTCAACAGGAGCTTTCATGCAGCAACACATTTCGAGAGAGGCTCACCTGCACTGTGTGCAGCTAGCTTTCATGCGGTTAGCCGCCCGGTATGAGCACGATGCAACGACTCGTGCCCAATGGATCGCTCACGTGTCGCCATGCCATAAAGTTTCCAAAGTCCTGGATGTTTAGCGAGTCGGCCGTTGACCGCTCTTCTTGCTTGAATCCCGCAGGTTTTCCTCAAGTGCGCTGCTCGCGTGGTCACCAGCCGGATATCGTCAGCCTCGCGCAATTGCGTGCGCTAGAGAGTCATGGCAGCACTGGCGGCACCACAGCGTTCTGGAGCTTGCACATCATCTGTGGGACGCAAAAATTTGGAGCCTCACACATAAGATGGTAATAACCCACCGGCCAATGTTCAAGACTTGCCGAAGACGCCGTTACTTTCTTGAAGGCGAATCTGCGATATGCACATGCTGCCGCGGAGAGATTCACATCAGAATGTGCCTCGGTAGCTATGGCGGATTTCAGGCATTTCGCATTGTAATGCATTCTCCCCGAAGACAAAACAAACGCTGAACGAAGCGAGATCAAGTGTTTCAACACCGCGGGCCGGGAGAATGCTTCGGCGGCGGCGTGCATAGGCACCTCGTACGGGCGTTTATGGCCCGCTCGCTACGACTCCTTTATTGCTAGCGCACGATCCAGCACATGATATTTGTATTGTCTAGAATGGCGACATCTGATCTTCGAGCCTTATCAAGTTCCGGTGGAGATGGGGTGGAGAGATGTTTCGGCGTTACGGACGACGTTGTTCAAAGGGCGACAGCTCCCTATCATTCGGCACTACATGTGGGCAATGCTGCCGACACCCGCCTGCGGCTCTGATCGAGTCAAGCTCATTGACGTGCACAAGGTCCAGGCTAGCAAAGCCACTGCCACAATCTTTTGCGGCAATGACGCGACACGACCAGACATTCGAGAAAGTCGGCACGAGCATGGCGATTTTGCAACACCAGCGGGGTGAAGTGGATGCACTTCGTATCCCCAGAGTCTACTGCTGCTACCCCGCGTGCAACACTGCGCCGGCATGCTCTCACGAGTTCCTACTCCAGGAACCGGAGGCTAGCATGGAGAAAGGCGCCCTGTCTAGCAGGACACGGTGCACCTGCTGACGGGCGTCGTGTGCATGTTACTTGAGACAAACTGCTGAGTGGTGGAGGGCACACAAAAGCCGAAGATGTACCTGGTTCACCGATGCGTGTCAGGCTTGGCGCTCACGTGCTCGGTGCTGCGAATGGCTAGCGACAGCAAAACGGTGAAGCGCGCGATTCGCCGTCGTAACCAAGTCTCACCGCGTAGCGCACCTAGAACATCTAGCCGGTCGATGGTTTGAAAGAAGATGCGCCGTTCATGCCTAATTCTCACGTCGCCCAACAGGAGATTGTGCTGTCGTCTGGTACCTGGCCAGCAAATTGCAAGGACGAATTGTGCCGTTCCGGAGCGTGGTCCTCGATTGGCTGCGCAGTTCAGATCGGCGTCCTGGAGACGCTCGCCGTTTTTGTGGCCGCGCTTGGAGATTGTGTGTATTTCACCACGGCGGGCACCGATGATGGCGAGACATTGTCGTTGGATTCCAGGGCGATGGGCATGGCGACGGTGCTGCCTTCACTGCTGCCCGTCTGATGGCACGCAGAGACGTGGGGGCCCACAGGCAATGGCGATGGTCATATCTCGCTCTCATCGACCCGCAACTGTTATCAAGTTAGCAACCCAGCGGAGTGGTCCTGCCAAGGCGTTGCGGAGCAGGCGACGAGCAAACGCAGGACCGGGCAACACACGGCGCGCTGCCAGCAGTGACAGACACATCCCAGGCCCTGCCTGCATATTTGCATCATCCACGCCTCTTCCCGTGCGGTCCTCGATGTCATCGCAATATCCTCACCTGGTCCCCCGTCTGACACCACTTCGAGCGTGTGCTGCTCGCTCGCGTGCATCTCAACGGAAATTGCATCACGAACCGCAATCGCACTGCCCATCGCGGCAGATCTAGGCTACGCGACGACTGTACTTTGCGGGGTTCTGCCTCCTGAGAGGCTGTTTTGCCATACTTACGTACTGCTGCGGGAACTCTTCTTGGCAGATGCTTCACCGCGGGCGGCTTTCGCTGTGTGCTCCAAATGGCGGGCCTTGAGCGCCTGCCATCTTCTACACAGCTTCCACACGTCTTCGCAACGGCACATTGATCTGCTCGGTCGGCTCCGTGACGGGCGTGCGTTGCGGTCATTCGTCGGACCTTGTATTGGACCTGACGCTATCAGCAGTGGCAGCAGTGGCTTCGCAGCAGCGCCCAGCCGAACATGCCCTTGAACGCTATCCCTTCCCAGTAGTGTCCAGACAAGCTCTCTCAATGGCTGGAGACGTTAGCACCTCCGAGACTAGTGCCCGGTGGCAGATCGTGTGCATGATGAGTATTGATTGGTGGATGTATGGTGGCGTCCAGCCTTCTCCGTCCTGTAGACAACCACCCTCGCCATCAAGCGTCCAAGCGTCCAAGCGTCTGCCGGGGTGCGACCACCCTTCCACGATGTAACCCGACCATGACCCTCTCGGACGTTCAATACGCCGTCCGTGTGTGGGGTGCTGGCAGGGGTGGCCACAAACCATAGCCTCGCAGCCGCTATTCGAACATGCGGGCACAGGGCCTACTTGCTGCAGGCCACATCCTCCATGCACATCTCCAGAATGACCTCCTCTGCGCTCGACATCCTAGCGTCTAGTATGCCGCGGTATTTTGGATCCTGAGAATCTTGGCTTTGTCAAACCCTGTCTGCTAGGGCCCTGACCTTATCAGACCAGGACCAAGCTCCCTGACCCTTAGCCGTCGACAAAATAATACTTACCCACCGTGACGCGCCTTCTATGCTCCATTGAGTATTGCCCCTCGTCGTTCTGTCTATTCTGTTTATACACATACTATACACGATCCACATCTTGCATATGTTACATCGTCACGTTTCGCAATAACCAACACTGTTCAACAACCATGGCCGTTTCTCCAACTACCACCCAGGTCACCGAGCCTCAGAAGGTCGACGCCGCCACCAACAATGCTGCTGCCGCCGCCCCCAGGAAACGAAGAAGAAGAGCACCTGCAACTGGAGCCACCGAGGACTGCTTTGCCTGTAAGAAACGTCAAGTGAAGTGCGATCGTCGACGACCCTACTGTGGACAGTGCGTCGAAATCGGCAAAGAATGCTCCGGCTACCGCACGACTCTGACCTGGGGAGTTGGCGTTGCAAGCCGTGGAAAGCTTCGAGGCATGTCTTTGCCAGTAGTAAAGTCTCCAACCCAGGCAACTACTCAGGAGCCCAAGACACAAACCCGCAATAATTCTACGGCATCCGCTAGCACCACTGCCAGCGCCGCTACACAACAACAACATCAACAGCATCAACAGCAGCATCAACAACGACCAGGAACATACAGCGCCCGAGCCAGTGTTGACTTCAATATCCATTCTCCAACAAGTCCAACGACGCCCATGTATTCTGCACCCCAAGAATACCAATACTTCAGTGCCACTAGTCCAATAGCGATACCATCTCCAACTACTCCCATGGGATTTCCTATGCCACAACACGGGGATCATTTCGATTTTTTGCGTCCACAGTCAAAGCTGAGCCGACATCAATCACATCGCGGACCTCTCCACAGGTTGCAGACGTCGCTTCACGTGCCTTTTGAAGAAAATGGCCTGTCTGCTTCGTCAGCGTCGCTTGGCACATACAGTGACAGCGACTTCCCTTCACCTGGAGAATACCCACATACACCAATCGACGAATTCCCCTTTGCAGACCCATCCATGCCACGGTATTCATCTGTTGGTTCCCATGATCACGGGCCGTTTGGCTCACTGGACAGCTTCTTCCTCAATGAGGCCCCTCGCATGCTACCCAGAACCGACGACATGAGCTCCAGCGTAAGCTCAGACCAGAGCATTCAAGACTATGCCGAAGTCAGCTCCACGCAGCAATCCATGGGTCCCCCGGCATTTCCAGAGATTTTTGGTGAGGGAGAGATGTGCTCGAGCTTCAATGGATTCCAGCCAGGCTTCTCTTTTCTCCCCTCGGAGGGTACGTTTTCCTATGGCTCTGGCCCCCTGTCTCTAGACGTACTCGCGCTCACCACTTCTATTCCTCAGAGTCTTGCACCCGCTTCACCCCTTTCCCCGCGGATGCTATACCTCCTGGACTACTACGACAAATTTATATGCCCGGTACTGGTGGCTTTTGATAGCCCCTCCAACCCCTATCGGATGCACATAATACACTTGGCAATGAGGAACGAAGAGCTTCAGAATGCCATTGCCGCCTTGGCAACAAACAACATGCGAATGCGAGGCGGTATCGAAGGGCGGCGTCTCAGCCTTCCCCAGGACTATCGCCTGATTCCAGACCACGCTTACTCTCAGATGACGACTCGAGAGTTGCGTGAGATGCACGGACAGGCCACTGCTGAAGAGAAGCATTACAAGACAAATTCGATCGCACTACTTAACCAGAAGCTGGTCGACTTCAGCGGCTCGCAGGACGACTCTGTACTCGCCACGCTTCTCATATTATGTCTCTTCCATGTCTGCGATTCGGGGTTCACGAAATTCAAGACACAGCTGGCGGGAGTCCAGAAGCTACTCAGCTTACGAGACAGACGCATTCAGTCAGACTTTGTTGGCTGGATCGAGACTTTTTTCACTTGGTTTGATGTAATGACGGCTGCGGTGAACGACCGAGAGATTGAGGTTCGCGGCGACTCGCTTGACATGATGAACCTTGGCTCCAATCTAGGTCAAATGGAACATCACTCTGGTTGCGAAGGACGGCTATTCAAGCTTATCGCCCGGCTCGGAAGACTCAATCTCTTGAGCCAGAATCGACCAGTGCGGGATAACGACGATACGCCCACGTCATCACCACGACCGAAGAAATACGACGACTTTTACTCTTTTAATTTCGACAATCTCGATGGTAATGGCTGGGGTACACCAATCTACGAGCAGTCCAACCCCATGTCGCCATCAGCACGCGACGATCCTCGCTCCGCGTTCTGGACTGAGTGGAACGACCTCCGCATCCGACTGCAAGAGTGGGAGTTTGGCGATGTAGGCGAAGTTCCCGCAGACTCATGCGAGGCTGCATCGTCTATGCTCACCATGTCGCCTGCACAGGCGGCGCTATTGCACATCAGCGAGAGCTTCCGGTACGCTGCGCTCCTCTATGTTGAGCGATTAGCACATCCCACTCTTGCCGCGAGTGCGCTCAACTTCCAAAATCTGGTCGCGCAGGGTTTGTATCACATCTCGCAGATTGGCATTACCAGCTGCGTGAACAAGTTTCTTCTGTGGCCACTCTTCATCATTGGCACGGAGTGCGCGGACCCGGAACACCGCGCCGTTGTGCGACAGCGGTGCGTGGAGATCCAACGTGAGAGTGGTTTCTTCAATAATCTCAGTGGTCTAGAAGTGCTTGAGCGGGTATGGAGCGATGATGACGAATGGGCTGCCAACGACAGTAGCAGCAGTGACGTGCACATGCAGGCACTTTGTCGACCAGGGCCGTTTGGTACCCTGCAGCAGGCGTTCCGGTGGAGAAAAGCAATGAATCGCGTTGATGGGGAGTACATTGTAATCTGAAAGCGATGCTGTGCATATACAATCTTTCGGGATCTGGCATACAAGGGGTTTCACGGTCATGGAATAATGATGATATACGATTGGACGGTTGGCGCAATACCTGCAGGCTGCAGGTCAGGTCTACAAGGGTTGGGAGGGGAACAGGAACCTGATGATATCCTTGACGGTGGAGATCCCAATATCGAGCTGCTGATAAGATATGGGAGCAAGCATCGATCGCGAGAGCTGGGAAGGGATCACAAACAACATTTAGGTATTGGTCTATCTACGAAATCTACAGCAGGCAGCCCTGCAACATTTCTTCAACAAGCTCATCGCACATACTCATCCATGTGCCTCGTCTGTCATCTGCATGATCATCGCGTGAAGCTGACCCCAAGACTTCTTGTTCACGTTCACAACATCACTCACGACATCATCGATTCAATACTCCCGTCCTCTGCCCGCACCGCACGCGCATATACGAGCGCACGCACGGCACATGTCCTCTCCACCGGCAATGGGGTGTGGTTGTACAAGAGCGTCACCAGCTGCATCGCCAGCTCACCAGTAGCAAGGTCATCGTTGTCTTGTGTTTGCACGCCTTGTCCGTGTGTGCATGTGTAGTACGCTCGCACAAGACCGTTCTCCAGGCGCTGTGGCCGCCCTGCACATATTGAAGCCACGTCCCAACCCCACGTTCACATGTGCGCCCCTCCGCTTGCTACCATTCTTGCAGCCCCGGGCGGAGCAATGCAACCGCAAGCTGCAGCCACACACCGCTGTGGCATCACATCCGCACACAACCATCCAACACAATGTCCTGCACGCATGCCACAGCTTCCAATGATTCAGCGCTTCTCCTTTTCTTGCAGCTGATCATGCCCCTCCTGCTGATCTGGTCTCAAAAGCGCAGCAAACTACCAAGGCGCGCCATGGGAACCACACGTTCGCGACCCTGATTGGCTAGCTGGGCATAAAGTGCTGACTTTTAGCCTTTCGGGCACGCCGTTTCGTCGAGCACTAATTGTCTCTGAGATCCAAGTTTTGCCATGCTCGACATTCCAACTTCTGACCTCCGTCCACACACTCGCAGTGGAAGCGCATGTGCACGCGCGCACCTCTATTTCTTGGCTGTCTGATGACGATCACGCAAGTGTCGGACTGCGCGACGGCAGATCAGGGGGAGGGGGATGTGGATTATGCTTTTGCCCACGCAATGCCAAATGTCTTACTTGACGAGTAACACGGCGTAGAGACGGGTACAGTACACAATAACGGGCGCCGCGGGCGCCGCCAAATGACGAGAATGAAAGATGGCTATGCGGTGCCATGTCGGCGCTGCGATTATCGCAAATCTGCGGTAATCAATGCCAGGTACCGCCGTGGTTGACCGTGGTGCGGATCTTTTGCCCTGCAGAGCATGTATGGCCGGTGCTGTGAGACTTGAGACTTGCTCTGGACGTTTCGCGCGCATCGATCGCATGCTGTAAAACGATATCTATTTTTGCTCTTCAACACACGTAATGTTTGTTTGTACCTGGGACGGGCTATCCGAGACACAGTCTCCTACCTGATCTACTGTAGTGTTGACTATGGACATTGCAGGACGCCTACTAAATGCATCTTACCTCGGCTGCTTACACTGGTGCTGAGATGCGTACATCCGTACGGGGCAGGAGGCGGAGCGGATTCCTTACACTTTACCCCACGCTTTGTCTCGTCTCACCATGTACCTACAGTAGTGCACGTACACACACCACATCTTCTCCCTCATACTTGCAGGAGTACCTGCCCTACTCGCACCGTCTACTCCCTCGTTCCCGTTCCCTCCCGTCGCATTACTTCCCTCATCTCCGCGTATGCAGGTACACATAACATTGCGTGCGAACAAGGTAATGCTACAGATGAGGTACCCGTACCTAGTTCGTTTCAAGACGCGTCCCCTACACATCTCACTCCGCGGACTAGCCAGCCAGCCAATAAGTGACGTGAACGTGCAAACGGAGCGGAGTCCGCAGCGCATGTTGAAATGTCGGGCGGGGAATTAATCCGCTCGGTGTAATGAAGGTACTTGACAGGGTACACAGTACCTTGCTGCGCGCAGGAAAGGAGTGTTCTCCGTTTGTAAAGGGACTTCTTCCGGTCGTGTCGCGTGTTGGATGAAAATGGTGGGCGAGAAGGACACACGGACGGCTTGACATACGAATGGTGCCGCGGTGAAATTGTAAGGAGAAAGGAGTTTGGGGGGTTTGGGGGGTGGAGATGTTTCGCATGTGATTGTGTGGAGGTAGTTTGATCTCCCTCTTGATGGGGAATCACTTGTTGCATCGTACAGAGTTTCGATGCAGTGCTTACTGTTGCTGTTGTTGTGATAGGTTTTATGACTCGCTTGATTGACCGTAACTCTGCACTAGTCAGTCCACTTTTCCTTTCTTTTTCATGATAGCTGTCTTCGCTGAAGTATCTGCCAACATTCGATTTTGACCACATGCTACGGGATCCAATTCGTCATGCTGTCGAGCAACTCTTATCTACAAGATCTGTCAACAAGATAGTTTCTGTTCTTGCGGAATTGCTCGGACGGATAGGCCGCCGAGGTTGATGTTGTTGCAAAAGCGCATCTGTCGTCATAGGGCCACGCTGTCGCTGATAACGCTCGATAGGGCCACGACCAACTCTTTCTGTTCGACAGACCCGCTTTATAACCCACAAAATCCCAATCATCTCGCACAAATTGATCTAAAGGCTCGATTTCTATCGCATTAAGCTCTGTGGTTCCACTTTGAGCAAGATCTGAGCCAGGATCGATGCAGAGCCCCATTCAAGATCGCCCAATCTGCAAATAGATGCGTTATCGCATGCGAATCAAACGAAGTACATTGATCAGAGATTTTGTTTAGCGATGTCGTGCGCTCGAGCTGCTGCAGTGGTGGGCTCAACGAAACAAAAAGTATGGCACCAGAAGCGTCACCAGAAGTGGAGTACAAGAGACGTACTGTCTTTGTGTTGGCGATGATGTTTTTGTCCTTTTCCATCGCAGGATACCATGATGGACGATAACCCAGCACGAACGAATCGCTGGTCGGCAACAACCGCGGCAGGCACACGCCCACCAAGTGTTGCGATTTCAGAGAAGAGGTTATCCGCCAATGAAGATTCTTGTGCTCAAGCAAAACCAAGGCAGGACGGCGCATTAGATGTCGAGAAAGGCACACCGTCGCAGCCACAGCAGGATGGCAAGAACTCTGCATCGCAAGAACGTCCCAAAGCACTCGACTGGGACGGTGCAGACGATCCGCTCAACCCCCACAACTGGTCTATGGCAAGGAAATGGTTCCAGACGTACACAATTTCTGGAGTCGCATTCGTGGGTACATTTGCGTCATCCGTCTTCACGCCTGGCATTGAGCTTGCAGCAACAGACCTGGGTTCCACCCGACTCATTGGAACACTCGCTTTCTCCATATATCAGCTTGGCCTTGCATTCGGAGGGCCCTTTGCAGCTCCTTTGAGCGAGACGTTCGGTCGGCGGCCAGTCATCTTCATCAGTCTGCCAATTTTCGCACTCTTCATCCTCGGTACCGGCTTCGCGCACAACATGGCTACCCTGGTCATCTTGAGGTTCTTTGCAGGCTTCTTTGCTGCGCCAAGTCTGAGTATGGGTTCCGGTACCTTGAGTGACATCTGGCCGCCGGAGAAGCGCTCAGGACCCATGTCGCTGTATGTATCGACTCCATTTTTCGGACCTGCATTGGGACCCCTGCTTGGAGCTGCTGTATCCCGAAGCCTTGGTTGGCGATGGACCTCGTGGTTGATTCTCTTCTTTACCATCGTGTTGGTTATTGCTCCTGCACCATTCTATATCGAATCATACAAGCCGATCCTACTGCGACAACGGGCTAAGAAACGTGGCCTTCCTCTGCCGCGGTCTCCTACCGAAGGACTCTCGCTACCAAAGGTACTGAGCACTTATGTCTCCAAGACACTTACCCGACCGATGCGCATGCTCCTGACCGAGCCAATCATCGCTGCGTTCAATGCATACAGTGCCTTCAACTTCGGCCTTCTCTATGCATTCTTCGCTGCATTCCCATACGTGTTCGAGACAGAATATGGCTTCAACAGTCTCTCAACAGGTCTGACGTTTCTTGGTCTGGGAGTCGGGGTCATCATTGCTGCCGTTACCATCCTCCTCTTCAGCAAAAGATACTACAAGCCCCGCGTGCGAGAAGCCGTAGCCAAAGAGGAACCCAAGCCCTCGTTCGCAACATCTCGAATCCCACCCGAGAAGCGTCTCCCACTAGCCATGATCGGCGGACCATGCAATGTCATCGGTCTCTTCCTCTTCGGTTGGTCCACCGCATACCAGGTCCACTGGATCGTGCCGACGATTGCAGAGGGTTTCTTCGGCTTTGGCAACATGCTCATCTTCATGTCGTGTATGATGTACATCACGGATACATACGGACCACTCTTCAGCGCTAGCGCCATGGCTTCCAACGCTATCCTGCGGTACATTCTAGGCGGCACATTTCCGCTCTTTGCAGTGCAGATGTTCCGTGGTCTCGGATCGCAGTGGGCGTGTACGTTGCTAGGGTGCTTGAGCATTCTTGGCGCGTACATCCCATTTGCGCTGGTTAGATTCGGACCAAGGCTACGGCAGAATAGTGGATACAGGAGAGATGGATGAAAGTGTATTCGCTGTGCGCTGTTGAGAAGTTGCCATGTGATATTCTGGGGAAAATTCTTTTTCTCCGCGTTTAGAGAACGCCGCGGACGTCAGTGGCCAACGGATGTGGCGGGGCAGTCTTGTGCGAGGGACGCGAATCACCACTCCACTGTGGCTTATGTCTGGCATTTGATGTCACATCGTGGCAGCGGCAATAAGGGCACCATAAAAAGCATAAAAAGAGGCTCTTGTGGTGGTCTCGGCACAGGCTGCTGCTTTGGGTGTGGTGGAATGCGGTGGAGGCCGAGAAGCGGTGATAGGTCAGATGTCGGGAGGGAGATGCCGATTATGCGGGGAAACGTGATAGGAGGTAAATATGTGGTAGCGAGCACGACGGCGATGTGCTTGAATTTGCACTGCACATCACCGGTCGAATGGCTGTGCGCAGGAATGGCTGTCATTATGCCCGAACATCTCCGCATCTCTGTCGTGAAACACTATATCGTTGTTGTTGATGGCTTTCGCAGACTCAATGTAATGCAACAACAACAAAGAGACTGAATCCCCCTCATTGGTTCACCTACAAGACTACGTTCACAAGATGTTTCATTCTGGACGAGGCGATGCAATACGCATTTTCTTTGAACGATGAGTGCAGCCAATCAAGCATAGCTCATGGAGAGCAGTCCTGATGAAATGTTAAACTCTTGCTTGTCTATGCATACCACATAGATCGTTCCAAAAGACAGAGTTATGGCAATTTAAGTCTGGCTTTTGATCTTACTTGTTGCTCCGATGTGACATTATAAACTCTTTTACTCTGCTGCCAGGACAAAGACCTGCAACGTACTTAAGGATGATTATTTTGGAACCGCGAATCAACAAAGCATAAGAGTCTCTAAATCATAGCATACAGATAAAGGATTCAATTCTCATCGTATATGTCAGTCGCAAATGACCAAATGTGGTCCAAGATAACTAGCTTACAGTTCACGTCTCGTCACGTGTTTTTTCACGCTCGTAGTTCGTGCAACGTACCAGGGCAACGCCGTTGAAAACCATCAATCCAGTGTCGAAAATTCAAGCACAAATTCAGCATCACTGAATTCGACGTTGTATGGTATCTTTGTGCTCTCTCACCAACTCTCCACTTTCCGAATCCTTCAAGCCTCTGACATCAACGCAGGATTCCATATCATGATCTCCCGATGAACGCACCATCATCCAAAATCACAACATCTCATCAAAATAACTTCGTCCGTTATCTCTAGACGGATGGAAGAAAACTTGCTTCCCATCTCCCTCGTACCACTCTTATCTCTCTTTTCCTCAACAACGACGTATGCCAACAACCAAAACATCACGACACGGTCCCCCCCTCGATCCCCCCATCTGCATAAGCCTTCCCTCTCGATCCCATCACAGGTCCGAAAAACATTCGCGACTCGTGCGCCGCCGCATCCGTAAAGGCGCCAGCCACATATCCACACACACCGCCGACTCCACATTTCCACCGTTGCCGTGCTGCCCTGTCCTTCTGAAACGCACATACCACCACATCTCCTCCTTCGTTCCCGTTTGCCTGCTCCGTATCATACTTGGCTGGTTATGACCCCTGTACGCTTCCCGCGGCTACATATCATGCACAGCCTTATACAGATTGAGATGGTAGCTCCGAACGCTGCGGTCTAGGCTTATAGCATGCTAATGTGCGTGGATCAGATGTGCGATGTTCGATGGTCGCTTGTGTTGTTCGATGCAAATCAGCTAGTCTAGATCGTGCGCGGTCTGGAATATCTCATCTACAGCACGGAGTGGTGGGCGTTGTTCAAATATTGTTGAGCATGTAGACATGACTGCTTACGCAGTCGAGCGTTATTGGTGGGATCAGACGATATATTGCTTTAAGGGTACTGTGGAGACGTTGAATAGTGGAATGTGAGTAAGCACGTATATCGCCATTTCTCGCTTTCTATTCTCGACATGACGTGCAGATGTACGATAGCACGGAGCACTCAGACACATTGACCGTAGTATACATTGCTCCACAATGGAAACGGCAAACGGCAATGCCCAAGGCATACACACAGCTTGAGACAAGATGATGGATCCCACGGCACTGCAATGCACTCATTGCAGAAACTTTGCATATTGAGTCATCTCCACTATACTACCGAGCGACATGGTTAACATTCCAGGCCAGGTACCGTCTATACAGGTCATCTGCAGCTGCGTCTGTATCGATAGCTTAATCGATAGCGCCAGGCATGCAGGTGAGCGTGTGCGGGGTCTCGACATGATCAGCCAGCGAAGCCGCGATACTGGAAAAGACGTGGGATATGCAATGGAAGGTGGGTAGAAGATGTAGCGGAATGGGTCGGCTACGCTCGGTTACTGCGGCGCAAGGATACTGCGGGACAGCTGTAAGGGGCCGTGCTTCGATAACGTTCTCGAAAAGCGGGAGAGTGGTGCGTGAAGGGCTGAGTTATCAACCTGCTGTATCCGGACAGCTTCATGTTTGCTCGAGTGTTTCGTGTAGTTACAGGCCTTCGCGAGATATTGCATGTTTGCTTGCTTCTCCGTTGAGGTTCAACAGGTGATAGCAAACAGGCGTTCACGATTCCGGAGCGGTTAGCCGGATGAGGAAGGTGCGGAACCCAGTTTCAACGGGTGCCTATATTGCAGTGGCAGCATCGCATGAATGATCAGATAGCTGTCTGAAGTCGAGAACAGCATGTGGCTAGCTAGATACCCGGTCGGGTGGAGGACTTGAAGCGGGAAGGGCTGTAAGATTGTGGGAGTGCCGGAGCATTTGTCCGTTAGCAGCAGTGAAACGGAGCGGTAGTCAATTGATCTTCAGGACCCTGACTGATGCATATAGGGCCGAATGTATTTGGAGGCTGTTCCTGTAACTCCTTGTTCATGCTAGTCGATATGGTAGTGATACGCGCCCCTACATGCTCATCTCCTCTGCGTCCTCCTCCTTGTAGCTTACCCTTGCTGTAGCTCTACCGGATTTCTTGATTGATGGTGCAGACCGTGCAGCTCGCTTCTGTACTACTGGAGCATCATCCTCTGTACCTACATCACTAAGCGGAGGGGAGCTTAGATGATCATCTTCGTCCGAGGGTGACGGGGTTGGCACGGCTTTCGGGGTCTTCTTCTTGGTTGAGCTCGCTGCCCGCTTTGGCGCCGTCTTCTTGGCTGGTGGTTTGACTTCAGCAAGAGCGGCAGACTCGCTCGTGACTGAAGCCTCGTCGCCGGCGGCCACAGCAGTCTTTCGCTTCTTCTTCGCGGGTGTAGCGGCACCCTCCTCCTTCTTCTTGATGATCCGTTTTGGGGGTCTAAGCCAGTCCTCCATACCGGGAGGCCAATACACCCGACCTTCAGGTCCTCCCATACTAATGTCTGCATCTGGTACTATAGGTGGAGGTATGTCTTCTTCTTCGACGTCCTCGATCTTGGCGTCGAGGTCGTTGAGGTCGTCGGTCTTCTTCTTACTCTTCTTGACAGCCTTCTTCGGCTTGGGTTTCCAAGGCTTGTTTTCATCTTGCCTCACATGCGGCAGAACATCGTTGAACGTATGAAAACCTGGAAGCTTGAAAGTCCGCATAAGCTCGAAGACAGCTTGCTCCTTATCCTTTGCCTCGATCATTAGATCCATGGTATCAGGGCAAGGAGGCAGAGTCATCACTCGAGGAGAGTGCTTTCTTCTCTTCGTGCGGGTGACCGCCTCTGGACGGGACTCAGAATAGTGCATCTTGGGTGTAATGCCCTTCTTTGACCAAGTCTCCAGGATGGCAGGATAGAGATCCATGATGTCCTTTGTACCTTCTCGAATCTGCGTTGCATCGAAAATGATATTGTGATGGTGAAAGTCAAGTACCATCGGAATGTTGAGTTCCTGGCACAGAGGTAGGAGTTCATGCACCGACCACACCACATCATCATTCTCCAACACCAGCCGATTCTTGACGCTTTGAGGAAGTCTAGCATAGTTCTCCTTGAATCGCGCAATTGCCGCTGGCTTGTCTCCAAACGCACCACCGAGATGGAGAATCATAACAGCATCGCGGTTCTGTTGTGGAGGTAGCTTCAGTAGTGACAACAGCTCATCATGGAACTCGAGATCTCGAATCGCATTGTCAATTACTGTTTTGCGTGGAGAACCTAATTGCGTGAATTGGCCTGGATGAGTGGTGACTCTATGGCCTAGCTCAGCAATCACTTTGCCTACGTCTCGGAGTGTATCTGCAGCAAATGGCTCGAGCTTGTAACCATACTCCTCATGACTGGCGAACGGGAACATCTCGCTACTGAGGCGCATGAATTTGATGCCATATTTGTCGTTCCAGCGAACCATTTTGGTAACATCACGCGCATTGGCAAGGCCCAATTGTTCGACATACCGCATGCCTCTAGCAACATCCGCAGGCTGCTCTTTATCTGGACGATTCTTGGTAGCATGCTCGGGTTGCGAAGGGTCTTTCAGCGGATGGCGATGCTCGAGAATGCTGGCGATGCGACATGTACGGGAGCTGAACACAGGCGGGGTTGCGTTGCGGAGGTACGTATTTAGGCAGGCCTGATATACTTGTCAGCTAGATTGATATATCTGTGCACCACCAACATACGTAGCCTAAGCGTCCTTTCCAAGGCAATGGAAGATAGTCAGAGTTGACAGGCGGAGGCCTGGAGAGGGCCTCCTTGAACTCCGTTTCGTCTTCTTCCAACCCGTCGGCTTCCTCAGGATCTTCCGCCATGTCGGTTTGTAATGTAGACACTTTGCTCTCCTCTGGTTCGACCTTTATCTTGGTGGTACTGGCCTTCTTTGCTCTGCCTTTGCTAGCAGATGAATCTGCCGTATTGGTAGCACCTGCCCCCTCGCCGTTCACATAAATTTTCGTTGGAGGCGCCATTTGGTTGTTGGCATCTTGTGCGTAGCCATTGACTACTCCATTGCTTACACCAGGCCCTAAATGAGACTCTGCATCGCCAACCTCTTGGCCATCTGGTGAGGCTCGTAATGCCGAAATCCCATCGAGCACGTCTGGGTTGATATCTGGATTTGTGGACGCGCTTTTGCCTCCACGTGAGGACTGACGACGCGTTGATTTGGGCGCGTCAGTCGCAACATTCGTTGGTAAAGGTATTCCTGTATGGGTGATCTTCGATTTGTCTAAGGATGAAAGTTCGGTTGGTGCTGGCAATACAGCTGTGGCTACAGATCGCTTTCGTTTGGCCATGATTGAGGGAGATAGAGGCAAGGTAGGGCTATGAGAGAGTGGCGACGCGCGTAGTGGAAAATGAAGCGCAATGCGAAGACGAATTCTGTGGAAAGAATGCAGCATCAATAGCTCTACGGTGATATGACTGCTGTTCGCTGAGACATAAGAACAGAGGAAGCTGAAGGATTGAGTTTACCTCGCCAGGACTCGTTTTCGATACCTAGCGCGTCGAGCTTCGCGACTACGTCACCGTCCATGTTTGTGGCATGACGACCTGGAGTTGAGTCGCTGAGATCGGCCAGATCCCGATCTGGCCGATAAGCGAGCGATCCCGTGCAGGGGCTCCCAACCTTCCCAACTCCTTCGTACCACCACATCGGTTCTCACATCGTGGAGTTCGCGATGAAAGTGATTTATCAGTACCTTATCATTTTGGGACAAAGGCATGACATTATAGACAGCCCGAAGAATTGTCCACAACCTTTCGAAGAGCAGCAAGGACGACCTGAAGAAAGAACAGATTGGCACTGGTAGAACAAGTCTTATACCGCTATCTCACGACTGATTGCCTACGCACTGCTCGAGCCTTTCGGTTTCAAGTGAAAATGTGTACTCATATCCTTTTCGTTGTGTCGACATCCGTTCATGATACTACGAACACGCTGCCGAGCGTTGGCATGATCGTGCCTCATAGAAGTGCTGATCGTCCAGAGTTCCACGTCGATTCTGGACAGTTGCCGACGTTGGTTTAGACTTCTCTGGAACCATGCATGCATTGGGCGCGTCCGCATTGCCTAGATATATTCTTTGCTCACAATGGTGCACCATGTCGTGAGTGATTTTTTTTGGCATCAACGCAGCAGGCGCATGACAGCTATCATTCGCGATTTCATTGCTTCCCAGGGTGTCATCACAGACTTTGGCCATAAGTTTCGCGTTTCCAATGCGGCATGTGATTCTTCCTAGGACATGATAGACGGCGTGTATCAACTGCAAAGATATCGATTGTTTGCCTTTTTCGTCAGCAAAGCTACGTTGAATTCACTGTCTTATCATCTTAACCTTCCCATACGATGAGTCTTAGCACTGCATTAGGCTTATAGACGTCGTACATAATCTGATGGACAAACCATGACTTTGTGGTGTTCGGTTTCGGTTCTCAAATTAACGTGCACACAGCCACAACTATGGGCAGAATTTACATAACAAACCTTCGTTGGTAAATATCGCACTCCAGGAACCACCAAAATAGCAGAAGCAAGTGTCTGAAGTTCGAGACCAAGTCCATCACCCAGTTACCAGAGTCACAATTCGCTGCGACTAGACTGAACTCCACCAGCGCCCAGTCACGATAAAATCTCGCAACGTGGATTCAAAATAAGCGTCATGGAACCTTTACATGATAGTATCTCCATATATATAGCGAATACAATAGTGGAGAAACTGAAGGAGAGTCAGAGTCGTGGTCATCATGACTGAGTCCCAGGCATTCCCTATTGCTCCGGTGTCACGACACTAATTCTTCGCACCGTAGCGAGCGAAGAGCACGTCTAGATGTTCCACCAAAAAGTGGAAGCATCTAGTCCAGCTCCAAGCTACCAAATGCGAATGAGTTCTTCCATGGCCTGGCCCAATACTTGAAACTGAGAGCTGAAGCTTGTCGTGCTATGAGCGCCACAAGAATCCGACCTGTTAGCGCGCCATAGAACCTTTGAACCTGTGTTAAAGGCTAAATCCCACCACGATCACAACACAGCATTAAAAACCTTACAGGCTCCACTGTGTTTCTGTTCACAGCCCACTCCGGTAACTCAACATATACTCTCAAGCACAACATGCGCGCCTTCACGTCCTACATCTTCGCCTTCATCGCCCTGGCATGCTATGTTGCTGCTGATTGCTGCGATGTTCCATGCTCCGACGGCACTTCAGGTACCCCGTGCTGTGGAAATGGCGAGTGTAATGTCTTCTGCTGCAATTGCGACGGGGGTGCGTCAGCCCCTCTGACTATTTTGTGATTATCACACCTAACACGACATAATCCAGGCTGCCGCCAGGAAAACTTTGATCAATGCGTTAACCTTGCCGGCGATGCCTACGACCATTGCATGTTGTGCCCTAAGTCGTGGTCAATATGCGATGCTGACTGTGACAAAATGTACGATGATGCTGTAGTAAGTCGTTACAACATTCCGCGACAGATGCAATACATCGAGCTCATCTTCTTGAAGACTTCGTGCCACTGGCAGTACCCTTCCAAGCGTAGCACTCCTCTTGCTCTCCGCAATCCAAGCGACGACGACATCTTTTCCATGGTAGATCATCAAGGGAATGGAAATATCACGCTCGATCAGTATATACAATACATGCAGGGCAAGAACCCTGGGATGCAGGAAATACTTCCTTCGCAGGCAGATTGGGCTGCATGGTTCAATAAGTAAGTCTACAGATTTAAATGCGGTAATCTTACTTAATTCAATTGCAGATTCGACGCAAATGGAGATGGTTTAATTGATGTAGACGAACATCACCGACATCCGTAAAGGGAAACAATGTGTTTTGGTGATCTATATGAGCACTTGGCAGACCAATGAATGGCGTTTTGAGACGTGTACTCTCTGTGCTTCGTATGTAACTCCAAAAATGTCAGTGAAACTTTCATTGAGAGCAAATCTTCGAAGTCTGATACTAAGAATGCTCATATGTAGGGGATGTGACAGCTAGATTTCTAGAACGAGGCTGAACTAGCCTAGGCGCGTTCCACATCGCATTCTTCGAGAACCATAAGGAGATACAACTATAAGTGCTGCTTTTAGCGTCCAGTTCAGCTGCCGAAAAAGCATCCAGGAAGCGTGTTAGATTTTAGTCTAGAGCTCCGGTCGGTAACCAAAGTCGTGCGAGTAAGTTCCGCTAAAACAAGTGCTTCGCTAGGCTCTACCAAAGATCGCGAGTGTTCAGTTGATTCGATCCATTCTAGGTCTACCGAGAACCAGTGTACTGGATTTCTTGAGTGGGGACCACACAAGCGTGTTATTGTGAACAAAGACCTCGCGACCCTGGACTTGCGACTAGCAGCAATTCGAAGATTCTTGGATCTTCTCAGCTTCTGGTTCCGCATCGACTTCGAGAGCATGCGCCGGCTTGATCTGGCTTGTCCATACTATCAAAAAAAATCCACGATGCTTTCACTGACTGAGACAGATTCAGAGTTTCTTGTTAAGCTTTATAGGCAGTATAATAGCATCCTGAACACAACTATGGTCCATGTGCATCGCATAAGAAAATGCTAAAGAGGATGCAATGCAATGGCCATATCGAACGGGTCCACAGCTTCTAGAAATTTTTGGCTCTTCGATCTGGGCCCATACGTTCCGAAGACGTGGTATGGCATGGCAGCGAGACGAATACCTTCGCAGCGGTCACCACTAGCTTCGCTTCCGTGAGCTCGGACGCATTCTCGACCAAGCCAGATCGCTTAGATATGGCTGGAGAAATGGGTTCAAGGGATATCAAAGAACTGAAGAGGCCCATCGAAACCTCGTCCACTACATGAGGCGGTGGCGTATATAACTTATTATCTTTTCCAGGCTACTGCACCCGCCTCAACCTCGACTAGAACAGCTTGAATTCTTCCCACCTGCATCATGCGTTCATTTGCAACTCTCATCTTAGCGTTTGTCACCCTCCTCGGCTTCACAACAATTGTTCATGCTGAACGTTGCTCCAAGGAGTTTGGAGCCTGCGCCGACAATACCCCTCCTACGCCTTGCTGTGGTAATGGCAAATGCAACATCTTCTGCAGCAATTGTGATAATGGTACGTAGTGTTGAAATACAGCTAGTCGAGTTTCCAATGACCAACACTTCACTGTGTAGGATGTCGCGCGGAAACATACGATGGATGCATAGGGACAGCCGAAAGGAAGTATGGTCCAAAGTCGGACTGTATCTACTGCTGGCACCCAAAAGTTATCTATCCTGGCGACTGCCCTGGACCCCAGGGATGCGAGGACCATTATAGTGACACCATAGTATGTTCTTTACTTCGGCATGGTTGTGGCGTAGTATACTAAACTATCGTGCAAGGCCGCCTGCAAAGTCAAATATGGTGTCTTCCGACGCAGATTGGCACGTTCTGGGGTGTGGAGGCCTCAGCGAGTTAACCCGTCTGACCCAGCTGATGGTTACGAGGTCTTTGCACTCGTGGACACGGATCATAATGGCAACATCACGCTCGATGAATATGTCGATTATATACAGTCCATGCATCCAAGTTTGAAAGCCGAACCACATCTGCTGTTAGAATGGCTCAAGTATTTCGAATCGTAGGTATGTCGACTCAAGTACCGACCTTTTTTCTGACATCTTCTCAGCTTCGACCGGAATGGCGATGGGGTGATCCACATTGATGAGCATCACCGTGTTGTGGATGATTGAATTGCCTGGGTATGGTTGAGGATGCACGAAAGGATGAGTGCCATTTCAAAAGTGATATCAATACATAATACATTAGCCTTCAACAGTTCCAAAAGACGTGACGTGTCGCATATTTTGCCTCCATCACAACTCATGTTTCCATCCATGATGTCGCCGTCCCGCATCATGTTTGATATGATCCTGATCATCTCCAACTCTGTCCTCATCGTAACATAAGAATGAGTTTGCGTTTTGCGTACATCATCCGTGCGCACCAAGTCGCGACATGTGCCATTACGTCCGATGCCTCGATATTTGTCATGAGTGTCACTTCGTCACCTCCCAGCTCTTAGAGGGCCATCGAGACCATTTTGGTATAACTCGCCAAGCGGATGACCTCAAAGCATGCGAACTAGTGGCACAGTTCCATACCAGGATCATCATGTGCACATTTGCCTTGAGCATCATCTCTACATGAAGTTCCCTCCGAGTCTCGCTGGGAACGCAACGCACGCTAAGAAACGTCTATGACAAGCATGAGAAAGCGGTACATTTGGCATCAACAACGCATACAATCGGCTCAAGCCGTATGCCTTCGACAATACCTACAGACCCCGGATGGCGAACTCCTTCGACCAGATGTCAATGGCTCTATCAGAAGGGTTACGGCCACATCATTCCATATGATCGTGTCCGGGGAGTGCCCCAAGCCCTGTATTGTAGTCAGTCTACTAGTCCCGCTTCCATCCATGCAACATGTTACAGTAGAGACACTTACAGTTCACGTCACCCGTATCCTCCACAACCTTCCTCTCCACCCCACACGCATTCATCGCCTCAATGCTCTGCGTCCTCATACTGTTACATTTCACAAAACACTCCTCATCCATAATCTTCTGTAGCGCATCATCTCTCCAGCCAAACATATAATCTCCATGATTTGCATAGCCTGTACCGTCTCCGAAGCTGTATACAAACGGCTGGCTGCCGTCTTCAGGCCAGAGTGCAGGGTCATTGAAGGCGGAGGTCTCGTAGATGACTTCGAACATTACTTGCGGGACGCGGATCGGATGAGAAGAGGGGCAGGGGCCTTGGGATTCGAAAGTGCCAGAGGAGGGGTAGGACTGTGAGGTTTGGATTTAGTAAGGTGGTTGTGATGGGAACAGACAGGCAGGAGGAGGGAGGGAATATGGGAAGGGAGAGACGGACCATGTGAGCCATATGATCCGGTGAGTCGAGGTTGACGCCGTCCCAGCATCTACGACATATCAGCTTCGTCATTGTTCCATCAAGGATGGAAAAGGCTATGATTACGTTGGGAAGCGCAAATTAACCATGATCCCAGCAGGACAAGGCTTCTTGGGAAAGTACTTCGTTTCCGGGTATCTCGTGCCCATATCTTGCAAGCAAGTGTATGTAAGTTGTGGGAACTTATCTGCCTGAGCGCGGGTATCTGCAGTCGGCGATCCAATGATCATGCGGAAGCCCTTAGCCAAGTCAGTCCCCATTGATTGCAGCAACAGTCTACTGGCTACTTACAGGCTGGAACGCCTTCACCTTGGCTTTCTGCTCAAAGTCCGCAAGTTGGTTCTGCATATAATACACAGTCATGCCGCCATTCTGCCCTTCGAACCCCTCATTGGCTTTCTGCGGGACGCGCTTGTATGTGCCATTCCTAGCTTTGAAGAAGATAGGGGCTGTCCAGTAGTTGCTGAAGTCATCGGCGGGCTGGCATGTTGTGCACGTAGAGAGTTTAGCAGGGTCCATGACTTCTGGTCGCATGTCTGGCACAAAGGAGTTGCCGCCAATGATCTGGTGAAGGTGGGCGGATGGAGTCTTGCCAGGCTCTACCAGAGGGTCGAGGCGATCGACAACGAGTTGGGAACAGCCGAAGCGGATAAGTGCGTGACTTGGGGCGACAAGCGCCAGTGCGGTCAGGGAGGTCAAGAACATGGTAGGTACTTCGTCTCTGAAGCGTGTTGTTGTATGATGTGAAGAAACTGTGCTTAGAGGCACAGCCTGAGGCTTATATGGAGTTTATACGGAAGTATGCGTCTCTCGAGTGAGAAGTGCCTCGGGGACGCTTGAGACAACATATAGATTACGACCAAGGCCGCCATCATAGGTCATCGAGCATAAGAGGCGAAAGTACAATGTAAAATGGACCGTCACCTTGATTGGTGATACCTGTAACCCCACGTAGATAAGAAACTTCTTGGGTCGAAGATGCATGTATGTGGAGCGCAAATGCCGGGGTGTCAAGCTCAACCTTCATATAAAGCCTCTGTGACACTCTGGAGCAGCTGTCGTAGTCTTGCCGTTAGCCAATCAACCAATCGAAGATCATCCGACAACATGTATTGACGCCCGAGTACATAATTTTGGAATGTAGAATCACCGTTGTGATGTGTATGCTGCCAATGTACATTTTGTTGGCATGCGCGATTCTATCAGATGTGAATTGCGATCCCATTCACGGTCTGGAACCGACAAATAGTACCCAAGCCTGCTGGCACATAGTTCTTGATTCGATATACGTGTATATATTTTCTTTACGGGTGTGGCGCGTGTTAACCATACTGACAACGAGGCATACAGTCGCTGTCTTTTTGAGATACGGTTTCTACACGTGACTAGCGAAAGCTTTTTATGATGCTTACTCGTCATGTTGCACACCCGATGGATACTTTTCAAGGACATGACGACTCCTACACCAGTTTCGTAAACATTGGCACTCGAAGTATCGATGTGGGACTGCACTCGGACCTTACTCAAATTAGCCGAAAGCATTTCACCCCACAAGGACTTGCCGTACCGCGCTGATCCGAGTAGATTACTGTGCGGGGCGCAGATCCATGTACCAAATGCTTGTATGGGTTAGCATGGGGGGTATGATTCCGGACTCTCGGGTTTAGAGCACTCATATCTCCTCGTGCTAATGTCACCTCGGACTCTTTCAACCATAGCGTAGCTCTGGCGAGGTGGTCCGTCCTGGCAATGCTTAGAAAGGTGTATCAGTACCAAAACGAGATGATGCAGGTCTCAAGAAGGCTCCTGTTGAAAAGATATTATATTGCAGACCTCAGCCACGAATACTTTACACATATGCCGAAAACGCCAGTACACGAACGCTCGATATAGTGTACAATCATCTGAATTTGCTGTAGATAACAGCCATGATGAGCAAAACAAGGACGGTTATGATAGAGATGGTGATGATGCGGTTTGTAGCCATTCTGCACGAGTTGTTAGCATCTCAGGTCGCGTACGTCAAATCGGCAACCAGCTACGCCTCCGTATCAACAAGGGCTTGCAGTCGCAGACTGAGAGGGTATGTACGTACCGCCTGGCCATTCCCTTCAACGTCTTGATACTCCGGTCCGTGTAGCTCTCGCTCTGCAGTAATCGATCATGGGTGTTGGTAATCTGCTCGCGCTGGCGGTGCAGATCACCTAGAGTACCGGCACCTATCTGTTCCGTCTCGAGTGCTATCCTTTGCGACTCGCGTAGTCTGTTGGATGACCTGTTCAGGCGGTCGGTACCGGACAAGAGCTGCTGTCGCTGCTCAAGCTGGGTATCTGTGTCGGGGTTGTCGGTGTAGCGAGCGCCAAACAGCTTGCTGCGGTCGTTGGTGTATGTCTCGAGCTTACGCTTTGTTGTGTCGAGGTCCTGCTCAAAGTTGCGGAAGCGTGTGTTGACCTTTGATTTGAGGTTGGCGGGGATGTTGGACTTTTCCAGGCGCATTTGGCCAATCTATGAACGAGTCAGCATATCCGATCTGAGTGACTACTGCGCGCTGTGCAGCGTGGTATAGCAGCATGCGCATCAAGCTTCCACGTACCAGCTCTTCCGCCTCCTCCAGCGCTCTTTCCGCCTTGCTGATCGCTGCTTTCCGAGGTTCACCAGTAGAGTCGTTGATCTGTTCCAGTTGCTGGTTAAGGTCGGCCTGCACCAGCTTCAGCTCGGCCTCATAGCCGCTGAAGCGCTCTGTGCCAGCATCGGCATCAATGAGGTTCGACATGTTGCCTTCTGGTGGTCTTGTGGAAATGATCGGGTGTGTGGAGTCGCGTCGTTCAGATAGTCACGATCGCGTATATGATGCTACGAGTCTGCTATGTCTTCTTGGTGGTTTGTGGTGTCGATGTCAATGTTGAAGTCGCAGCCTACGTCGCCATTGGCACATGCGCCAGCGCCAAGCGTTACCCCAGCACCTGCCAGGTCACGTGTCAGCCACCAATCGCGGCCATGTCGAATTTTGGCACACGTCATCTTGTGCAACACCACAAATGGCACTGTATCCTTATCAGCTATTCACGATAGCCGTTCATACGTAAAGCTACCTCAAGCGTACCGTCTCCATCATGTTGAGACTTGAGACGTCCGAGCTGGGGCCTAGCCCATTCCGAGGATCAATGACCTCACGATTGTGGTTTTTCTTAGCAATGCCTCCAATAGATCTCTCATTGTCGTTGTGTTATTTCGTAGATCTGAGCTACACTTGACACATTGTATATTCGCCACTAGTCCTTTAGTCCAACATCCTCATGGAGCGAAAACGCATAGCCATTGTCGGCAGCGGCATATCTGGTCTCGCCGCGCTTTGGACCTTGCGCAACTCGCCTCACGAGGTTCATCTCTTCGAGAAAGAGAGTCGACTTGGTGGTCACACCAACACTGCGACATGGACTCACAATGGCAAGAGCATACCGGTCGATACCGGCTTCATTGTCCTCAACACTGCCACATATCGTACGACCGCCTGGTGTTGTCTTGATAATTGATCCTAATGTACAGGCAGCAAATTTCATCGCATTCCTTGAAGCACTCAAAGTCAAGACGATAGCTTCGGAGATGACATTCGGTATCTCGCGAGACGCTGGAGCTTTTGAATGGTCTGGCACATCCGGGGCCACACTCTTTGCTCAACCAGAAAACGCCCTCAAAATCTCCTTCTGGCGCATGATCTTCGACATAATCCGCTTTAATCAATTTGCTTTAGATCTTCTATCAGTGCATCCGGGCTCCTCCACTTGGATAACCCCCGAGACCAGCATCGGAGAGTATCTAGAAAGAGAAGGGTATTCGCAAGCGTTTCGCGACGATTATCTGATCCCAATGACAGCCTGCGTTTGGAGTACAGATGCCGATAAATGTGCCTTGGAGTTCCCCGCCCTGACACTAATCCGGTTCATGTGGAATCACCACCTGTTATCCACTATCTCCGAACGACCTCCATGGCTCACAGTCGAAGGCGGCTCGAAGCGCTACATCGACGCCGTAATGATCGAATGCAGAAAAGCACATATCCATCTCAACACCCCCATCAAATCCCTCACACGGCGAGACGGGCGCGTGGAGCTCATTGTAGGCGGCGAAATCAATGACAAGACCGAACTCTTCGACGAAGTCATCCTCGCCTGCCACGGCGACCAAGCCCGCCACATCATCGGCTCATCCGCTACTTTCGAAGAAAAGGATATACTCTCGGCGTTCGAAACCACACCGAACACTGCATATCTTCACTCTGACCTCTCACTCATGCCTCAACGCCGCGCAGCGTGGTCTGCGTGGAATTATCTCACTACCTCGCAGCCTTCTCCATCTACAAGAATTAATGACCAACCATCTGGCGCGCTTCAAACGGTGTCGTTGACATACAACATGAACATCCTGCAAGCTCTTCCTGTCTCGGACTTCTCTAATGTCCTAGTGACTTTAAACCCTGAAGTCCCTCCTTCGCCAGCTAGCACGCAAGCAACCTACGAATACCGCCACCCACTCTACAATGCGCGCATGATCGCCGCGCAATCAGAACTGGAGAAAATTCAAGGAAAGCGAGGCGTGTGGTATGCCGGCGCTTGGACAGGGTATGGGTTCCATGAAGATGGCTTCAGCAGTGGTATGAATGTAGGACTACGGCTAGGTGGGACTGTGCCATGGGCTGTGAAGGATGCGAAGTTTAGTAGGGGGATGGTCCCGGTGTTTACATGGAAGGACTACGCTGCCAGAATCGTGATTTGGGTGTTGCAAGTCTGGATCAGTATTCTGGAGCGTGTTCTTGGCACCTCGGTGGGAACGCAGAAAGGGGAGCGCAGGGGCATGGTCAATGGCGTGAAAGGACGTGCAGATGGCGCAGTGGAAGGGAAGAAGAAGAAGAAAGCTATGTAACTGATCGGTCGTTGTGTGATTAGCCCCCCATACTTCATCGTTTGAACGCCCGTGCGTTAATTCGATGCATAGAAAACTATAGACCTGCGAGATAGGTCAAATGGGACCTTACTCCAAAACAGCAATGGTTAGCTCAGGCCCGCACCTTTTATGACCATTGACACGAATGCACAACGTGCGTAGAGGCCTGGAAGCAGCTGGGTGCCGCCTCCGACTGCAATCATTCGCGGAATGAATTGATGGCTTGCGCCATTGCATGACTGCGAATATATCACAAGGTAATGTCTGACTAGCATGGGTTCTGATCGGTACCATCCTGCGGGCGCCATGCTCGAGCAAGGATCTAATGCTTGAAAATATTTTGTGGTTAGTGATGGCCATACTATGCGGTGGCACCAGCTGTATGGCTCAAGATTCACTATCGGTGCGATGCAGCCTTATTGTTGTCGGCGCATCGGTCCTACTCCAGGCAAGAGCGCGCTCCTCATTCAGTCGTTGAGAAGCAATATCATGTTGCGCCTCTCGATCATGGGACGCGTGTGCGTCTTGTGCCTGTGTGACTGAGTGAACCGCCGTATACTTCAAGCCGTTCCCTTCCCAACGTGCTTGCTATGCTCACGTCAATCATTTGTTCTGGAGTTTTTGCCCCCGGTGAGAAAGAAGAAAAAACGTCGATCCTCGCATGCGCTGGCTTAACGTCACTTTTTGCAAGATGCAAGTCATTGCTCATGGTCAATGTAAGAACACGTCTAGCTTTACTCGTCGACTAACATGCCTATTAGACGGACTCCATGTGCGCCCCAGTAACCTCGACAAATGTGCAAAGTCATTGCCACGGTCATCCCATGCTATTCATGTCTTTTGTGTACCCATTTGACTCCTACTTCCGACATTATTGCAATCTTCACTAATGAGCTTAGTAGTCTTCCGACCCTTCTGTCGCACTGGGTGCCCAACTGTGCCGGGTAGTCAACACGCTTTTGTGATTAAACGCATCCGGGACGACAATCCCGTACGTTGATCCAGCGACCGCAGGACCCTGCAAGCCCGAGGATGGTTCGTCCAGGTTTACACCTAGGGGCAATGTCTCTAGACTCGAAATCATGGTCTGTTCGATGACGGAGCTCGATGGTGCCGTGTGTCGTCGCGCTCTGAGGTCGTCTTCTTCAATCTACACATCATCAATATAACGAACATCGATATGGTCTTGCTATGACCCTTCCACTTCGACGTACGGCGCCTAATATCTCTTGAATTTGTAGCATTTGCTGATCGGTTGCGAAGATGTACAAGCTTTCCAAAAGCTCTGCCATTTGATTACATCGCTGGGTCAACCTAAATATTTTCTATAAGTCACCAAAATAACTTTGGGAAGGAAAGTAGTCGCTGGCACTTGCATTTTTATCCGATCGAAACGAGGCATGTTGTACACACAGACCGAGCCGGACGACTCACATCGCTCACAGGTTGGCTGGGCGCCGCTGCATTTGGTTTTTGTGGACCGGCACTGCACACGGCGAGAGTATCGTTAGCCCTTTGGACAGAAGCTGGCCCAGATAACAGCCTACACGATGTCTGAGAAGTTCGACAAAGACTGAGGACTCACAGCGATACATGCTCTGCCAACCCTACGTTTGCCCCTTGTCCTCGACGCCCCATCGGAAGCCTGCTGCAGACGTGGGATGGCAACCGTTCCTCGCGCGGCGGTTGTCGACGCCATGTTCAATGAGTTAGAGGACTCGTTATATACATGCGAAGACGACAAATCGGTGTTGGAACGCATTGTTATGACATCTGTGGCGGTTGAGGAGTGGCTAGAGTTGGACAACGTCCAGACGTCTCCGAATCTTGCTTCCACGCCATCGAAATACTAACTGTACGTGGGATTTCGTACGACTTTGGCCCACTCCTTATTACGAGTGCATTGCTTCTTCAACGCCGCGATGCGGGTGATGTTGGGCGCAGGGTGAGGGTGCGAGGCTTGAGTAACCGACATTGCTGAGCGAGAGTCGTGAGTGGTCCTACCGTGACACTTCTCCGAACATTAGGGATAGTATCTGACGCGCCGACCCATCCATGCATAGTTCAGCATGGATCTTATCTGATGATCCAGAATGCATTTTACCGCTAGGACCTTTTGCCGTTTACCTGGACACGGTTTCACTACGGCATCTGGCCATGATCTGCACTGGCCATTCCGGTAGTAGAATTTTGTGGCTGATATGATATCGCCGAGTGATGCTAAAACACCTATCGGAGGAGCTGATCTGGCTCGTCAGTGTTGTCGTTTCGTGCACTGGAAGCGAAGTGCGGGCTCAAGTATGGAGCCGTCTGTATGACTACCCCAGCCTTGGCTGACCTCAACATGAACCATTTTCGCACATCCCATTGCATATTTATGCGTTGTCTGAAGCTGTGCATTATCCCATAAACTTTGATCTGGATGCTACGATTGCTCCGATCTGTTTCTGTGGAGCTAAATTTGGGCATGCCGCATCTGTATAGGGGGATGCCCCAGGGATACTGATTTGATGTCCTTGTTGCTGCTGCTCTCTTATGTTAGAGTGCACGTCGTTGCGCCTCAAGAACCTACGCAGCGATCACGCGGGCGCACTCACAAAGACCACACCGTTGCATGTAGGACTCGTGCTGCAGAAGCAGATATTTTGAGGGCCATTGAGCGGCGACTGCAATACGGTGTTTGAACTTTGCATCATGTTGTAATGGTCTTTATCCTCTCTGTATCAGTTCGCATCCCGCGGTTGCCCGTTGGTGCTCTAGGAACATGATGTACCACACAAGTCTTTGCCTGCAGGCTCAAGGGCGACTAGGATTTTCGCCTCGAGCGATCATTTGGCTTCTTTACTCTTAACATGAACGCAAGAGCAAGATGCTACGAAAAGTGCAGAACTTGCAATCGAGACTTCGAAAGAGTCTGTCTGCACATACTGTAGACGCAGGGCTCGCTCTTATCACTTAGCATTCATTCCAGCACCAGAGAGATTGCTGGTGTGTACGATAGTTAGCGACAGGGCGCCCGCGGATTTCCGCGCCGCACTCGCATGAGGTGGCTCCGCGGAGCAGGGTGAGTCAAACTTAACATGCTTATCGGGTCAATAGTCCTCTCCAATTTAGCACTCGGGGTGATCCTCAGCAGTCCGCGGCATTCCACATGGCCCAACCCACCAAAATGCAGTCCAGCTCCCGCGTTTGTCGCAGCAGTAATCTGCATATTCTCTGTCGCGGAGAATACCCCTGTGGGGTTATTGTACGACAACACCTGCTATTGTATATGGATCGGCATCTTTAGCCGCTATGATGTATGGCTGATGCGGCGGAAATGCTCCTGACAAGGATGGCCCTGAGAAACCTCGAGGCCCGATTGCAGCCTCTAGTGCTGACCATTGCGTATTGCGGTACTTGCTACGCTCAAAGCGATGCTTCCGATTGATGTCGGCCAGTGCTGATCAATTATCAAGGGACAGATTGATCAAGGCAAGGTCGCTAGTCATAAACATCATACCCACGGATGCGGTATGCAGTTTGGTTGCATACGGTCTCCAGATAGACCCACTTGCACACTGCGTTGGGCTATGGACGGCGCGGACCATAAGAATCGTTTTATCTGTACGACACAAAGCTCTTTGTCGTTCTATGCTTACAGTATTCCCTCGGACTTGGCAAAAGAAAACTGATCTTTCCTCTGCCAGACGTGACCGTACATAATATCCTGCATCCACATAGGCCAGTTCCGCAGACCCATCTTGCCTTCCTCGGACTTGGGCACACAAAGCCTACCGCTCTTGCCGTTCAAAACTTGCTTGACAACTAGATCGCTGACGTTACTTGGCGGATCAGGAATAATGCCATATTTGGCGAGTGTTGTTTCGCTTCCTTTCAGGATACCGGTCCTGTGCCACGATGGATGAACAGACGTGGTACATATGCCTTCTCCGCCAGGATATCTTGACAGACATTCTGCACGTATGCCTGATGGACGCGTCAGTTTACGAGTCGTGGGTTGTATGCAAGGGAGTCCATGTACCTTCGCTAATGTAGAGCGCACCCACTTTGGAGCAGCAGTAGTCAAGCAACCCTGGTGCAGCGACGAAGGATGCCATGGATGCGATCGTCACGATATGGCCTTTCTTCTTTTGTAGCATGGCGGGCAAAAACTCGCGAATCAAAACGAGATGAGAGGTCAAGTTGATCTTGAACAGCTTCTCGCTCTCTGCATTACTCGTCTGAATGCATCGTCAGTGGCACGTAGTATGTTGGAAAGAAGACACTCACATCGAGAACGGTTTTGCCAATGCCGATTCCAGCGTTGTTGATCAGAACCGTCGCCCCACCATGAGTCTGTCGGATTTCCTTGCACACATCTTCCACGGCTGGCGTATCCGTCACGTCGCATCTATAGAAGTGCACATCGGGCACTGATTTTCGTCAGCACCTCCCGTCATTGGGCCGAATGTAACTTACATCGCGCCAACTCAGGGGGAAACGCCGAAATATCTAAAACGACAACTCGAGCATGCTTCGAGAATCCCTTCACCATTTCGTACCCAAACCCAGAACTACCACCAGTAATAATGACCAGTTCTTCTTTTCCCGGTCCAAATGCAAAGGGCGCACCAGGTCTTCCAAAGACTTTCCAATTATTCCAGGCAAGGCTGTTTAATGCACCATTGATGCGTCGCAGCACACCCACACTGGTCAGCACTTTCAAGATGGTTATCAAGGCAGCGACTCGTGAAGGGCCATTCTTTGCGAGAAGATTTGTCCTGAAAGGTCGAAGCATTTGTTCTCTCAATGGGAGAGGGCCGCGCGTGAGGAGGTACAGGAGCGTTCCAGTCACTAGAGGTTCGTGGATGACGCCTTGCAATGTCGATGTAACTGCAGAAGCCATGGCTTATCGACAAGTAAAGAACTATGAATTTGAAAGGACTTTGGTGCAATTCCGCTGTGCTTTTGCCGAGTCGTTGACGAACATACCATCATGCATATACACCATGGAAGCCTCTCGACTCGAACCATTCAAATATGTTCCGAGGCACAAAATATCGCCTCCCTCGGAAACCCAAGATCCAATTGGTCGTTCCCCGCATCGCCGTTCACGGGCGTTGCGAGCCGAGCGATCAGCGACTCGCGAGTTGGCCGCGGGAGCTAGTTTGGCTCGCGGGGTACGTACAGTAGTGAATAGTAAAGCTAACCAACTTTGGTGATGTCGATCTAGACGACAGTTCAGAATACAATTTCGAAAGAAAGCAACGCATTATCGTGAAATCCGCAGTCTGTACATTCTGGCATTGCCCGGGTGAAGTCCCTGACCATCATGATTCGCAGTGTTACGAAATCAGGGGCCATTCTCAAAGAAAGAGGTATGAAGCTACTAGTACCCGATGTAGGCTATGCTGATACCAGTATATAGTACATATGAATCTCAAAATACTACAGCTGTACCACGGGTTACATATATGTGATATCACATTGCACATCTTGGCTACTCCAAGGCACAATACCTATTCTCCCCAGCTCACAGGTTTCATCTTCAGCTTCATGCCATTGACTGGCTTGATCGTTATAGTACCGCCGACTTCTACCTCCTCTTTCGGATCGGCCATATCGAATTCGAACGATCCAACAAGAGCCGCTAGCAGTGCTCTTAGTTCCGCACGAGCAAAACGTTCTCCAATACAACTTCGCGGGCCATGAAGAAACGTTAGAAATGAAAAGTTGCTCTCCGCACCACCATTCATTGTGGCGCGCCCGTTCTGATCGATCCAACGTTCTGGGACGAAGTCTTCAGCGGTCGGTCCCCATAGTTTGGGATTGCGATTGATGGCCCATGGAACGACCATCAGAATCGTATCCTTGGGGATGTGCTGGCCAGCAACTGTTGTATCGCGAACGGTTATGCGCGCCGTCACCGGAACGGTGGGAAAGAGACGAAGTACCTCGTTACAGACAGCGTTCAGATATGGCATGTTCTCGAGGAGACTGGCCACGTCCATGGTACGATCAGAAAGAATTCCTGGGTCGGGTATGCTCTTGTGGATCTCGCTTCGCAGGCGTGTCTGAACATCAGGGTGGTTTGACAGGAGGTAAGAAGACCATGTAAGAGCTGACGAAGTTGTTTCGTGGCTAGTGTATATTAGCGCAATTTCTACAAAGAAAGACGACAGCATACCCAGCAGCTAGGAACGTGAGCAATTCGTCAACCAAGTCGCTGTTGGAGAAATTGTCAGTTCGGAGCATAATTGAAAGTATGTCCACGCTTTCTTCAATCTTAAGCTTCATCCTCTCTCTTTTCTGGCGCACAAATTCCGTGCAAATTCTTTTCAGATTTTCAGTCGTAATCCGCACCCGCTCGTTGAGTTTCCAAGGAAGTGCTTTGATGAACCATTCTGGAAAGAGCAAATGCAAGAGAAAGTAGATTGCCTTCTCAGGCGTGGGCTCCAAAATCTCCTCGTAGTTCTGGATGAGCTCATCTTCACCGCTGCGCAACGAACCGATGTCGCGACCTAGACCAGCGAGGCCGATGATATCGAGCGTGACTTGTGTCGAGTAGTGTCCAATCTCAACCATCTTATGCTCGTTCTCCGCAAGAGCCCCGCTGATCGCGTTGCAGAACTCCATTGATTTTGACCAGAATACAGGGTAGAGCTCTTTGATGTGGCGAAAGTGGAAAGCGGGTGTGATGTGCTTTCTGTGATGCTTGTGCCTGATGGTTGAGCATATGTCAGTCTGCTGCCCACTCGAAAGTCAAACGAAGGTCACTTACACATCACCCTCGGCTACGAGTAAGCCGTCACCCAGGAACTTTCTGAGAAACGATCGCGTCCATGGAGGTTTCTCCATGTCGTAAGACTTATGGACAAGCACATCAGCCAGCGCGGCAGGAGTGGTGACAATGAGCTTGTTATCGTGGAGGAAGCCTCTTGTCAGTATCAAGCCGTCATTGTCAACTTCCAGCATCGCCTTACGGCTCGGCTCGCCAGGCGGACGTCTGAACATGGTGATTTCATGTCCAATAATTGGCAGGAAACCTCGTGCCTGAGGGAGATGTTTAAGAGGATTAAGGATAAAAGGGTAGACTATAAGCCGATAGACTAGGAAGATCGACAGGTTGCATAGCAGGAAGGCAAATAAATAGGAAGTCCATGTTCTGGCTGGAAAAACATGTGGAAAGAAGAATGACCAAAGCACCGACTCAATCACTGAGACCAGGACAGCATTAGTAGCTGTTATTTCCATCGCGGCGATATTCTTCGCGTGCAAAGTCTGGGTCTGTGAAGAGTCGTGTCAGAATCGCCTTGCTGTTTTATGGACCATGTAGTAGAATGAGTATCGGCGTGCTGTACCTATAAGCCCCTCGTAGCATTGACTTCAGTTAGGTGGCCTTTGGTTCAAGTAACCAGGATATTACCCCGCCACCCCTGCAGTCTTGTCTGCAACGAGTTGTTGTTGCGAGAGGGCTCTACCTGTCTTCTGGATGTGGCAATCAGAGCTGCCAACCAGAGCACAGTACTCGGTTGATTGATGCCTAGTAAGATGCATAATTCTAGAGCAGCGGTAAAACCTGCCAGATACCGCAGATCGAGGATCGCCCGCTAATCTTGTTTGGGATCAGCCGAGGATGTGCGAAAGTCAGCGGACTTGCTAACATATGACACGACCGCTTATTCCCACGCCCGACTTCCTCGCTGTTGTTCTTGTCAGACACTGTGATCCAACAAGGCTGAAGAAGAAATATTACAGGATCATATCAAAAAGAGCTGAAGGCTGATACAAAACCTGTCTCGATTTGATCTCCCAGCTGAGACCCTTCTCCTCTACGATCCTCAATACTCCACCGCAGTATCAGCAAAATTTGCATCGCGATTTTCGTCACATCGATTCAATGAAAGTACAGTTCTTCTTTGAATGGCGAAACTATCGAGAATGGCGAAGAAAAGGCAAGCATACTTGCAGGTCCTGGAGGTAGAGAGTCGGGATATCAATTCGCCGTGGTAACAACAACGTGTCCTGAGAACCCTCACCATATGCATTGATGTATGCAAAATATAGCAATTCGAAGGCTGGCTGTTGCTTCTCGTATACGTTAGGTTACACTCATCTTGTTGTGTATGTCGGACGAATCCGGACTTACAAGCCAGTACATTTGTCATCATGCGACAACCAACACCTCGATCTGACAGTATACGGCGCTACAATCGGTAGTATTTGACTCGGTTCCCCATAATATATGACGCGCTGAGCCGCATTCGAATGCATTCAATGGCCAAGATCCATCGGTGAGAAGGGCAGGAATGCCTGATGCCACGAAGCTAGTCCGGGAGCCCCAGCATGCGCATGGCTAGTCATAATATGTGGGTCATACTTCGGTGTCAACTAAGAGCGACTATTGAGGTTGCTTACAAAATGTGCAAAATGTGTAACCATAGTTGCTGGGTGAAGGAAATAAGAAGGACGAAGATTTGGCATTTAAATAGCAAACACCAGGTGCTTTCTGTAGCCCATCAGTTCCAAGCTCACAACTACTACCAACATTACAACCGTTTCAAAACATCGCATTTCTACCTTTGCATCCCTCGCAAGCATGGCAGCCACCAAACCCATCGTCCTCCATGGCGTTGCAGGTCCCAACCCTGTCAAAGTGCGCATGCTGATTGAAGAGCTCGGCATCCCATACGAGATCAAAGAAGTCAGCTTCGCCGACGTCAAGGGGCCTGAATTCATCGCTATCAACCCCAACGGCCGCATGCCAGCTATCTACGACCCGAACACAGACCTCACGCTCTGGGAATCTGGCGCCATCATCGAGTATCTGATTGAAAAGTACGACACCAAGCGCACTTTGAGCTTCGAGCCCAGCAGCAACGAGGCGTGGCTGGCGAAGCAGTGGTTGTATTTCCAGAGTAAGTGTCGAGTCGCGAACTCATTCGATGCCAGAACCGAGTTGACATGCTACAGCAACCGGCCAAGGACCCTACTACGGCCAAGCAGTCTGGTTCACAAAGTTCCACCCCGAGCAGATCGAGTCCGCGAAGCAGCGCTACCACAAGGAGATCCAACGCGTCACTTCCGTTCTTGAGGCCCATCTGAAGACGCAGTCCCGCGACGCCGATGGGCCATGGTTAGTCGGCGGCAAGTTCTCCTACGCAGACCTCGCGTTTGTGCCGTGGCAGAATTATGCAGCTGTTTTGACGGATGTGGCCGAGTACACGGAAGTGAGCGCATGGCTAGAGAAATTGAAGGCAAAGGCGGGCATCAAGAAGGTGCTGGATCTGCCAGCTGCGCATTGAGGTTATTCATAGTATATACAGCGGTTAGTTGAGAAAAGTGCTGTTACTTTTCTTTGCAAGCGACTTTCGATTGGGCGAATCCACCACTTGCCATGCTTGTTCTTCTTTCCATCCCGCTGCAGTAGAAATTATGTACTACAAAATGCAGACACTATAAATGTCACTTTTGACGTCTACATCTCTTACTTTCGATGATAATGTTGCAGGCGTTCTGCGCGAGCGTGGCTTTCTCACCTCATCTTCCTCACAACACTCACACCCTCTTACCAATATCACAGCAACCGAAGCAACGATTGCTCACAAAACTAAGCGGCTGGAGACTATTTCGAAGCACACGTTTGTAGCTATGTACATCAATGTCGACTTGCTCGTCGAACAAAATTGCTACAAGTTAGCAGACTACAAGTCATCAAGGCTAGATGCTGGGGATCACAGCATCCACTTTCGACCAAGATACAAGATGCTACTATTCCCGAAGATGGCTACAGTCACTAGAATGGTTATGCTAACTGGGTACATGTTCAGTACAGACCGGGTACTGATTGCGTTCTTACGCTTCGTGCAGCGGAAGGAGACGACGTTGAAGGCTGGCTTGACTCGGCTATGGAACGTGCTGAGCAGGGACCACCACACTTCATCAAAGATTACCGCTGCCATTAACTCTAATACAAGATTTACGTGTTCTAAAGCGTCATCTTAAACAGCTACATCTTCATTGTCGACATCACATGGGTCCCTGTATCATAGTACATCCAGTGGAACTTCAAGGTCCTCTGAATTGCAATACTAAAACGAAATCTGATCTATACTATCACGCCCATCCCAGACAACCGTTTTGATCTTATTTCGGTCCCATCCACGATCCTCTGCCCCTACCACCACTACCACCACCCCTACCTCGTCCCGCAAATCCCTTGCCTCTTGGGCTCTTCCCTTTCTCTATCCTCACCTTGCCTCCCCCATCACTTACATTGCCACTTCTCTGCTTCGTCGCCCCCAACCCAGGCCGTCCATTTTTCTTTCCGCCACCCATTCCCGACCCACTCTTCGCTTTCCTCGCCTGCTGCCAGTCCGCCGCATCAGTACCATCGTCATCCATATCCATCTCATCGTCGTCTTGTGTGCGTTTGTTGCTGAACTTCAATTTCCCCTTTTGTCCGCGCTGCGCGGCGTCGCGGCCGCGAATGGCGTCGACGTAGGCGTTTATGCCTGCTTCGAGAGTGGTGTTGGAGTCGTCCACGTCCATTAGGGCGTCGCCATCATCAGGTGCAGCGTCCTTGGGGGCGCGAGACGATTTCTTAGATTTTGACCCTGTCGTGCCAGCTTCATCGTCTGACGCGCCGAGTATGAGTTTGCCATCTTCGTTGCGCTGGACTTGCATTTTCTGCGGCTGCTTGCGCTGGCGTAGGGGCTTGGTGGATGAGATGTTACCCAGTGCACGCTTGGAGAGGAGATCAAGCGGCTCGTCTTCGTCTTCGACGATATATGTCTTGCCGCCCTTTCCGCTACCTGTACGTTGCTTGCTCTGGCTCTTGACGAATTCATCTTCAGAGTCACCTTCGCTGTCTTCGCTCTCGCTTCCGTAGACAGCTTGGTCGTACTCGCTTTCGAATTTGCCCTTTGGCTTCTCGGATGCTTCTTCGCCGTCTTCTTCGGCTTGCTGCTTCTTCTTTTTGCGCTGCTCGCGCGTCTTTCGAATGTTGGCGATGAGCTTGCGGTCTTCGGCGGGGCATGCGCGCTCGACTTCGTCGACGCCGAACTTGCGGACCATGCGCTCGACGATGTGCTTGACCTTGGCTTTAAAGTGTGCTTTGTGCTCATGACTCCAGACCATTAGATTAGGCAGCAAGGTCTTGAGTCGTGGTCGAACGATTGATTCAGGCAGAGAAATAACCTCAACCTTGATGAAGCCTAGTACGCTCTGCACGATCTCGCGGTTGGGGTTCTGCAGGAAGATGTCCATGACCTCGAGCAAACTGTTGATTGTCTCCTTTGATACGCGGGAGTGGAATTGGTACAGTATCCTGGTGACAGCAGTGATAGACGCAGATATCATGTGGGGAGTCGAAGCTGCCAAGCCAGCTGATACCATCGTGAAGTACTCCTCCAAGGACGCGTCCACTGTTGGTGCGTCGGCCGGCATGTTGGGTACCTTGGTCTGGACAACTTGACCGCCCTCGGCCATCTTCTCACCCATAGCGACTAGGAGATTGTATGCTGCTTCTCGAGCCTTCTCGTTGGTCTCCTTAGCAGAAATCACTACCTCGGACAAAATGGAAGGGATGAAGTGAAGGTCGCTTTGTGGAAGAGATTCGATGACCTGGAGGATTGCCTGCAACCTATCTCTCCGTGCTGGCGCTGAGGCCTTCTCAGCGCTTTGTAGAAGGAGTTGCTGAAGCTCGCCGTTGCGATCCTTCAACGCTTCCTTGCCACTCTCGGATTCCGCAAGACGAGGAATGAGTTTGTATGCCTTCTTTTGTAATTGGGGGTCTTTGTCTTTGTTGATCATAATCTCAGCCATTCTGAAAAGAGATCGGTAGCTGTCGCGTGGGAGATAGAGTGCGATTGTGATGATCAGGTCCATGAGTGTGTGGCTCATTGGCGGCATCTTGTTCTGACCCTTGTCCTGCTTTTGTTTGTCTGCTTGGGTCTGCGGACCCTCAGCTGGGAGCGATGATTCGAGGTTAGTTGCGACACGTTCGAAAGTCTCCATAAGCTCCTGTTTCTAGTCAGTATACCATGTTGTAAAGATTGCTGATTTGCCTTACCTTCTCGGGTACAATGCTGAGGTAAGCATTGATGGTCCGGAGTATAGTACCACGGTATTGTGGCAGAGTTTGGCTGTAGACGTTGAAAAGCACAGCAAGCATGTTGCTTGCAAGTACAGCCAAGTGGGCGAGATTTTTCTTCGCATCTTCCTTGGATATGCGAGCCTGGGCGACCAGGTCTTCCGCGCCTTCTAGCTCCACAATAGCTTTATTGCTGTCAACCAAATTCAAAAGCGCTTTACAGATATCTGTTCGCAGGTCTGCTTGGCCATATAGCAAGTTCGCTAACATCTCACAGAAGCTTTGGTCGAACGCTTCTACGAGGTCGAGCGGCAGGTCGCAGTAGCCAGGTAGGATGGACCAAATTTGCTGGACCACAGTCTCGAAGACTTTGATTTCCATGGTCTTCTCGCGATTACCGTGTTCGATTACTTTGTTATAAAGTTGCTCGCTGAGCGGAACCATCTCGGCTCGGAAGTGCGCCAACTTAGTGTTATGCACGGAATCGCGCAGCAGAGGTAGCATCCAAACTCGTCCAGTCTGGCCTGGCGGTGGTCGTGGAAGGTTCAGTGGCAGAATCTCAAGCACAGCTTCCGGGCCCATGGCGCTGATGGCTCGTGAGATGACGGCGTCGGCCTCCTTCTTGCCAGCAAAACTCTCATTGCCTCGGAGATCTCCCACAGTTCTCAGGACTGGTTTAAGTATTGGATCTGAATGCCATCGCAGGGTCTCAAACATGGCAGACAGCATGTTGAACACCTCCATCCATGCGGCCTGGAATTTGACGCTCAACAAGTCTTGGGCAATCTTTGCAACCTTTTCTAATATCTTCTCGTCGTATACAGAGGGTTCAAGAATAACGCTGTCGGGTATCAAGTTAACAAGAAAAGAAATTAAGCATTCGGAGGCAGAAATGCGGATATTGTGTGAGGAAGATGTGAGAAACTCGGAAACCATGGTGAAAAGCTCCGGAAGCTTCATGAATGTGTCTTCGGGCTCGATCTGCGCAGAGACTTCGTAGCCGCGGGAGATGACAGCTATCCATGGGGGTAGTAGCTGCGAGTCGTTTTTGGAGGGCTGCAATTCGGCGATGACTTCGAGCAGCCTGGGAAGTTTGGCTGAAGCAAGCTCATCTGCCATGCCGGCGAAGATGACCTCGAAAATCTCAAAAGCAGCCATGGTAAGGTATTCATTGCTCGACTTTGAGATGTTCAGCAAGAGCTCGCAGAGGACATCAATCTTCCTGCTGGGCCAGCCGCCAGCCGAGGTGGCAATCGTCTTGATGAGCTGGAGCGCATGAATCAGATCCGGGTCCTTGTTCACAGCGTCCTTGTTTGCCTTGTGTTTCCTCGATTTCGCCGCAGTCTCAGCAATGTCGTGCAGTAGCTTGAGGGCCGTCTCAGCACACATGTCTGCCGCGGGATGGTCGAGAGAAGGGCTCGGTGGCGGATTGGCCAGCACTTTTGCGAGGGCTTCCTGCGCCCGCTTCCGGACTTTTGGTCTGGTGTCGACGGAGATCTGCAGCAGTCCCGCGACAGCCCTGCGTGGGCTGATCTGGGAAGCCGGCAGCTCCCAGGCTCGCGCATCCTGCACAACGAGGAGCGACTCGAGACATCCTATCGACGATCGTATGAGAGGCGCATCGGCGTCTTGGTGGGTAAGCGCCGGCGCAAGACTCGTGAGGATTTCGGTGAACTTGGAGCGCAGCAGTGGGGCGGGGACATGGGGGGTGACGAGATCGAGCAGGTAGATGGTTGCCGTCGCCGTGTCCTTGTTTGCGATGCCTTGCGCAGTAATCTGGCGGCCTAGTAGCGACAGAAGCGCGGCGAAATAGGCAGTGGGTGTGATCTCAGACTTTTGCTGGCGGAGCGTGTCTTCGATGGCTGCGAGCAGCACATGCGTCTGTACAGTGTGTTAGCTGGGCGCAAACTGGCGGCAGGAAGGATGCAGCTACCTGTTGCTGGCCTTGCAGCTTCGGATTGTCCCGGATCTTGGTCAGTCTCTCCTCCAGCGACATGTTGGGCAATGCTTGCGTCTTCGTCTGCTTTGCCTGTCCTCAAATGTCGTTTTTGCGACCCAGTAAAAAAGTTAATCGATACGCACGGACCATATCTCGCTCGCCGCATCGTCTCGCCGCGCCCATTGGCTGTTTGCCCACGCACCAACAAGCGACGATTGGTCCTGCAAATGTGCTTCAAAAAGTCGGCATTCGTGCCAGAATCGAATTGTATGGGTATAAACAACAGATGTCCTCTACAGGAAGTAATGTAAACGCAAAAAAAAGCCCGGTCATACGTACAAAGATCCCCGGAATACAAATTCCATCATTACACAGCTTGTACAAACCGCCTGTGAGCGATCAAGGTATTCTACAAAAAGTCGCATGCTGTCCAACATGTGCATGCTCAATCATCACTCTTCCACCAAGGTATCCTGCTGCTTTCCCCGGACGCTGCTCTTGCTGCTCTTCTTGGAGATGTTCATGAAACTTAGCCGCTTCGTTATGCTGCCCTTTTTGCTGCTTTCGCTCTTGATGCTTTTGCTGGTCTCGGGACGTTTGCTCTGACTTGTCGGTCTCCCAAGGCTGGTCTGACTGAGGTTTGAATGGCTGGCATTGTTGAATGTCGAGAACGCTGGTAAAGCTTCTGGTGCTGGGGAATTTGGCGTCGCTGGCGATTGATGGAGAAAGCTAAGACTCAGACGATGCCGGCTGACTTCTTTGCTGGCACTGCGTGTTGACCCAGAGATGGACGACGAATCGTGATCGTCCGTCGTTTGCTTTTCAGTCTTAGTTTCTTTGTCACCGTCGCCCATGAGGACGCCCTTTGTGAGGAACGCAAGGCTCAGGCGTTTCTTGTCTTGTCGCGCTGGTCTACCATTAGGCATAGGCGAGGTTACACTTGTCCCATTTGGCTGGCGGTCGTCGGGTGTGGGGCTTGCCATGTGGGAACGAGACGTTGCTGGCACCATCCATGACCCAGTCGGCGAGCGTATTGCTGGTGCCATATTAAGCGGGGTCAGGACAGCAAGTTCTCGGTAAAATGCTGCTTCAAATCCTGTTCACCAATTAGCTATAGTATGAGACAAGGTGAGGTCTGCACGTACGCTGCGTAAGGTCTGCTTTCGTGGCTTGCTGAGCAGGCCTTACGTACAAGGACAGGCAACGCCGTATCACCAACGCATAGTCCACTAGCACAACACGCAACGCGTTCTCCAATGGATTATGCTTGACTGTAGCGTCCAAAGACTCTTCGAGGTCTTCTTTCTCTTCCTCGGTAGGCAGCAGATCGTGGTAGGTTGCGACACAGCTCTCTGAGCCTGTGTCGACAGCATACATGAGTTCCTGAGTAAGGCTGTTGAAAGCGGTGTCATCGCCATCAACAATCTTCTTCTCCATGGCAGCAAGTTCAGCAGTCTTTCGCGATGTTCGCTCAATGGCCGCTTGTAAAGGCGTTAGCGTCACGTTTCCCGCTGCCACAATTTCGGTGCGCCGTAGGATCGTTGGGAAGGTCTCTGCCGTAGTATATACAGTTTTCTCTACAGTGGGCTCCTTGAGGTTTGCGTTCGATGGTGCGCGGCGCGAAGCGGATGTGAAGTGCGATGGCCGAGACAGTAGATAGTAATCCTTGACCGATTGAGACACCTTGGCCCGCTGGTAGATTGGATGTGTAAGGTCTTTCTGCGGGCTGACGGGGAATATTTGCAAATATTGACCCTCCACATCTTGCTCGACACCTGGATTGAGGATCTGGGCTGCCGGGTGTTGCTGTTGCATGCGATCCGTGAAAGATGCAAGCCGATCTGTCGCAGACCCTTCAAAGATGAACTGCTTGTCCCGCAACGCGGCAGGGAAACCAAGACCTTTGTACACGACTCTAAAATACCGCGGGTTTGAGCGCTCGCCTCTGGCAATAGCCTCGTGGATCTTGGCCATCGCGTGCTGTGTTCGAGCCAATTTTGCAAAATCGAAAACATTGTGCTCGTATTGCGTTGCAAGATCCGTGTAAGCGGCCAATGCGTTGCTCCAAGACTGGCCGTTCTCGTAGTGTTCAATCATCTGGAAGTACAGCTGCTCCTTGCGCTCAAAAGAAGTTTGTGGAGGAAAGCTTGGATCGGTCAGAGGATCGACAGCATTGTTGGGGTCCCATTCGTAAAGCTCAGCGTGCAGGCGAAGAGCAAGGCCGGCTTCTGTATAGTTCTGCGCGTCCGCTTGCAGCGCGACCAACTGATGCACGTAACGTATATAGATGTCCTCCTTCTGCATGTCTTTAAGGAATTCCATAAGATGCAGGGTGTCCATGATATGAAATATTTCTCCAGTCGCTTCGGTGCTGTGCACGGCGACGAGGAGATCAAGCAGTTCGTCGATTGTGGCAATGAGGCCTTTGAGAGCTGCTAGTATCGACTCTTCAGGGTCCTGTGCTAGAGGCTCAAAGAGTTCGACAAGTTCATGTATGAAATGCTTTTGCAGGACAGCCTCGGTCAAATGCTTCGTCTTGAAAAGATGATCCAAACAATCTATCATCTCAGCCTGTATGAGGGAAAGATCTTCACTCAGAGTCCACTCGCTGAGGATCATAGTTTGCAGGACCTCTATTGCGACGCCTCGGAGACCTTCATGTACGCTGAGGCACAGCTCCACGATGGGAGCGACAAGGCCTGGCACATATTGCACTTGAAATCCGCCCATCTTGTCAAGTCCGTAGCTGTCTTTCTCTTCTTGGCTCGTTTCCCAACCTATGGCTTCCCAGCTGCGGTGGAGCAGATCGGCGCCATGTTCTCGAACATCGCCTGCAATTTTCCATACAGCGCGACGCTTTTGCTCAGGGAAAGTCTCGAGTGCAAGTGCGTCACTTCCAACAAGTTTCAAGAGCGCGTCGAAGAAGGCGCGCCACAGTTCCGTGTTGAAGTTGTCAGCCTCATCGGGAAGCGGAAGGAATGAATCAACTAGGATGTTGAAGAGCTTTTCCAAGGCGCGCATAATGGCTTTGTGGTGATAGATGTGCACACTTAGCCATGAACTTGGGTAGGCTTCACAGTCAAGGATCGAGATGTACACTTGCAGGACAGAGAACAAAAACTCTGGTGCATCATCGCGCGTGGGGTCCAGGTAGACGAGTGCGGGTGATGTCGACATGGCGGCGAGGATAGCAGAGATTTCAGCCAGTGCTTCGTCGAAAGTAGACGCAACAGTGACTGGTCGCGACTGGAAGGGGTACGTGGTGGGAAACAACAAGGACAGAGTCTTCTTCGCCGGTCGTGTTGTGGCCTGTATCGCCCGGTATGAGTCTACAAGCTTAGATGTGTATTCACAAGCTTCTTGGCCAAGCTCTTCTACTTGTGATGCTACAACGGAGCAACAGAGGCGCACTTGTTCTTTCCATTGATCGGTAACATTTTCTACCCGTCCCCAGTACGGAGCGAGCCATTTTGCGGTGTTACTCAGGAGTAGTCGGCGGACTTCAGGTGTTCGAAAAATGGCCAGGTCTGACAAATGGTGGACCAAAAGCAGCTTGTACAGAATGAGTTTCCCTTGGACTGAACCACAAGATTCCACAAAGCTTTCGGCGAGCTTGAAGACATCCATTGCAGGCATGCAGCCATCGAGCTCAGGCAGCCAGGAGTGGAAATTCTGTACGAGCAGCGTCTTGGTACCAATGAGGACCGGTGACGGGTTCTTCATAAGAGCTTCCAAGGATGCAAACAAAACCTTCATATCTCTTGTGAATTGGACCCGATCTTTGATGCCGATGCTCTCCTCCTTGGCCTTTTGCTTCTCTCGGGCGTGCACCAAAAATTTCATGATGAGTTTGCCAACCTTGAAGGTTGCTCGCAATCGACGGGAGAACTCGGGGTCCGTGGGCTTCGCCAACAGTCGGCCAAAACTCTGCATCAGACATGATGTTACCAGGGAGTGGAAGACTTTGGTTCGAGCGTATTGGTCGACCAGAGGCTCGAGTTTGAATCTTCGGTCGTATACTATACCGAAGACGATAACGAGCGCGTTGAAGACCAGGTCCTCATACTCGTCACTTCCAGCGTAATGACTTTGGATAGCGAAGAGAGCGTCAAAAACTTCGTCTAGTAGTTTGACAATCTCGATCTCAGGCACGAAATTGAACCGCTTCAAAACACCAACCAATTCACCAGCTGGTTGATCTTGCCACTTGACTAGACCAAGTACTGTTGGATCTTGGGAATATTTGGTGCTGCAAAGGAATGTTCTGAGGTGGACTGCTGCCATTGGCCCCATGACATGCTCATCCTTTTTCTTTGCACTCCAAGGCAAGCCGAGATATGCGCCCTTCCCTGCGATCATACCGGAGGTGTATTCGTCGTACCGATAAAGGGTCAATGCATGGTTCCCGTCGCGAATGAAAGCGTCCTGAGTCCAGAGGGGCATCCAACAAAGGGCAAAAGGAAAGCCCGGCGCATCTGCAACACTCATGACGAGATGTGACCCAGGAACATCTTGTGGGTCAATCGCCAGGCGGATGGTCGAATGCCAACCTTCGCCTCGGTCCACTGCAGTGGTGCGCCATGCGGTGTGGCCTTGACTGTTTGCGGAGGGGAATATGCACCCTTCTATGCGCTCGCCTGAGCTTTTCCGTACTTCAATGGTGAGCTGAAGATTGGTCATTTGGGATGATTGGGCCAACGGCACAGTTCCTGTCTTGGGATGCGCCAGGAAGGCATTCTTGGGGAGGAAGGGCTCGGCAAGAGTCAGATAGATATCGCTTCTAGGCTTCGTAGGAGCGCCAGAGAATCCTATCTTCCGCGTTGGCTTGACGTTGTGCAATAGAGTCGGTGTTTTGGTGATGAGACTATCAGCGTCCGAGTGCACAAAAGCTTTCAGATGGACCGCAATCTGATTGATTGGCGAGTTTCGCACGTATTTCTTGCTCGGGCTGGGATACACTTCAGCCAGCAGGTCGTCCCATCCCATGTCGTCTTGCGACACTTCGTCGAATGGCGTTGCTGTGGTCCACATGGGTACTGTCTGGTCGATTTCACCGTTACTCTGCATGACCTGGTTCACATGCAGCAAGCCAACCGCAATGCATCGTTTTAGCGTCTTTTGGTCTCTTGATTGGGCTCTCGGCCTTGTCGCTGCAGAACCTGGTCGCTCGTCGGAACTCTGCGAACGGAGGAGATCTGCACTTGTTTGGCGCCCGTTCGATGACTCGGTATGTCTGGAATTGGTCGACTCCTTTCGTTTGGAGCCGAACATGACACTGCGCCTGCCACCCTTGATGCTGCCAATCTGTGATGGCTGTATGCCGGATGGTGACGCCTCCTTCTGAGCGCTAGACTTTTCCACAGGTGGCAGTGAGCGCAAAGGCTCGTTAGTCAGAAGCCTAAAGACGAGGTACAGCATGGAGCCGGACCCAGCGCCTTCTCCAATATCAGTCGAGCTGAGATCAACAAGCAGAGATCGAAGCTTGTCGCCCGCCAGCGCGACTGCAGAGCCGTCCCGCGCGGTCAGGTCGAAGGAGTAGGCCTCTGATAGTGCTTGTGGTGTCGAGCCTGGCACTTTGAGACACAAGTGCATGCTGACCTGGGCTGCGCCTGGCACAACGTCACCGGCGACGTGTCGTAGGCTCACGAACAGATGGTGCAGATTGTGCTCGTCAACTAAGGGGGTCGGCCGGCTTTCCAGCAGGCTCATCATGGACTGCAGCTTGGTGATCTCAATGGCCGAGTCGTCGCCTGTCAGGATGCGTCCGCGCTGGGAAGGGCTCCGCACAATCACGTCGCCACAGAGCATCTTGTTGCCGGCCACGAGATCCCACACCGTGGCTTCGCGCACCTTGTCCAGCTCCTGCGCAGTGAGGACCTTGTGCAACAGCTGGCGGCGGGCTGTGTCCAGACGGTTGACGAGGGCGGACATCTTGTCCAGCGAGCCATATTTGCGCGCCAGCAAGAGGTCGTGGACCTTTGTAGAGTGCCATTCCCGCAGGCACGAGGCAATCTCGTCCACCAACGGCTCCTGTGCAGACGTCGGGGTCTCGTCGCCAATCTTGAGCATGGGTACGGGCGCAGGCGGTCGCGGGGCATTGGGGTCTGATAGGGGCGACAGGGGCAGCATAAGCTGCTGGAGGTGTTCTTCGCGGGCGGTCCACTGCGAGTTGTGGCTGCCGGCGCGCTTTCTGTTGGATCTGCGGCGCGACAACGGGCGCGCACTGGGGGAGGGCAGGGCGGCGACGGCATCGGGCCTGGGGGCATTGCGCGCATTCGGCGCGGAGCCCTTCGCGGCGGCGGGCGAGGTGGTGGTGGTGGTGGTGTGGGAGCTCTCGGCGGGCGTGACGACGCCGTTGGTCGCATGCTCATCAGGACTGCCTCGTGCGGCGTCGGCGGGCGCATCGCTCTTTCCTTCGCCCAGCACCTCGCGCACCTCGACACAGCTGCGTGGGAAGATGCCAGAGAAGACGCGTGCCTCGAGCGTCTGGCCCTTGACACTCGTCAGGCCGGCCAGCAGCGACGGCGGCGCGACCAGGTAGCCGCGGTACCAGGAGCCATCCTTTCCGCCCTGCTCGATAATGTACAGCTCGTCGCCAATCTCAAGCGGCAGGTCGGCGGTCGACGAGGGCTGGAACGGGTATATGCATATCGCGAAAGCAATTCGCGGCAGCGGCCTCCAGCTCGGCATGGCACCAGGTTGTGTGGGTTATCGTGAAGGATGTCGGCGCGAGGGCATCACGGATCGGCGGCGTTCAATTGCAAGTGCTGGTGGTCTGTCTTGTCCGGACTGCCTCGAGGTTGCGCCCCTGATACAGAAAGTCACAATGGCTTTCCCCAACTTTGGTCTGGGCGGGGGCACGTGTTGAGCGTTGAATGGCAGTAAGAGGCCGAGTCAGACGAGGCGGGAGTGCTCTGTTCAGCAACGGTCGCGCGTCCGTATGGAGCAGTAATGGCGAACGAGGTCAAACGCGTCTCTCTCGCGCAATGCCAGAATGTTGCCAAATTGTCGTTGCGACGCCCGTAATTCGTTGCTGCAGCTCCAGTGCACAGACAAAGTTGCTGCACACACCCCAGCACCACGCCAACACGCCGTGCTCCACACACACTGGCACCAGAACGTCTGACGCCAGCCCAATCTAAGTTACCGTGCACTCGGCTCGTGCTGTGCTTCTTCAACCAATATCTAGGTTGGCACCAACCCGCCGTCAGCTTTTGCCAGGCCACCTCTACCCGGTTGCTGCAGAGGAAATGCATACCAAAACCTGGTCAACAAAGGGGTCGCCGCGCATCTCCCGCTCGCCTTGGCCCTGCTGCAGACCACAGCTGTTGGCTTCACAAGCCACAACATCTTTCGCCCATCGTCACCCGCGTCACAAGCAACGTGCACCATCTCGACTGGGAAGAGTCAGAGGTTCTGTCAATCGGAGATATATCGCCGTCGGCTTCTACAACACCTGCCTAGCGGCGTCTCCATGTACAATTGCGATGTCGAAACTTTAACATGTAGCCCCTGGCCCATGGCCGTTGCAGCTAGCGCTACTCCACTGGGGCCTTAGCTCCGGTAACTCCCGGTGGTGAATTGAATGAGGTAGACATAAGATCCGACACTTGCCATCAGCTCGCATACCATCAATCAGACCAACATCTTCCAGAGCTAATGTCTATGTAGCCGACCTGCCAAATGCAGCTCCACCTCCAAGATGCCGTTCCACGCGCTGACGCTACTCACAAAATACCAGCTTCTAGTGGGTGCATTACACTCAATTAGTGTCATGGCAGGTGTCCCTCTGGACAAACACTGAAATCAGATAGGCATGAGTCCATCTCGAATCCCTGTGACAACGGCTTCGTGGTCTACATGAGATACGGGAGGGTGTCTCGAAATCGTTGCTATTTTCTCAAACTTGCTCATTCTGCTCGCGCCGCGCTTGTCAGCGCACTTGGGTACTCTCAACGCTAAGACAATCTTACGTCTCCTACAGCTTTCTAAATCTGCTAAGTAGGCAATCACTACATCATTCTATGTCTTGTATCCCATCTGCATTGTCCTCGTTCCATGGTACACATTGCTTCAACATCTCCTAGTCTCCATCACATTGTTGCAATCACTCTGCAGCCAAACGACCGTGAACATGGACATGTCAGCCCCGTCTTCGACCGGCTTGCCGACCTCCTCGGCTATTCCCATGGATCCGATGCATTCAATGAATGCCATGGCTGGCATGTCGTCGACCTTCTCCTCGAGTACGCGGGTCACTTTGTGGTTTACCACTTGGACTACTACTACACCGGCCACATACTTCCTGACCATCGTCTTCCTCTTCTTGCTTGGCATCTTAAACCGCTTCCTTGGCGCGCTCAAAAGTCAGCTTGAGAAGAAATGGCAGGCTCAACGCTCAGCCAACAGCGATGCGCCGCATATCGGCAGTGTCGAGAAGTCATATGACGGCGGCGCACGAGGACACACACGACAATGGAGTCGTGCCTTGCGGCAACAGCGTGTCAGGCTCGAAGAGGTCGACGGACAGGAGAACGAACCTTTGAGCCCGGCTATGCAACCACAACACGCAGAAGAGGGCGCTAGTACAGGCTCGCCACCCAAAACCCCCACTTTTTGGGTCGCCAACGCGCCGTGGAGTATAAAGAAAGACGGAACTAGTGCTTCTCTAGAGTTTGTGCGAGCACTCATTGGTTACGTACTGTACGTCTCGTTTCCTGCTACCGTACATGGCCTCAACGCTAATCAAGACACAGAATGTTGGCTGTAATGACCTACAACATTGGCTTCCTGTTCGCTGTTACCGGAAGCGTTCTGCTCGGCGAAATGATGTTCGGCAGATATACGAGAGGTTCGGCGAGTATTGCTGAGGATGGGTGCCATTCATGATATCAGACCAAGGACTTCCACGTATTTCAGGAGTAGGCAGGAGGTACACAACAGATATGAAAGATGGCGAATAAAATTTGCAGTGTGCATCCCATCATTTTATTATGTAAGGCCGGCAGCACTTGTTGCGGCTTTTCCATGGTACTGCACTGACCGTCGCGATGCTCGCTAAAAGTATTCGAAGGGCAACAGGACATGATCGCCCGATTATTGTTGCAGACAAACAAGAAAGACATGCGACCACGCAAGACTACTGAAATGGCAAACACGACCAACATCACCAAACGTCAGCCCCAGTCGGCCGGTGCCACCTCTCTGGATACCCTAGCGGCCCCCAATAACCCCAATCCCACCACTCTCCATCCTCACCTCCCCCCTCGCCACAACGATCTCCCCCCTGACTGCCTGCATCGGAATCCTATACATGAAAAGATACTCGCCCTCATGCAACCACGCACTATCCTCCTCTTCCCTGCCCTGCAACCCTACGCCGGCACCACCACTCACCGCACTATCCCTCCTGCCCACACCACTCACCGCTTCCTGCTCTGCCTCCTCCCTCAAAAGATCCGCCGCCCTCAACACCGGCCCCCTACCCAGATACTGCGTATCAATCTCCACCACAAGCGTCTCCTCACCCCGCTTAGCCGCCACCCACCTCGCCACGCGCTCCGCATGGTCTTTGTTGTCGTATACGCTGATGAAGGGCGAGGAGATGTTTGTTGCGGCGTGGATGTGGGCGAGGCCGAAGCGGGAAAGCTGGCTGGTTGTGGACAGGACAGTGGTGTGGTTTTTGGCTTTGAAGCCGGAGCTGAAGGAGTAGGAGGTCCGCGCGGAAGGGTGGTGGATGCGGTAGACGAGGGGGGGAATCGCGCCTGGGGGAGTGGGGGCTGCGAGAGGTGCGAGGGGGGAGGGGAAGAGGGTACGGGCGTAGAGGGCTGGGAGAGGATGTTAGCTTGACATCAGTAGAGGTAGTGTACAAGGGGAAGGAGACGGGTGTGTTGGTGTTTATTTGGAGAAAGATCATTCATAATTTGGCTTATGAGAGAAGTAACGTACTTGTCATGCTGGTGTGTATTGTGGGTCGGACGTGAGATTTGATTTTGTTTTGTGAGGCCCGTAGCTCGAGTTTGTAACGTGGTTAACGTTGGTATGTGTACCGAGATGCGGGAGATCTTCTTAGAAGGGCAGTGTTGAGCGACAAGATGCTGAGATTCAGCTTTAAATGATTGATGATAATGAGCAAAAGACAATGCAAAGGTCTGACGTGGTTCAGAGATAGTCACATCATATGATAAAGACGTAGTGAAGTCAATCGTTGAGATCATATGGATTCATAAAAGTGCCACCTAGGCTATAAGTACCTCACAGATGGGCAGAACCAGACAGTCGCCGTTCAAACAATGCCGGGAAGACGCTGAAGCAGGAGCCTTCGGGAGCATGTTGATATCCTTCCCCGTGCGGAAGGCAATGCAAGATCACCCTTCAGAATTCATGTTGCCGACGGGTCCGTCTCGTTGGCAAACGCAGTTGGCCATGGTATAGGAGCCTATTGCACAGTCGTCATAATACTAAAGGCATAATACGAGGCTGGGAAACGTGTCTCCACATCCGAAGGTATGTAGCCGTGCCTGAGCATGCATGTCTGACTAAAGCAGCTTTCAAGTCGTACAGAAAACAGATACCTATCAACGCGGTTAACGGGCCATCCACAAAGCTATCTGTCAGAATTCTGGCCCTTGTTCTAGGACCTTCGCTCATCAAAGGTGATAGGACTTGTGTTTGATCAGCTCTGAATAGCTCCAAGTAAGCAAGTCATGGTGTTCTTACCGCAAACACACAACCGAGAACGCTCATTGCAAGAGTAATGATACAGCAACTAGGGTAGGCGTAGTAGATCACGAGAAGTAACGAAGAGCAATGCAACGTAGTTGGGATGGGCAAGCGGACAGGCAGTAAAGCTCAATGGATCCTACAGGCACGACGAAATCATTCCCCACATATCGTCGCCCTCTCAACGAGTGTGTGGTAACTTAATGAGGGCGCATGCATGTTCCGAAAGGTGCAAAAGGGACAAGACCGTGCCCCGTCGACGGAGCATTGCATAGTCCCAGCGATGCGGAAGACCGCCAGAGGGGAGGACGAATTATAGTTGACCATCTCACCACTACTTCCATCTCAAGCGATTCGATTCGTCAATGATACGTGTCTGGGACGATTCGACGTGTCGATTTGAGGCGCGGAGAAAGATAGTGAAGGTTCTGTTCACGTGGATCGGTTCAGGTTCCGCGCTTCCCACTAGGCTGCTTTCAGCAAGGTCGATTTACAATGCGACATCGAAAAAGTGTACCGCACCGATGACCGCAGCGCAGAGGGCAAGCAAACGCTGAATACAACGAACAGTACGTCTTCTATATTTAGTTCGCCCACAAACCACCTGATTGACATCTCAAAGCACCCGCTATCCGCCTACCAACCCTCCTCAAACCCACCAAACGCCCACATACCGCCCACCAGTCCGATCGCAAACGTGCCAAAACACACTCCCGCACCCATTCGTCCACACGCACAATGTCCTACTTCCGCATAACGCTCATGCGCTCGGGCATCGGACTCCCCCTGAAAACCCAAGGCGTGCTCAAAGCGCTCGGTCTACGCAAACGCATGACCACCGTGTACCACCCTGTCTCGCAGTCTGTCGCTGGTCAAATCATGAGGATAAAGGAACTTGTGGATGTGAAGGAGGTCAGTGATTCAAGGACGAAGGACCAGATTCGCGCGGCGAGACGGCCAGATCCGGGGTATTATGTTGAGAAGAAGGCGGGGGAGGCGATGGGGGGATATGAATGAGCGTGAGGGGGTTGAGAGGAACTGGGATGGTGGAGACGTTGAATATGAGGTCGTTATGCATTTCTGGCGTTTTATTCTGGGCATGAGACATGTGCGATTAGTGTGTGTTGTTAGGACATGATGCGGGTGTAAACTAGGTTGGCATGAATTGCTAAATGCCTCTACATACTGGTAAAATCAAGATCAAGAGCCGGTGCTAATCTCCACGGCAATTGGAAACAAGTCATTTCGCCAACATGTCCAAACCGTAGACCCGAAAAGGCTGAACTACAGGGAAAATCGATGGTCCAGCCTTGTCTCCTTTCGCTGCCCTTGACTGGTAGCTCATTGCAGCGTACAAACAGCTCAGCTCCGCAAATTCATCTATGCGGTCAAACTACTTGTCCTGTTATTCCTTCACTGGGCTGCGCGACACTTGAGCCTTCTGCAGGCGAGCCAATAGTTTATGCTGCTCTATCTTATTGTTGGGGAAGCATTAAAGACACGGTGCGAATAACACTTCGTGGCCAATCAATAGAAGCAACTCAATATGAGGCTTCAGACTAGAGGCCTGAAAAAAACCCACGCGGACAACAGCTCACCATTCACCTATCAAGCGATCAAGCTATTCTCGGGAATTCCCCAATGTCTAATTACAATACATCCCAATAGTCGCGCAGATATGTTCTTCGTGGTATATGCGCGCAATTACACTACGATCACACTTAGAGCAACCTGGAGTTCTTATATCCAACGATCCTACGTTGCGGTGAATAGACTAAACATACGGGATAAAACATTACTGCGAAACAGGACCGGGAGTTGGGACAATAAGTTGTGTAGTTGCATTTGGCTTATGGTTCATACAAACAATACCTTCTTGCCTTGCCAAGATCCACTATCATTCTCTTGCCCTCCTTTTGATTTCTCAAGATCTTATCCGGCTTGCTACTACATATTCGTGCATATTTGGTGTTCGAAAGATTTTCTGATCGGACTAACTCAGACAGCTGGAGATTTTGACACCTTGGCCCATCGACGATTAGGCAGACTTAATGGACCTCGCGGGTGTTCGGAACAGATCTTTGTCATATCCCTCCTCCCTTTGCATGGCGTCCGGAGATATGCGTGCCGCGGAACGTGCACGCAAATATCTGCTGATGAATAAAGTCACCTCAGCTCGGTGTTCGCCGCATCCTCAGCACCCCTTCCTGCCCTGTGCCTTCAATCTCCCATTCGTGTGACAACCTAGCAGTCACGCGTCTGACCGGCTCCATTTCCAGCCCCTCTGTCTCCAAGCCAAAATCACGACGCGATTGACAGCTTGGCTTGAGAGGGTGGAGAGGTTGGGCTTTGTGGAGAATGGTGGAAAGATAGGACATTTGTTGGAGATTTGGTTGGTATGGGATGGAGCTTATTTCCTTGCGGAGACGAGAGAGTGCAAAGGAATTTTGGTCGAGCATCTTGAGAGTATGTCTTAGGACGTGAGAGAAGGAGCGTCAAAGGTATGCGTCTGTGTGCAAGCAGCAAAAGGATCTTAAGGTTCATGCTTCACTAGACCTTTGCTGACACCCTCATATTCTTGTCCCTGCACACCTTCCCCCATAATTTCGCTAGCCAACTGCTCAGTCAATTCTCTCAAACATACCTCGCCTTTCATTTCCAGAAGTTGCTCCAAGATCCCATCCATCAGCATCCCGACGTTATTCCCAACACTCCAATCATCAAATTTCTCCCTCCCACTGGATTCCACATTCCCGTCGCTTTCACCTTCTAGCTCCAATATCCTCCTCGCAAACCACCCACATCCTCCAGATCCCCACTCGTCTCCCGCCCGCTCTCCAAGTATCTCCCTAATGGTTCCCTCCTCATCCGTCGACACGACCCTACAACCCAACACCATCACCTCCACCGTTCTCTTTCTGCTCTCCCTCAACCACTTCGACCATAACTCTTCTAACTTCCTTTCTTTCGCTGCGCGGCGGGAGGTGAGAAGGGTGGTGATGCCGAATGAGGGGATGGTCATGTATTGTGGAAGAACATGAGAGATAGCGGTGATAGAGTGGGTGAACGGAACTTGAAAGAGAAGCGCTGGAGAAGCGTCGATTGATGTCGAGAGATATTGGCGTAAGATGAAGGAAGACGAGGTTCTACATATCGTCTTGAGAAGTCCAGCGACCAATACAATCGAGCTGAGCGACATAACCGCTGTAGAGAACGTGATGATTATCTCTTCTCCGACTCCCTTCAAAATTGAACTAAATGGCCAACGACGAGGATGCTACACGCCAAGTCCCAGTGAGAAATGCAGGTAGTAGTCGGCTACATACTTGGCCAAATTTTGATGGTCAATTTTTATTCACGCAGAGCTTGGAGCGTGTGAAGATACAAGTACAAAAAGAAAGTATCGCACATGAAATCACTCCACGTCTCCCATGCCATGACCCATAAGCACCCACTCAGCAGTCAGCATGCACGTCAACATGGACACAGGTGAGGAAGGTCCCAATGTCTTGGTCGAGACGCTTCCAGCTCTAGAGCTCTCGCACTGTAATAATCGTGTTGATTTTCTGGTGCCAACTAGATTACGAGCGCAGGTCGAGAGACATTGTTCGTAGTGTCTGATTCGCAGTGTCAGGAGCAAAAAAAGGCAGAAGTGCAATACGTTCTGTCATTGTAGATGCTTGCATCTTATCTCAGAACAAGTCTTTGGATGAAACCATGCTCACGTTCGCAGTCGAAAATGTGTTCATTGTCCCTTCCCTTTCCCCACGCGAGTGGTGTGTTGTTCTTGTGACCCTAAAACAGAGTTAGTGCAATGGCTTTAGTGCTGTCGATTTTCTTTTCACAATATACCACACTCACACTCCCTCCTTTGGATTTACTTCGGAGGAACAAAATTCTACATATGCTCTCTGCAAGCGACATCTCAACAAACCCGAAGTCTCGCCAAGAATTTGGCCGCTTTTTGAGTTTGCGCCAAAGTAAAGTCACTCAATACAAAGTTTTCGCACAAGGTGAATTTTAGCCCAAGAACGTTTTCGAACAGTAACTTTTTACAATTTAACTTTGCAGCTTCTCTGGCCCCCAGCGCTCAAAACGTCATAAGTCGTGTAAGCGATATGTTGGAGGTTTTTGTCTATCCAATCCCGATTTCAGCCCATCCCAACCGACTCCAGCCCCACCCTGATTCCAATTTTGCATGCGCAGAAGAAACAAATATGGGTATACGCTGGAACAAAGGAAACAAGGTTCGACGCGAAAGGAGACAATCATGAGTAAACGCAGGACATAGGGGAGTAAGAATATTGAGAGGCGTGCAATCTTGTAAGCTTCCGGTGGTGGCCATCCGTTTGGCCACAAAGAACCACACAGTGTGTGTTACTTTATTGAGGTGCGAATGCGTATGCAGAAACGGGCGGGTGGTTCTGGGTGCCGTTTGGTAACCATCCATATGAGATGCCAGGCTGCACATCCGGGCTATTTCTTTCGTCGCGCTCAACGTTGGGTTTCACTGCCGGTTTGGGAGTAGGATATCCACAGTCAGATTTAGCCTCCGTGGCTTCTTCGCCAACAGGCTGGCTGCGCTCAAGCTTTCGTTGCCGCATCTTTTGGTCGCGTAGAGCTATGATCTCGGTGTTCGTCATGGGCTTCGGGTCGTGATAAAAGTACTTTGTCGTACTCTTGATGCCAGTGAGACCCGGGGTTTTGTATATGGCAACTCCAGCGGTTTCGTCGTATGATTCGGCTGTGGACACGAGACGCTTTCCTCCGCCACCAGGCAGATCAACCACGAAGTTGGGCATGTTGAAGCCGGAGATCGTGCCGCGGATCTTCTTTTCGAGTTCCATGGCCACTTTAAGTGGCGTGCGAAGATCTTCGATGCCTTTGACTAGATCGCATTGGTAGACGTAGTACTGTAGATGGTTAGCATTATGTGTCAAGACGCGACACAAATATTGATGTGTTATTAGCTGTGGAGGTTTGCATCACGTACCGGAGTTATATTGATGTCTGCTATCTTGTTGAGCAGTTCCATCATGTCTTCTGGTTGATCGTTCACGCCTTTGAGCAGAACTGACTGGTTACGGACAATGACTCCATGTTCGAAGAGGTAGCTCATAGCAGCCTTCGTAGCCCAAGTAATCTCACGCGCGTGGTTGATATGAGTATGGAGAGATACTTGCTTGCCCATCTTCCTGCCTTTCTTGGCAACAGCGATCAGTGCCTCTGTCCATGGATCCCCTGGCTTTATACGACAAGGTGCTACGCTGAGGCCTTTAGAAGCAATTCGAATGCGACGGATGTTATCCATGTTCAGTAGCCTAGTAGCGATTAGCCATCGGTGCAGAAAATAGACTGGTCTGGCATAAATACCTGTTGCCAATTTCGAGCAGTTGCTCAGGCAGGAGATAGTACGCATCACCACCGGACAAGACAATATCTTTGAGATCTGGTCGACTCTCGATGTACTCGAACATCTTCTCCCAACGCCCACGACTTGGTTTCTGAGGCTTCTTTGCGACTGACTCAGTAGGAGCTCCGATGGCATAAGAGCGTGTACAGAAACGGCAGTACACGGGACAGATGGATGTAGCTCGTTGTCGTCAGTACGCAGTCTTGTCATGATCTCGCACTGGCACTCACCAAGGAATAGGGCTCTGCCAGGATAACGATGGACCAGTCCTGGGACGGCTGCAGTCCTGTTAATTGATGAAAGGTCACTAAGCAAGTTACGTACGGCTGTCTTTCTCCTCTTCCAGGGAGTCTAGCTTCAGGTTATCGTTGTCTGGTATGATGCTGCTGGCGAGGGGGATGAACTGTTTGCGGATTGGATCATCCAAGGGGTTACTCCAGTCCACCCGCGAGAGGATGTGTGGTGTTAGACGTATAGCCATGGGAGCCAACTTGAATGCAGCCAGTGCATCTTCCATAAATTTTTCTTTGGTCTTGATGTGCTGCAGGAGTATGTCCTTGGAGGAGCCGATTGTTTCCGGGAGTGCTTGAGAAAGAAATCTGTGAAGTTTGTAGTCCTTCGTGATTGTTTCTCGTAGCTATTGGTGTTCACATCTGTTTAGCGAATTTTTTCTGGATTTCGAACGTCTCAGATGCACTTACCTGCCATGAGTAGGAGTTGAAGTCCTTGGTAGAGATCTCCCTCCACTGGGGAATCTGATCCCAGTATCGTTCAACATCCCCATCCACAAATTTGGGGGAGGCCTGCAATGAAGGGACCATGAGATGGCTCACACCTCCATCGAGAACAGTGGACATGGGGCGCTTCCATTGTCGCTCAAACTGCTTCAACCCTGCATTTGTGACATACTTTCTAGCTGTAGAGCGTAAGAAAGAGGCCCGTAAAGAGCGCACGTTGAGCATTGTGCAGACCGAGTTGAGGAAGTCCCTCGAGTGAAGGACGGACAGCTGGTCAAGGGCGTGAAGTTTGTCAAAGATGGCAAGTGCTGAGGGCAAGAGGGCATGTTATGGATCTTTGCGAGAGGCACGTCCCCTGTCCCTTCACACGTAGCCGCCAATTGATAGAGCGGTTTGTTGACATCCAGGAGCTGCAACGCTGATCCGCTGTTATGCTACGTGAGATACCAATGCGGCCATCGAATTCCCTCGGTGTGGTACACAACAGTAGCCATACTTTGATGCACAGAGACCAACCCAGGCTTGCAGGTACATTAGCTCAGACTTTCTCTGCCGGCCTTGAGTGCCACCCAATAGGCAGAAAAAGCAAGCTCGTCCTTGTGTGATGACGGTATTGAGAGCTGCAGTCTGTACGGATACATGAAGAAATAGCACGACAGCTCCAACGAATGAGTCATGGCAAGATTTGCGCAAAGGAAGCATACGGAGGCTAGAGCCACTAAAATTTGAGGAGTCCAGCCGTAAGGCACGGTAAGGGGCAGCAGACGGGTGGCCATTGGAAGACATCAGTGGATCTCAGGAGTCGACTCGGACATGGACGCTTCATCCCTGCAGACTTGTGAACAAAAGTGTTCACTGGTGCGGGTGGTGATGAAGAAATAGCCATAGTTGCGAAGTGATTGATGGCATAAATTGACTTTCTCTCTCTCTTTTCTTCGCTTGAAATGAAGAGGCATTCCAGAGGCGTTTCTCGAACATTGGTAGACATGGGAAAAGAGCCGGCGCACCTTCAGCATCGTCTCCGGCGGAATGGCATCTGTGGCCAGGAAAACGGTCACGAAAGATGACGGGGCTGGGTGCCTGTCCAATCACAGATCAGTAGCCAGTACCAGTGCCTCGGAGCTGGCTAGGCGGTGACCATGTTGCACCAAAGTCCGTTTGAGTTACGGTTTCCTGCGCGCTGCATAGCGCAGTGCTTCTGAGATTCAAGGTCATAGTTGATGCAGGAGACGAGAATTGGATTTGTGGACATGTGCCATCAGCAGTAGTGGTTCCAGACAGAGTTCTCGAAGCTCACTCTGCGGTCAAGTTAGTAGCCAGTACGGATCACGATCGGTGTGCAAGTATGGGAGGGCCGGCCCGCGAGATGTAACCGCTTCAGGGACTGGGCATGGCTGGTGCAGAGTTTATTAGTGCTAGGAAAAAGTGCCCAGTCGTGTTGCACAGATGTGCTTGAAACGCGCAGATCGGACGCGAGACGGTGTAGACGGTGAAATATGTTCCTTGTCTTGTGTGACGGCAGTCTACGAGAGCGCCTTTCCCGATTGGGTAAGGCGCACGAGAGATGGACCTCATCGCCTCGTCGACCTGCGTCCGTTATCGTGAGCTTGCCTACATCCCGCACACATCGGCAGCAACAACGCAGAAAATGGCCGAATCACCCGCTGCGGCCTCGACAGGCGCCCTCCCTGGCGAGACGCCTGTCCAAACCAAGGCGCGCCTGCGGAGGGAGCGCTTGGCTGCGAAGAGCGGAGCTTCACGTCTGCAGCAGATCACGGCATTGCAGGGCGGGCCAGTCAAGGACATTTCCGAGTTCCAGCAGGATGTACCAAGTATGTCGACTCCCGTGCAACTCCCGCTCACCATATCTCGTCGCCCACGGCTAACGGCAGCCCAGTCAAGCCAGCGTCTACTCCCTCTCGTCCCCCTCCCTCGGCATCTGGCACAGCAACACCAGACCCGGACGAGATTGATATCTCTCAACACCACTACCAGCCTGCCTCTCAACCCCGGCTGCCCTCGCCCTTCGCCTTCGATGGCAACCAGTCGGCACCATCTGCGCCAGGCATGGCTCCAGACGGTTCCGAGGACCCCATGATGGCAATGCTACAGCAGATGATGGGCGGCGGCATGCCTGGGATGCCCGGCGGCCCAGGACAGCAGGGCGGTGCACCTCCAGGCATGCCCCCCGGACTGGCCAACATGTTTTCCGCCATGCAGGGCGGTCCGCCTGCTGAGCCATCCCCAGAGCAATCGTCGGCCTGGATCTGGCGCCTGGTGCATTCCCTGTTCTCACTGGCCCTTGCCATCTACATTGTCCTCCAGACCCCCTTCACCGGGTCCAAGACGGCACGAAGCTCGATGCACGATGATGACTGGACTGTCCAGCCCTCGCCTGGCCACAACTTTGCACGCTTCTTCTACCTCTTCGCCACATTCGAGGTGCTGGTGCAATCATCGAGATATTTCATCGAAAAGGGCCAGCTCCAAGGTAGCGGCATGCTGAGCACCGTTGCAGGTATCCTGCCACCGCCGTACGGAGGATACGTTCGCACCATTGGCCGGTACAGCGTCATCTGGAGCACGGTCGTGAGCGACGCCATGGTTGTTGTTTTCGTGTTGGGCGCGGCGAGCTGGTGGAAAGGTGGTGCCATTGCATGAGTGCGGCTACTCGCATATCTACACGAATCAAGCCCAACTACATCGTACCATTGCAGCCTCGCCCACTCCGTTCACACGTCGTGACCACTTCGTTCCACCAGTTGTTGGGCGCCATGCGAACCACAACATGCACCCCGCCTTTCACAGCAGCACGTGCGGACGATAGCATGCGCATCATGTGCATCGTACACATCATAACTCGCACGAGAGCAACGTAATTGCTTCACAGCATATGCAAAACATTTTGCTGGTGCCAGCTACACGTATGCAAGACATTCCGCACCCAGTCAGGCACGGCACGACCTCGCTGGTACCCGAGACCTCGGAACGACCACAGTACGAAGCGCTCTCACCAGAATCGAGCCCACCACAATTGCATAACGCAGCATCGCACGGCATGATACAGAATAATGAATCACGGGGCGTTGCAGTTCACAAAGCATACGGTTGAGGCGAGATAGGGGCAAGTGCGACCAAGTGACTGCCTATGTGGTTTTCGTGCTCTGACGATCTCGAAACGTAATCAATCTAATCTGAGTATTTGTAACCCTAGATATAAGAACGAAAAAAAAATCTGTAAGCTCGTACCCCTGCCTACATGGCAAGTTGATGTCGTGTCAAGCTGCAATCCAACCCAAAAGTATCCGCAGCACATGTTCCACAGACGAGAAATACCGACGGGTACCGATACGTTGTGCTATGTTTGTATTCCAGCCCGATCGGTGAGGCTGCGAGCGAGGCACAGGGGCTTTTCGCTGTCCAGCTCTAGATACTGAGCCTTGGTAAATGGCTCTTGGACGTCAAGGACACGTGAATATGCATAGAGCCCTGTAGAGTGATGAGCACACAATGCCATGTACATTGAGAGCAAGTTGCGTGCGAAGATGACGTTCCTGATATACATGATAAATTTCTCACACATCTTCTCTCTTCGCCATACAATGCAATGCAAAGCCCTCAGCCTTGCCCATCCCGAATCTTGTTCAGATAAATCCCTACTGTGCCTCTATATCGTACACCTCTTACGCAGCGTCAGGAATCTCCCCCCTCGCAATCTTCAACAATTCCTCCTCTCTCCGTTCTTTTGTCAACCTCTCCTTCACCATAACCCGATCCCTCTCTCCTTGCTCCCGCAACGCCCTCATCTCTGCCATTTCCTCTTCCTCCTCCGCACTCGGCTGCAGCTCTTTTATCCCCGGCACCGTGCGCAGTAGCGCGGCTAGGATCTTGGAATCTTGCATACCGCGGATGTTGATTGTGTGGGTGGGTTCAGACGTGTCAGGAACGAGGGTGGTCTGGGGATTGGGGGTTGCTGAAGGCGGAGCGGAGGGATTTGACGACGTCGTGGAGGGGGTATTTGAAGTGGTGTAGATGTGTAATAGCGACGGGCCGTCTGGGTCGGTGTGTCGCGAGATGGTCATGGGGATCGAAGGGTTGCGGAATTTCATGCGTGGCAACATCTCGCGCCAGAATTTCCTGTGGTATCTCGAATTAGAGGCATGTTCCTCCATACCATGCCGTGTGCGTACCTCGCTCCCCGATGTCCACCATCCAGCTTAAAGTTGAATTCCATGCTGATCTTCGACACCTCTTTTGGTAATAAGAGTGCGCCAGGCCCATTTCTTATCCATAGCAGCTACACAATCAGTATCAGCGTACGTATCCTTTATCGTGATCGTGAACCATGGCAGTGCGGCGTCTCGGAGGTGTCTGCGGAGTAGCGATTTCGTACCTTCTGCATGAAGCGTCAGTCTGGATCAATGGCGACGGCGCTGTCATGGAGCGCGTGCGACTCACCTCTTTTAACCTGCGCGTCCGTGTTACTATGTTCACCATGGCTGCTGTGATGTGTGTACAGTCGTGGTCGCGGAGCTTGTGGCGCGGAATTTCGAGATGCTAGCGTGAGGTTGTCTTGGCGGCATGTTGCAGGAGATTCCGCACATGAGATGGTAAAACGTTGGGGACGATTAGATTTTATTATAACGCCGTTCTGAGTATGCTGAGTAAGATTACTTGCATCCTCCCAATTCCACATCCGCCTAGATTACCCACACCGACAGCTATGAGATTCTGTGGTTACATCCAAAGCTCATCCTAGTATATATCCCCTCATTCTAAACGCATGTACATAGCTCAAACCCCTAATCCTGATATAGCGACTGAGCCGGACCAGTATCGGAGCAGTTGAAGTGTTTATTGAGCAGCAGCTGGGGCTCCACCCTGGCGAGCAGGCGGGCTCGGGTTCATACGGTTGCCCCTAGGAAATCATTAGCCATGACTCACTTCCAGAGCTTCAACAACTTACATGATAGACCTGCTGAAGAACGAGATCAAAATCATCGGCAGCCACGAAGGCATCTTGGAGAAGTAGTAGGTCGCATAAGCGTAGGGAACAGCCAGGTTGAACTTGTGCAGCTCGCCATTGAACGGGTGGAAAAGACCCTCGTACGGCTTGACGTTCTCGATCTCATTGTCGATGATGAGCGACTTGAACGTCTGCACCGTGGTGCTGGTGCGGTTCAGAGGCTGGTATCGCACCACGGGGACGGGGGCAGACTGGTCGGCCAGAGGCTTGGGGATGGAGAAGTGGTAGAGCGAGGGTGCGCCGACGGACCACGCGTTGCAAAGGAGCGTCTCTTCTTCGCAGTCAAGGTAGGCGAATTTAGGCGCGTTGGACTTTGCGGCGAGGATGGGAAGTGATGTCTGGAATGGCGTCAGTTTCGCAGCACAATACTGCGATGCGCTCTACGTACGTTCCACGCCTTTGTCGCGTTACCGCACATGCCATAGCATGTCGAGTTGCCGCCGGTGGCAAAGATGAGCCAGTCCTGCGTGGTGGGCGGGCTTGCCGTGGGGTCAACAGTCAGGATCTCCCTCCAGTTCTCCAATGTAAGCGTGTGCTGGATGGCGGCGGCCGCCTTGGACGCAGCCTTGTCTGCCGCAGCGTTGATGGGATTGGAGGGCGCTGCAGGAATCGAAGAGGACACGGCAGCAGTGGCCTTGTTGAAGAATCCCTTGACCTTGTCGAGAAGAGGAATCTGCTCCTCGGCGACAGCAAGCGCCGGGAGGGCGAGAACAAGTGTGGATGAGAAGCGCATGGTGGCGATGTGTCGTGTGGTGGGTGAAGGAGAGTTGCCTAGCCGGACAAGTTGTTGTGGACAATGTACGATGATGAAATCAAGGGTCCTGGGTGCAAATGTGGGGGGATGGCGCAACGATAGCCGACCCAAGGAGCGTGAGAAGCTAGAAACACGTGTCTATGCTCGCGACAACTGTCCTGCGATGACTTGCAGTAACGTGGAGATGCAGACGCGCCGGGAAAAGGAGTAGCGACTGCGAAATAACAACGCCATGGGTGCTCTCCACGCCTTGGCGTCGTTCCGGGTGCCGCCAGTCTGGAGCGAAGCTTGGGCCGCTGAGCTGAGTCCACCAGTTCATCTTCATTCAGAGGCCGGCAAGCATCTCAAAAAAAATATCATTGCATTAACTCCGCACTCCAAACCCCCCTCCTGCTCGTTGCCTTACATACTTGGAAAGCCGCAGAGCGACGCCAGGCCTGCACTCCCAGCGTCCCCCGTCGCAATCGATATTGGCAAAGCTAGACCCGTCCCTCTATTCATACAAAAGCTAGTAAGCTAATCCGCCATTCCTTCCCAATGCAGTGCCTCACTCTCGTGCGCCTTGTCAGCCAGGTATATATGTCCCTGTACACTCCTCGAGCGCCTGCAATGCGTGCGTGTGTTATCGTAAACGTGGAAAAAAAGGTCTCATTATTGAAAAGGCACAGTCTGCGACTTAAGCGAAGCCAAAGTACTCGCCACCAGCCGTCATGGCCATGTAGAGGGCTTTGCGGAGGTCTTCGTACGACTCGTACTCGGGCAAGTCAAGCTCTGTTATTGCATTAGCAAAGGTCTAACGTCTGATACGGAACAATGAGGACTTACGGTTGAAGCAGGTGTGACTGGACGGCAGGCGGTCTTTGCTGCCATAGTCGCGGTGGATGTTGAATTTCGAGAATCCGTTCATGCCTTCGAGCTCCTTGAAACCATTCAGAGGCACCTTTGAAGTACCCGTGACAAATTGCAGCAGCTTGGCCTGTTCTTCTTTCTCAAACGTACGGACGGCACGCCAGAACCACTGAATCTGTGGAGACGCAGCCGTGTAGTTGTGGTATTCGGTGTTATTCTTCCAGTCGTCGACATTGATGTCCGGAAGACCGGAAATGAGAAGCTCAAGCTCCTGCTCGCTGAAGATTGATACAAGCTCGGCAGGGACAATGTCGTGGAAGCCTTTGAGGAAGTTCTCAAGCTGCTCATTGACAGAGCCAGTGAGACGATGCTCGGTAATCAGGCGGATATACTCGTGCTTGTTCTCCTCCGTGACTGGAATGTCACGACCGTTTTCGATCAAATCAACTACCTGCATTTCGCCAAAGGCCTCGACTTCGACAGAGAAGGTTTCTGTGATGATATCCGTGATGTCGTTGTTCAGCATCCATTCAAGTGACTTGTAGTACTCAAGATCCAGAGTCTCCATGTCCTTGAGGTTGACTTGCTTGCCCATGATCTGCTTGTACACTGCACGACTGAAATGGCAGTCAAGAACACGGCCTTCGTAGAGTGCTTTGCCAATGATGCGACCAATGAACTTGAAGAACATCAAGTGCTCAGGGTTGATGGAACTAAGTCGGTTGGGGTGGAACGTCGTGCGGTCAGAGGCCACCGGTACAAACAGAGCGTAGTCTGCGTTGAACATCTGGCGCGAGATGACCTGGAACCATTCGCGGGTTACACCACCAGCATCTACACCTTCTTCGCCATGGAATCGAATGCTGAGCTTGCCGAACTTCATTTCATCGGCAGACTTGAAGTAGAGCGACTTGAACGAGTCCAAGAAGACCTGGTCTCGGCGCACTGCAAGCTGTAGTGGCGGGTGCGGCTGGCGATCGCCATTTCTAGAATGAAGCTTTCTGTTGAAGTAGTTGCGCTTATTGTCAAACTCGAGAACCTTGGAATTCTTGACAAGTAGCGAGAATGTACCGCTCATGAGTTTGGGATTCTGGCGGACCAAGTCGTTCAAGATCTTCCGGTGATCCTCGGTGAAGTTGAAGAACAGGTTCTCCATCTTATTCTCTGGAGGGGGGCTTGACAAAGCGAATTCTTTTGGGAGCATCTTGGACAGAGGCACCTCCTTGAGTGTGGTATTCTTGCATACCACCATGAGAGACTCGATGAGTGGCAGCAAAGTGGTGGCGATGTTCAGCATGTTGCCGCGTTGGCGAATTACCGTAAGGCAAGCGCTCAACTGCTCCCATAGGGGTGCAAAAGCGGCATCCTCGTATAGTGATAGGAGAATATCCTCCTTCTGAGCGGGCTCAAGAGCTTCCGCGGTAGCTTCAGGCTTATCTTTGCTATTGCGGGATGGGTCGAAAAGGTAGTCGAGAGCAGTGAGGGCTCGCAGAAGCTTTGTTTGATCTGAGCTGGCAGGCGAGAACTTTGCCAGGGCAATACCCTGAACATCCGTCGGCGAGTCTGCTTTGGCGACTTGAGCAGTCAAGCTCGTAAGATCGTGTAGCGTTGAACTTGCAAGGTCTTTGGCAATGCCCAACAGTTCTTGACCAAAAACTTCCTTCGCTCCAGGGATCGGCGACAGATTGCTGATAACGGAGAGTGTCTCTTGGAAGACCTTGCTGTTGCATTCGCGGGCAGCGAGGATCTTGGCGACAAGACGCAAGTTGTTCTCAGGGATTTCTGGCGGTATCATGTCACGATGCTGCCTCTTCGCTTTTGGCTCTTCGGGCTTGGGCTCATCTGGTTTGACGTCACTTGCATCGCCTTCGCCAGCGGCTCTGCCTGATTGGGTTGTCGTGTCGGTTGCCGTGGTCATTTCTGTGTCCTGTCCTGCGGTCTCGGAACCTGGTACAGATTGTTCAACGATAGCTGTTAAATCAGCTGCACGACCAGGCTCTGTGGCGATTTCGGCAGCCTTCTTTGCCTCTTCGGCAGCCTTCTCCTTTTCTTTCTTCAGATGAGTCAAAGGGAACGTGATACCATGAAGTAGTGTGGTAAGCTGCTCCATGATCGATGAACTCTCCACGATGAGCTTCCGATCCAACAGGCTAAGAAGAGCGTTGATGGGGAACCGTGACGCCTTGGTCTCCTTGCCTTTGCCTTTGCGACTCCCACGATTCTTGAAGCCAACGCCAGTTTCGTGCTCGGTTAAGAAGAATAGCCAGACGTTACGATTTTTCTCCGTTAACTGAGTGAGTGTGTTGAGACATTGCTGGACAACCATGAGTGGCGACACATCCGCGTTGATGGACAGGGCACCATTCTTCCGCGAGAGCTTAGGTGTCTTGTCTGCAGGTTGTTGAGGCTGCTTTGCCCGGATAGATAGCTGCGCGAAGCTTCTTTCAACAGCATTGACATCTGCACTTCCATCCTGTAGGATAGACAGCAGGATGCTGATGACCTCAGCGCGATTCTGCCGATTCTCACACACATAGCGTAGAATCGAGCTGAGACTGGTCTTTGCGCTGCCCTGCTGAGGAATGAACATTAGCCTCAGCAAAGTGGCAACACCCGCCTTGTCAAGCATCTGGACGCAAGGGCGAGCCTGCTTCTTCTGAGCAGGATCATCGGTTTGTCCGCGTCGATCTCCGCGACGATAGCCATACTCGTTAAACTGGTTCAGGCGACGATCGCCACCGTACGCTCTAGCCTCAGCAGATATTTCCGGGGGAAGCTGGCGCAAAGTGTCTTCATCCGTGTCCATGAGAACTGCAGCTCGCAGAGTGGGGTCCAGTGACGCGAGGAAGCTGGCAGTATCCATGTCCTCCGCTTGAGGAGCGGCAGCTGTTTGATTGCGGCGCCGGTTTTCTTCACGTTCACGGCGCCGTCGCTCCGCTGCCTCTTGTTGGAGCAGCTCGTCTCGGATCTCGGGTGGCAGTGCGGCCAAGAACTGTTCGTCAATATCCGTAGGTTGGTCGCCTCCTTGTGCTGCAGGTTCAGGTTGTGGTGGTTGAGCTTGCTGCTGTTGTTGCCTCTGCGCACGCTCTTCCTGTCGGCGCTCAGCAACCTGCTGCATGAGTACTTCTTCACGAAGCTCCTCTGGAAGAGCATCGAGATACTCGAGATCGATGCCCAGGTCTGTGATATCGTACTCATGGCCGCGTAGGGTAGCCATGATCCTAGGTCTGGTATCTTCAGCTGGTGGGGCAGATTCTGCAGGTTGTTCGGACGGTTCTTGCGCTGATTCTACACCCTCCATGGCTTGTGATTCTGTTGCAGGAGCGGACTCTTCAGTGGCTAAAGCCTCTGTGCCCTGCTCAGTAGCACGAGCAGCTGCCTCAGCCGTTTCACGCTCTTGTCGCTCGCGATCTTCCTTTTCCTTAGCTTCGCGTTCTTCACGCTCCTTCTTCTCCTTGAGCTCTTGTTCTTCCTTGGCTTTGCGAGCGGCCTCAGCCTCACGCTCTTCGTGACGCTTCTTTGCTGCTTCCATAGCAGGCGGAACCATTTTTTTCAAGATTGTGTTGACCACACGTTGGCTCTTCTCGATTGCGCTTGGACCGTAGAGCACTCTGGCCTCTTCCTGCCAACGTGTGCTGGTATTTACCTTGGTAAAGGCAATTGCTGAATTGGGATCCTCTCGAGCCGAGCGCGAAATCTGGTTCTCGCGCATACGGGCAGCATCGCGACGGAGGCCAGCCTCGAATGGGTGAGGTAATCCCATAGGCATACTGTTGAATGAGAGTTGCAGAGCACCGCCAGCTTGGGTCAATGTCGGGCCGCTACCCTGGCTCATGGCGTTCAGTAGATTGCTGATGAAAGACACAGGGCTATCTGCGTTGAAGACACGCGGACCTCGACCCTCGATCGCATGCACCCAGTCACTCATGCCCTCGTTTCGGAATGGTCCTTCAGTGCCACGACCTTGGGAGCGACCGCCTCTCTGGAGGAGGGGATTGATGCCATCGTCTGTCGCTCGAGGGCCAGCACCAGGTCGATGTGACCGGTAGGCCGGGACCAAGATGCGGTCACCAGGACCAGCAGGGAACATCCACGGGCTAAGACGGTGCGCATGACGATGAGTGGGAGGTGCCGGCTCGTCCCATGCACCTGTCCATCCTGACACTTCGTGCATCTCATCTTCGTCATCTTCCATGCCGGGATCGAAATGGATCTCGTCTTCATCGTATTCATCATAGTCCTCTTCGTCGTCATCTGTAGCACGTGTCAGTTCTGTTCGGCATGTATATGATTGGGGCACCAACCTTCTTCGCCACCGTCGTCTTGCAAGAAGTCATCCATATCCATTTCACCATGTCGCATATGCTCCAAGAGTTGCGATGGCGTATCGAGCACAAGACCAACGGCGCCAGGTGGCATGATACCCGCCCCGTTAACACCTCCAAAGTCTCCTGGATCGTCGCTCCAATCGTCTTCTGGGTCTTCTCCAAGGCTTGCATTCTCGTCGTCACCAGTGATCTCCTCTAAGGCTTCCAAAGCTTCCAAGGCACCGTCATCATCCTCTTCGTCCATGTCGTCCATTTCATCATCCTCGCCATCATCCATACCATCGTCGTCGTCGTCGTCCTCATGTTCATCGTCGTCTTCAGAATCGTCGAGTGAGCCCATGTCGTCATCGTCATCTGGCATTTCCACTTCGATCTCGATATCGCCAGGCTCGATCGGACCCATGTCACCTAGGTCCCCTTCCATCATGTCATCATCATCGTCTTCGGAGATGACCTCGTCGTTGTCTCCAATATCTCCCTCATCAAACTCCATGTCGTCAGCGTATTGATCGTCATACATGAGCTCCTCGCCGTCCTCGTCATCGGAATCATCCGACTCGGAATTGTTTGGTAACTCGAACATGCCCAAAGTTGAATTGCGAAAAAGATCCGGAGTTTCTTCCCTCGTGTTATCAACGAGATCATCGTCTGATGCAGTCTCAATTTCATACTCATCGGCAGAGTCTGGCGCGGAAGAAGTGTCGTAGTGCATACTCAGGTCCATAGCGACAAAAGTCAACCATTTCAGTGGTTTCAGTATGTATTTGACTACGCGCTTGGCATTAGGGAAATTGAGATCAATGTCCGAGATGGCGGTTGTGAGTATTGTGATGAAGTTCTTCTCGTACATGACCTTCGCCATCTGTTTGAGACTTGGCGTCAGTTCGGTGTTTTGCGCTATCATCTCCCCAGTAGATCGCTGAGATACCATCCGTGAGAAGATATCAGAGATAGTCAGTAAGCGCGAGTATTTCATGTCCAAAGGCTCCTCTGAAGCGTTGGCATCTCTGAAAGCTTTCAAAGCATGCTCAAGAACAAATTTACGGACGAACAACAGATCTGGCTCGTTCTCCGCGTATGGCATCTGCTGTGCCTCGCCCTTGGGAACACCAACCTCTCCGCTTTTCTGGCAAAGAGAAACAATGACGTCGATAGCACAGTTGGATGTTGCCAATTTCTTCTTGAAAACGAGGTCGCCTTCGTGATTGAGCGTCCCAATCGGTACCAATGTGTTCAGCAGATAGTTCAGGACACCAGACCGTGGTTTCGAAGGGGTCGTGGTATAAGGATCTGCTTTCCTTGAGAAGCTTATGAACTCAATTTTGGTACGATTGTAGCTTTGAAGAAGTTCCGCCAAGCACTTGAGGAGGAAGCAGCGGTAAATGTAGATAGGATGGGCATCAGCCTTGAAAACTGGCTTTTCCGGTTTGTTCGACTCAGATGTAGGAGGGGCTGGAGTAGATATAGAGGCAGACTCAGCATCTTGCGCTTGTTCATTTTGACCTTGAGCTTCTGTAGGAACTGACTCTACCGGCTTGGCAGCCTCCGGAGTGTCATCGATCTCCTTGTACGCAAGGAGCTCGCACAAGAGATAATGAATCACTCCATCCGAATTTTCTACAACAGGAACCTTCAGATCTGCAGTCTTGGTCCGTTCGAGAACCGATGGCCTGGGTTCGGTGGTTTCCTTGGGTCGATCCTCATCAGCAGGTACGTCCGCGGCGCCGGCGGCAGTATCAGAGGCAACAGAGGACAGATCTTCTCTCTTGAGTACGAGCGTCTGCGGACGCTGATTGGGGTCAAAACGTGAAAGCTGGAGCTTCTCATTTGTGACCTCGACGAATATCTCTGGAGCACGGATGGCATGTGCGTACATCTGGCGAGTGTAACCGGTCGTGTCAGTTTGTCTGCGGTCGCGCGTCTCAAACACTTGCTGTATTTCAGTGCCCATGATCTGCCGAATCATCGCGTCATCTTCGATCATATGTCGCAAGACGATCATGAGGGAACTACGTAGACCTTCGTTGGTGATACCAGCAAGCTGTTTGACCATCAAGAAGAGACGCTGAATATGGCGCTTCTCCGCCAGACGAGCAGCAAGCTTGCGTGTGCGAGTCAACATGACCAGGATACGTGTAACTGATAATGCTAGGGATTCGTCTTTGCTGATGCGAGGAAGCATCTCCATAATGGCATCGAACAGTTGATTCTTTTCATCGAGGCTTACGATGGGCTCCGGTAATTGATCGATGGAAATGTCCTCAGTAGAATCTCCAGTCGGAGGCGTCCACGAGATTTGCTGTGGCAATTGATCTTCCGCAAGCAGGCGCTCAATGATAAGCAGGACTTGTCCTACCCATGGGGATGAATCTTCACTCGCTTGATCTGGGAAGATTTTGATAAAGCCCAAAAGCGTCACAAAATTGTCTTTCAGCTCTTCTACGATTACATCGTAGAAGTCTTTCTCTTGAAGAACCAAGGCCAGCAAATGTGCCGAAGCGGCGATCTTCTTACTCTGGGAGCGGAAATCATCCTCACATTGAAGCGAGATGAGAGATTGCACCAACGTAGTACCTATCTCTGTGCGCATTGGGCCTGGTTCTGTGGCCCTCGCAACGGCCGCTGTTATGAGATCAGCCAGCTCGAAAGTAACATCGTCATGGGAGTTGAGAATGTCGAGGGATCGGTCAACCAGATTCTGGCGTAGCTGAGCCCGCTCTTTATCGAGTGCATCTGCTGCAACGGAATCCGCCTTGTTCCCAGCGCGCATTCTCTTCTGATAAGCTAGGGCATCGTGTGGTGCTGGCGGAGATAAATCCACCTGATCGTCGGCTACAGAAATATCTGCAGGAGGCTGTACAGCTGCATGCACTGCACTGACATCCTCCATTTCCACAGAGCGTGCGTCGGGGACCTCAGAGCCTTCCTCATCCTGTGTGTTGTCGCTGGACGACATGCTGGCACTATCCGCATGTTCGGGAACAACCACTTCTGCTCGGCTTGGGGAGGCCGATGGTGGGCCCCTGGCTTCTAACTCATATTGTGGAATGGGGTTTCGAGAAGAGATTGGCCGAGCTTGGTTTTGACAATATTCTCGTGCCATGTTGAGGTTGTCGCAGCATCTGTACAGCGCCTCTTCAACGAGCGCTTCGGAGAAGCCAGCCTCCTTCAACCTATTGGTGTACTCTGCACTGCGTGGAGTCCACGGTTTGATAATCGGCTTGCTGCGCTTTGGAATCTTGTCCGCTGTTGGATGAGCACCATGCTCACCTTGCGCATCCAGTACAGACTTGAGTATATTGATTGAAGTCTTGACGATGGATGTTGTAGCCTTGTCGATCAGGTCCGAGTTCCATATTTTCTCTATTGGTTTGACTACAGCAAAGCGCAACTCAACAAGAAATTGTGCAGTCGAGAAGAAGTCTGCACGTTCTCGGTCACGGTCTGGTCGGCTCTGCATCGAAGACGTCTGCTGTGACTCGCCAATCACCTTCAAGTTCGTGATATGAGCATAAAATGCCAGGATGATCTTGATACCACCAAGTGATAGGTTGAGCAATCGTTGAGAATCATCGTCTGTTTTGACATCCTTTTTCTGCGTGATCTCGAGTGCAGACTGGTAGAACTTGTCCAAGATGTCAGCAAGGACATCAAAGCCGCCGAGGTTTCGGAAGGAGACCAAGAGCAAGGTCAGCGCTTGAGGTCGATCCATGTTGGGATCGATCATGAGTTGCGACAGAGATGAGAGGATGACGACCCAATAGGCATAGCGATCTTCTAATGAAGCAGAGTCTTGAGGCCCCTGATATTGCATTTGATCGATGGCTGCTTGTGCGAGTTGATCTGAAACAACCGTAGCACATTGCCTCTGATACGCTTCGACACTGCGACGGAACAGGAGAAGCTTTCCAAGCGATTGGCTAAAAGGCGCAATCTCGGTGGGAATCTTGCTAAGAAGCGTGCGTAAGGTCTGCGTATTCTTGAACTGTGCACTGTCTTTGCTTGGTACTGCAGAGCCTCCGCTCTGGGCATCGGCTGTTACACCGAGGCCTTCAGCTGCATTCGGTGCAGCAGTGTCGATAGGTCGGTCACTGGATCCCATACCAAAGACAAGGTCGGCCTCAGTGTTGCCAAAACCAGAGCTCTTGACCCGAGTCTCTTTCTCCCATTCGGTCGGCATGTTCCTCTGCAACAGAAGCTCTTCCCATACACAGCTTCGATGCAGTTTGCCAAGGCTATCCACCAAGTGCGCATACATATCAGCAAGATTGACCTGGTTGGCTACATTATGGGCTCCACGAGAGCTGTACATCTGATTCTGGAATGTCATGGTCATGGCGCCTACAAGAGTGAAGGCGGTCACTAGTGATTTGATGTACTCGGTTCCCTTGTCGAGAATAGCCTGGTCTTGAGGAACCTTGTCGCTCGTGAAAGACGCGAAAAAGGCATGTGTACCGTTGTGATCAAGCATAGGCTCCAATCGTTGCAAAGCCTGTTGAGTTCTCTTGATCAACGATGGGACAGCAATATGTGGCTTTTGCTCCACAAGCACCTGAACAACACGACTGAACTCTTCGGTCATGGTGCGACTCTCATTGGATCGTGGGTCGAGACAGGCTAGACTGGATATGTCCAGGATGGACTCTACACCATCGGCCTCGATGTATGCAGCGCACATGGCATGGTTGGAGAAGAAACCAGAGAGAAAGCGGCATAAGACTCGAATGTATTGACCAGTAGTTGGGCCTTTGGCGGCATCTTCGGTCTCGGTGATTTGATCAACGGTCACAACATTCGTCGATACTGGAGCAGGGACAAGATCGTCTGTACCTTGCATTACAACATCGGAACCTGATAACGATGAAGCTTGACCAACACGATGGTGCATTGGAGGTCCAGAAAGAGCAGACCGTCCACCAGCAACGACCAGCTTTCCTTCAGCGTCTTCAGTCCAAAGTTTGGCGCCAATGCCTTCCTTCTCGGCCTTTTCAGCACATAGATGGACGACGCGGGCTATGACTTCGCTCAAGCACGAAAGTACACGGGCTTTGAGAGGAGGATGGTGGCGGACAAGTTCGTCGAATGAGTTTCCGATCATCGTAGGCATCTCGATATCAGCATCGAGTGCCTTGATGTGAGCTGGACTCTCAAAAATCTCAAAGAATCGTTTCAGCGCGGTCGAGGATTGAAACAGCTTCATACCGGACTCTGCCAAGCAGATTGCACCAAATGCAAGAGGTAGTGTCGATATGGCCTCGGCTATGGGGATGATGCCTGCAGCAAGTTGGATACCCTGCTCTCGTGGTGCATACGTTCGCTGCACAGAAGGATCCAACTCTCCGTTGTCCTCATTAAGAGCTTCTGGCGACTCTGCGGCAGGTTCGCCAGCGACAGTCTCCAGGAAGGCTTGACTGAGTTTTGCTTCCACGATGACTTGATAGCTTGTCGGCTCATTGTGAATGAAGCTGGTCAAGATCGTGACAGCAGTACTCCAAACAGTCGAGCCATAGACGCGAGCATTGGAAAGGACAGTACGCAGCCCAGTCAGCAGCTGTGCCGAATCAATCAAGGTCCGCATAAGACGATCATTGTTGGCACCGGAGTGTGTCATCATGTGATTCAAGAACTTGAATAGCCATCGCAAAGTCTGCTGATGGTAGAACGGAATTTGATAGTCCGTTAGTTGAGTCTTGTATTCCTGAGGTATACCCTTGCCGTCTTCTGCGAGCTTCTTCGCGATGTCGACCTCATACTCCATCATGTTGGCGATGACATCAAGCCCCTTAGCGTTCACAAGGGCTTGGAAAGCATCTCGGAGGTTGTAGACAAAGGTATCAAGGAAGTTGAGGACTTTTGGCTGGTTGCGTTCAGCTTTCTCCGTGCGCAGCTCGAGAGCCCCAACAAGAATCTCTAGCAAGCCCGCTGAGACCATGCCTTCGCCTGTACGCTGTTGAGTGCCAGGTAATGTGTTGAGCAAGGAGAACAGTGCGTCGCGCCACGCATCTTCTTCAAGGTCTTCAGCAGAACCAGTATCTGAACCCAAGCCCGCTACGAGCTTACGCACCAAGTAGAATAGTACACCGTGGTTAACATTAACACTGAGTGCCGTACATATGTCAGCCGCCTTGGCCTTGTGTTTGGCCAAGGCTTCTAGCGCGTTGAGAGTGAAGGTCTGGAGTTCAACAGATATTCCGCGCTCTCCATTACCGGGTGGATGCACCAATTCGGAAAGCTGATATGCTAGCTGTAGGCGGCGAGGCTCATCTGCGTCTTGCTGGCCGATCTTTGCATGGAAGTCCTTATCACCATACACGTATCCGGAGTTGGCAAGAGCAAGCATACGCAGAGCAATAGCGTCGTCGCGTCCTGCGCTGCCACCAGCAAGCAGCTTGGCCGTGCGCAGCTTGTGGAAAAACTCATAGTGTACGACGTCCGGCAGATTTGCGAGTCCTTGTTTGACGAGCTCGTGCAAGTCGCTGCTTGAAACCTTGTCGGCAGATAGCTCGAACAACTTGGGGCCCGCAGCCTTGCCGCTGGAATGGCCTGGCGTGAACCCGGGTGTAGTTGGGGATTCGGTGGTGGACGGAGCTTGTGCCTGCCGTGGCGTACGATGTGGACCCATATTGGACGTCCTTCGCACAGGTGTGGGTGTAGTGGGAACATCTGTCTGCGCAGGCCTGGTACTTGTCTCCTCAGATGTCGCGGCAGGTTCATAGTATGAGAGTGCAACACCGCCAAACTCCTGCTTCAGGGAAGAGTCGGACAACGTGTACAATCCAACTAGGTCACTAGGACTGACTTTCTCGGAATCGCTTTTTCGATCGGTAAGTGCCTTGTCTTTGCCTTTGCCTGCAGGTGTACCAAAGATTGGCGCCGCCGCTGTTGGGCCCTTGGACAGTGGTGAGGCAAGCTTCTGTAACTTGTCGAGGCTGATGTTGTAGTGGCTGTTGAGAAGAGAGAGGTGGAGATGGCTAGGCGAACCAAGGCGCGCACGCGCTGCACTGAAGCGCTGAGCGAGGCGATGGCCTAGACGCAAGGTAGCCTTGAGCAGTGAAGTTGAGGTAGAATTAAGTAGCTTATCAAGGCGCTCGCTGCTTGCATACAGGCTGCGATTTCCGCAGTTCTCCAAGAGCACGCGTGTGAAATTCAGAATGTTCTCCACCAACTCACGGTCGCCATCTTGGGACACGTGCAGGGTGTCCAAAACGGCATCTGTGGTTGTCTGATCTGCACCTGTGCTTCCTTCCTCAGCGTCGCCCTTCAGCAGCAGCCGTCGCTGGAAAGGTTGTGTCTGCGGTCCATCCACAAGGCTATACTCGTGGTTGAAGAGCTCGAGGATGCGGTCGAAGCGGTTCAGCACGGGTATCCAGTGGTATGCGTCACCGCGGGGAAACGGCCAGTGCTTCGGGAATGAGGCGAGGTGGGCTGGCAGTTGATAGAGCGGTATCGATTCGGTTGCTCGTACGAAGTCGGCAATCATCGATGACTGCACTTGTCAGTGTGATGTCATAGAGTGGGAGAGGCAACGCCTTACCAGAGTGGACTCATGTCGCGGTGTAGCCTGCTTCTTGATCTTCATGTTTGCGCTGAGCGCTGCGGAGGCAGAACGCTCTCACATGCAGTCCTGTCGAGGTGTCCCGTCCGCGCAAGCTCCGGTCGATAAAGTTGACAGTGAAAGTGTCGCAGTCCGCCCCACTGTAGGAGTTCTGTCGTGCACGCTGCGATTGCCTGTCTTGATTGCTTGGGCGGGCAGGCAAAGTGCTTAATCGTCGGAAGTGCGGAATTATATGCTTTAGAGCTGGAGGCGCTGATATGCTATGACCAAAGTTGCGGCGGGGTAAGGACTGTGTCAAGGGTCGCCGTGGTCGTGTTCTGGAGAGAAAGTTGGTGGAGCGGCGGCGTGGATGGTGAGGCGCCGCGGGAAAGTCACGGTGCAAGGGTGTGCTTTCGGCGCTAGCAGTTTGTGTTCTGGCGGGGATAGATGCCAGATACCGGTACCAGGAATTACGTGCCTCAGAGTGGCAATGTGGGGTGCGAGTGATTGTTTGACGGAGCTGGGAGCTTCAAGAGTTTCCGCGCCATGATGATGGAAGGTCCACTACGCTAAGGCGGCCCTTGGCATTTACCAAGTCACTCACCAGTGGATCTTCTCAAATGATGTGTTGTACGTTTCCTGAAAACTTCCGCATATTGACATCTCCGATCACGGTTTACGGGAATTACTTATGTATATCCCATATGGCTATCTCACCTTCTCCAAGGCCATCGTCCAGCGCCAAAAGGTATACTCAAATCAGCACAGCTCGGAGATGGTTCAACATCCGTTCGCTATCCAGTCCTGATCTTGACACCTCTAGCCAAGTCTCTTTCACATCACCAGCTGCCCGTCCCACTAGCCGTATCCTCTACCTTCTTACCGTCAATAAGCCTTACCGTCTCCTCCAGTACCAACAAGTCCCTTTCAATCATCTCTGCCCAGTTCTGTATGTCTCCAACTTCGTTGAGCTTCTTGGTGCCGCCATCGAGCAGCTTCTGCCACTTTGCGCTTTCCTGTGCGAGGGCTGCCGTCTGCTTAGCCAATTCTTTTTCTTGCTTAGAGATGGCTTCCGCATTGGCATGGAGATCGGCTGTCCGTGTTCGCAGTTCATTGTCTACCGATGCGCCGACGGATGCCAGGGACGCGGTGACGGCGGCGCGGGCTTCTGCTGTGCGGCGGGCGGCGTCGGCTGACGAGGATTCCGACGACGACATGGCGCTTCGTATGCTTGTGTGGGAAGGAGAGACGAGCAAGATTAAGCTTGGGGGTGATCCTCGATGTCTTCTGCGTTCTGTAATGCAGTTCACAGATTAATGGTCTTGAGGAGCTGCCATAGCACCGCTCCACTTATAATGCATGCACCTCCAAGCATCATTCGCCTCTGTACATGCTCCAGATCACATCTCCCATGTGACTGGTGCGGGGACGAATCAACATCTGTCCTAGGTCCTTTACAGATAGGTGCATGATGGTGTAACGGGGGCAGATATGAGTGGCCACAATGAGCTACTTATCTGCTGGCCTGAGACGGTTTTTCATGCTTGATCGCTGGAAGATCCGATGCTTGAGCAGCAGGGGCCTCTGCTTCGTCAGTAGTAGTCAAACACTAACACGTCGCGCAAGCTTTCGTGTAACAAGATAGCCATGCGGGGTAGCAACGAGGTGGAGGAGGAGCTCTGCATTAATTTTATGACCAGAATAAGCCATATAATAGAGGCTCCTCTGTTGGAGTAAACCCACAAATTGAATTAGCTTTGCCTGCGTTTTGTCAAGATGGCAGATGTGCCCTCTACTCAGAATCATGTAAGTGGCAGTCTCAGCCATAATGCGTGTTCATGTGCCAATCACATGAGTTTTGTCACACGATGACGAGAAAGTCGCCAAACTGCAAATGATTGCGTGCGTGCTGGAGAGACTGTAGAACTGTCGCGCGGGGCAATTAGAAACGTGGTGAGGGAAGGATTAGCCGAACGCTACGTGTGCGCCTGCCTTACCATTCCTCGTTAGTTGCACATGGCCATCAAACATCATGTCAATTCAAGAGCATCATGTTGGGACGAGATCAGTGAGTAGGAGCGTCATTCACGGCATGAATAGGGATGGATCCAATATTTTGATCGTAGCAAGGGGTGTACCGTTGATGAGTTAGGGATTAAATTCGTATTTCGCACTATGTCCTCAATAGAGGTGAACGGGTTTTCGTGGGTATGCTGGTATTTGTACGTGAGAAGAATAGCAAGATCGTTAAGAACTTGTGCTGGGCGAGTTGTGTCGATGACGGTGTCTGTGGCTTTCGTTCTTTCTGGCCGAGTACGTGGATGGCGGAATGGAATGCAAGTACAGATTCCAACGAGTCACAGCTTGATCGCGGTCTGTCTTGTTGCTACAAATGAGGACATACTTGACAATTCCAATATTCGGGTAATTAGATACTTTCTCCCCCGTCGTGGTAGTATCCTAACGACATGCACGTATGCCCGCTTTGCGGCAATGTAGCTTTGGACTCGGACATTTGCAATCGAGTTTAGCCTATCCTGCGACAGAGGCACTACAAGGACATGATGTCGCGAGCCATGGTAGCAGGACAAAAAGTCTTTGTTGCCGAATTAGTTTGATGCTTGTTGGATGCCGGCATGTCTTCAACCCGCTTTCCCACCTTCTGTGTGCCCTGTCCCTTGCGCATGTCCATTCAGATGCAGTATCCTCCTCACGCTGTCGACGCCTTTCTCGAGATGTGGGTGCCGGTTGATGAAGCCGCCATGTTGGCCGTTCGACGCCGCTCCAGTGATGCTCCTCTTCTTGCCCGCGAGGGGATCCAGGACTGCCATGCGTGGCGGCCACTCGTCGCTGTCTTTCCAGCCTTGGACGAGGGCCTTGGTCATATCGGCAAGATTAATTGGAACGGAGGGTGTGCGCGAAGAAACGACTATCTTCTGGTAAATGTCGGGATATGCTTTTGATGTAATGGAATCGCGGATGGGATTGTCGTTGAGGAGGCGGGGCGCAACTGGGACTACGTCAAACGTCTCTGGAGTGCCGTCGTCGAGGGAGAGTGGTTCGGGCTGCGCGGGTGGTTGTTCGTCTGCTGCTCTTGCATCGCTGGCTTCCGCCCCAACAACGGGCGTCGAGATGTTTGCATGCCGCCGTGTCCCGTATTTGTTCACACTCCGCGCGCCTGTCCAAAGGTCTCTGCGTTCGACCCAGATCCTCAGTCCCTCGTTGTGCTGCACCTCCGCCTCCAACCGGTCCCTCCGCCGCCGCCTGCGCGCCTCGCGTGTGTGCGCGACAGCATCGCCAATGCTGTCTGGACTGTCGAACTTGTATGCATCTGCCTCTTCGCCGGGGTCTGAGTCGCCCGATTCGGATTCGCAATAGTAGCGCTCGCGGAACCCAGCTGCGTCGCGTACCTCCTCGTCCGAGGCTGACCAGACCGGCGGGGCATCTGGATAGGCCCAGTCGTTGCGCACACGATCTTGCAGGAAGCGCTTTGCGGCTCGTGCCGCCGTCTGGTTGCTCTCCATTTGTATCACGACAGCCGCAGCGCGCCGATCAACGGGACGCTTGCACTCGGAGGGGGGCGACTGTTGACAGTGTGGGTAGCGAGTAACGATGGAGCTCAAGAGCGGGAAGGTAATAGTGGAGCGCCTCCGACGCCGCGACGGGCCCAAGTGTGCCTGGTCGTCTTGCTTGGTTTAAGGTTCCCTCACGTGTGCATCATGACGCTCATGCAGGGAATGCCAATCTGTGGGGCGGCCGCTGCCGATGTGGGTTCTAGACTGGCAATGCACTTGGACGCCAGAGCCTGCACAGCTTCTAGAGGGCATGGAGGACATACAAAGGCACCACGCGCTGTTTGTGAATGCTTGGCCATCACAACAGTCTACATCATGCAATGGTCGCTGTTGTTGGTTTTGCTGCCAGCTTTGAGTTGTGCCTCGGCAAACCCGCGGCGATCGCATAATGACTGTCATGCCCGATGCAGAGGCCAAGTCGAAACGCAGCATGCTTACGGAGTATCGAGGAGATTTGGGCCTGGTCAAGTGCAGCAGCAAGAGCATCGGACATGTTTCCCAGCATGCGGCTAGAAGCCGTTGGCTAAACGGGCTGTCAGTGCTGTTCTGGGTAGTGGCAGTCGATAGCGCTCGCAAGCATGACCGAACATGTGAATCGACGTCGCTTGCACGTAGCGCATCCCGCCGATCCTCCACGTTCATGTGCGCTACTTAAGCCTCACATGTTCCTTGGTGCTTCGCGAGCCTGATCGTCTAAACACCATCATGCCGGGCTCATCACGGCTGCCCGTCAGCCTGCGCGACACGTTCAATGCGCGGAAGAGCTCCGCCAAGGGCCAGCTCGTCGCATTGAACCTCGATGTGTATGCTATCCATACCTAGCCATGTCTAGCACCCCATGTATGCGGTACTAACCGGTCGTACAGTATTCGAAACATTGTCTTTGTCCTCTTCCTCTTCCGCTGGACGCGCAAGCTATTCTACCAACTCAAAGGTCGCGGCATCTTCGGCTCCATCAGCGAACTCTACGTCAAGATCCGCCGCTATCTCTATGGCGTGTTCCTAGGCCTTCCGGGTGTCCGCACCAAAGTACAGACTCAAATCTCCGAATCCATCGTCAAGCTTGAACACAAGCTCGTACCCAGCGGCCCTGGTATCGAGCGCATCACTCGCCTGCCCAGCCAAGGATGGACCGAGGAGGAGGTGCGCAAGAAGCTCGGCGATCTTGCGGACATGGAGCATACCAAGTGGGAAGATGGCAGAGTCAGCGGTGCTGTCTACCACGGTGGCGAAGACTTGATCCGACTGCAGACAGAGGCCTTTGGCAAGTTCACTGTAGCGAACCCGATCCATCCAGACGTGTTTCCCGGCGTGCGCAAGATGGAAGCTGAGGTGGTAGCCATGGTGAGACAATGAGTAGGCTTGATAACATGGATATTAGACTGACGATAGTAGGTCCTTTCGCTTTTTGGCGCACCAGAGGGTGCTGTGGGTGTCACTACATCTGGAGGCACCGAGTCTATCCTCATGGCTTGTCTCTCTGCGCGCAACAAGGCGTACAAGGAACGTGGCGTGACCGAACCTGAGATGATCCTCCCAGAGACAGCGCACACGGCCTTCCGCAAGGCTGGCGAATACTTCAAGATCAAGATTCATCTCGTTCAGTGCAACGCGCCCAGCTACAAGGTTCACCTGCCGTCTGTCTCGCGTCTGGTGAATCCAAACACTGTCTTGCTAGTCGGATCAGCTCCTAACTTTCCACACGGCATCGTTGACGATATATCCGGACTCAGCAAGTTGGCAGTGAAGAAGAAGCTGCCCCTTCACGTCGACTGCTGTCTAGGCTCCTTCATCATTCCTATGCTCGCCAAGGCTGGATTCGACTCGGAGCCATTCGACTTCCGTCTCAAGGGCGTAACCAGCATCTCCTGCGATACGCACAAGTACGGCTTTGCGCCCAAGGGCAACTCGACTGTACTCTACCGCGCAGACGTCTTCCGAAAGTACCAATACTTCATCTCTCCTGACTGGTCTGGCGGCGTCTATGCTTCGCCATCCATCGCTGGCTCTCGTCCCGGTGCGTTGATCGCAGGATGTTGGGCTAGTCTTGTCAAGCAGGGTGAGAACGGCTACATTGATGCATGCCACAAGATTGTAGGTGGGATGAAGAAGATTGAGTCTGCCATTCGCGAAAGGCCCGAGCTCTCGTCCGACCTGAAGGTTATTGGGCGACCTTTGGTCTCCGTTGTGTCTTTCTTGTCCAACACTATCGACATTTACGACATTGCCGATGGCATGTCAGCCAAAGGTTGGCACTTGAACGCGTTGCAGAACCCACCGGCAATCCACGTTGCCGTCACGCTACCAATCGTTGTAGTAGTGGACAAGCTGATTGAAGACTTGGTAGAAGTAACAGAGGACGTCAAGGACAAGGAGAGGCGCAGGATCGCGGAAGGCAAGGGCGCAAAGGGTGCTGTCAAGGGTGATGCTGCGGCATTGTATGGAGTTGCTGGTAGTCTACCCAACAAGAGTGTTGTTGTAGACTTGGCTAAGGGCTTTTTGGATACCCTGTACAAAGCTTGAGCATCAATAGCAGTAATCATACCATAAGGACCAAGAATGCACATAATTCAGCTTTATTGTACAGCACTACAGTCATACACATGTGCATCACTCATGGCGACGGTGCTGTCGCCTGCTTCGTGGACGCCTCAGGAATCCTCCCCGCCGTCTGCTCCAACGGCAGCTTCCTCCTCGGCCTTTTCAAATCCTCCACCGTAATCCCATTCAACCCCACTTTCGTGATTCCCATGACCGGCGCATCTCCCTTCCTCACAAACTCATACAACCCAGGCAACTTATTCCCAGCCAACCGAAACGCATCCTTAACAACCTGCTCGTGCAGATCGCCCTGAATCTCAAAGATGATCTTACTCACCGCCACCCTCGCTGTCCACCGATCAAAACTACCTTTTCCTTTTCCCATACGGCTCTCGTTGCCGGACGTGTAAACGCCAATGTTTGCTGCAATTCTCATATACAGGCGAAACTTCATGCCACGAAGCCGTTTGCGGATCGTTTCTTCGGCGATTTTGAGTTGTTGGGCTGAGATGCGGCGGTCATGGTCGCGCATGCGCAGACCGTAGTCGCCCCAGACGACCGTGGTGCCGCGCATGCTGCCGCCTGTGGGCACGCGGCAACGGCCTTTGCGGGACTTGCGCGATTCGCCGGCTTTGGGGGCGAGGTAGTTGGAGCGGGAGGGGGTGCTGGAGAAGAGGCGGGTAGAAGGGAGGGTGAGGGATGATTTTGCGGTGCTGCAGCGGGGGATGGAGGCGTGATGGAGGACTGTGAAGCACGTTAAGATCGACACAGTGAAGTAGACGGAGTGGGATTTACTTGAGGGCCGTGATGCAGCGAGACTCAGCTGGCTGAATTGAGCCGTGAGGCATTGGGATATCCTTGGCGGCGGCATGATGTGGTTGTGGTTGTGGACGCCGACACTCACTTCATTCGAGCGACCATTAGGGAAGCTTGAAGTTCTACTTTGCCAAGGTGTGGCTGATGGGTAGTGGCTAGTGCGGGCGGGACGCGCCTGCCTAATTACTTCGCGAGCGCGTCGGTCGTGCACGTCAATGCCTGTCCCGTCGGCCGTCATCGCGCGAAAGCGACTGCACAACCATCAACCACCACGACTACCGCCGCCACCTCTCCGCATCTAGCTCTACGTGGACTGTTTGCAATTGTATAGACCGCTAGTCACTGAATTGCTGGATTGAACTCCAACACGCCAACATGCCTGCGGACATTCGCAGCTTCTTTGGTGGTGGAGCGAAGGCGAGCCAGGGCAGTCAGGACACACAGATGGAAGAGGTATATCAGCGCCATAGTATATTATCTATAACTTGCTGATTTCATGCAGAAACCCACAACGAAGAAAGCTGCACCCAAAAAGACTGGCCGCGCAAGTCGGGTCATTGACGATTCTGACGATGACGAGGAGGAAGTGAAGTAAAGAAGTCGAAAACTCGCCAAGTAACATAAGACTCACAGAATACAGGCCCAAGAAAGCTACACCAAAGAAGCCAGCACCCAAGAAGGCGAAGCGCGAGCCCACGCCCGAACTCGAAGAGACGACCACATCCGCGTTCTTCGGATCTTCAAACAAGCCCAAACGATCAGAACCTGCCAAGAAAAAGCCGACCGAGACACCCAAAGCAACACCTAAAAAACCCACAGGGCGGGTTTCCAAGACAGCGACGCCCGCGTCCAACGGCAGAGCCTCTGGTCGAGCCAAGAAGCCTGTTAGATCATACGCCGAACGAGACAATGATGACGAATTCCCAGACGACGATCTGGATGGCGCTGATGATATTTTCGGGGACGATATGAAGGGCAAGAAAGGCGACGACTATGTGGAGGACCCTGCAAGCGATGACGATTTGGCCGTGAAGCTACCACACCGGGGAACGCCCAAGGCCCCGGCTAAGCAGCAGAAGAAAATCAAGGATGAAGATGACTTCGACCCCGAAGACGAGGATGTGGATATGAAGGATCTAGACGCCGAGGATGACATTGTGGAGCCAGAAGAGGATGAGCAATCTTCCAAGAGCAAACCCAAGAAGACAACAGCGGGTCGAAAGCGCAAGACACCAGAGCTGGACGACGATGACGATGAGGAGGATGAAGAAGAGGAGAAGAAGCCCAAGAATAGAAAGGCAGCTCCTGCAAAGTCTCCAGCCAAGAAGAAAGCAAAAAAGGAGGAGCCTACGGAGAGTGCAGATATTCAAGCCATATACGACAGCATTCCTACAGTGCGCGCACCCACACCGCCTCCAAAGGATCCAGATGCGAAGTTTGACTGGCGGGCAAATGCCGGACGAGCAGAACCTGCGCCTCTTGGGGGCTCTACTGGCGACATGCCCTCTGGATCGGATACGTGCTTGGCCGGTCTGACATTTGTTTTCACCGGAGTCTTGCAGAAGTGGGGTCGAACAGAAGCGCAGGAACTTGTCAAGCGACATGGCGGCAAAGTCACAGGCGCTCCGAGCAAGAAGACCAACTATGTTATACTTGGCACGGATGCAGGGCCCAGCAAGCTAGAGAAGATTCGGACCATGGAGATCAAGACTATCGACGAGGACGGTCTGACTGTACTTATTGAGAAACTCACTGCAGCTGGCAACAAGGGTGATTCCAAGGCTCAGGCTGCCTACAAGGAGAAGCAGCGCAAAGAGGAGGAGGCCATCAAGAAACAGGCAGCTGAGCTTGAGAGAGAGGATAAACAGCGACTGAAGGATAAAAAGGCCGCGGATGCCGCAGCTGGACGCAAGACAGCATCAGCTGTCACTGCGGCCGCTCAGAGCGCTGGACCAGAAGTGGACTCGCGGCTGTGGACCACCAAGTATGCGCCAACCACTCTCACCCAGATCTGTGGTAACAAGGCTACCGTCGAGAAAATTCAGAGGTGGCTGCAGCGATTCCCCAAAAATGTCAAGACAGGCTTCAAGCTTGCTGGACCGGATGGAAGTGGAGTGTTCCGCGCTATTATGCTCCATGGACCTCCTGGAATTGGCAAGACAACAGCAGCCCACTTGGTGGCGAAGCTCGAAGGATACGACATTGTTGAACGAAATGCTAGCGACACCCGCAGTAAGAAGCTAATCGAGGAAGGCTTGCGTGGCGTATTAAGCACCAACTCACTCCATGGCTATTTTGCTGGCGATGGACAGAAAGTCGATTCTGCCAAGAAGAAGCTCGTGCTCATCATGGACGAGGTGGACGGTATGTCAGCAGGTGATCGAGGTGGTGTTGGTGCACTCGCCGCCGTATGCAAGAAGACCGAGGTTCCCATGATCCTCATCTGCAATGACCGGCGCTTACCGAAGATGAAGCCCTTTGACTTTGTGACGTACGACCTCCCATTCCGGCGCCCGACGGTGGATCAGATCCGATCTCGCATTATGACGATTGCCTTCCGGGAAGGACTCAAGATGCCAGCACCGGTCGTCAACGCACTGATCGAGGGAAGCCACGCCGATATTCGTCAGGTGGTCAACATGATCTCGACAGCCAAACTCGATCAAGAAGCCATGGATTTCGATAGCGGTAAGCGCATGTCGAAGAACTGGGAGAAGCACATCATTCTCAAGCCTTGGGATATCACACAGAAGATTCTTGGTGGTGGTATGTTTGCAGCGAGCAGCAAAGCTACCCTGAATGAGAAGATTGAGCTCTACTTCAACGACCACGAGTTCAGCCCTCTGATGCTTCAAGAGAACTATCTCGGCACACATCCTATGCATGCACTGAATTACTCTGGCAAGGAGAAGAACTTGAAGACGCTCGAGCTCGCATCCCAGGCAGCTGATAGCATCAGCGATGGTGACCTTGTCGACCGCATGATCCACGGCTCGCAACAGCAATGGAGTTTGATGCCGACTCACGCAGTCTTCAGCTTTGTGAGGCCAGCGAGCTTCGTTGCTGGCAGCACTGCAGGTAATCAAACACGTTTTACATCTTGGCTGGGCAAGAACAGCAGCACGAACAAGCTCAGTCGTCTTGTAAAGGAGATTCAAGCACATATGCGGCTGCGATCTTCTGGCGACAGGCATGAAGTTCGACAGCAGTATATTCCTGTGCTATGGACCGAGATGGTACAGAAGCTGCAGAAGGAGGGCAAGGATGCTGTGCCTGCCGTCATCGAGCTTATGGACAGTTACTTCTTGACCAAGGACGACTTTGATGCCATTATGGAGCTGGGCGTAGGACCGATGGACCAAGAGAAGATCAAGATCGAGACGCAGGCCAAGGCGACATTCACCAGACTGTAAGTCACTCACTCCATCGAAGACGACGAACCTGCTGCTAACACTCCATAGTTACAACCAACAATCGCATCCCCTCCCCTTCATGAAGGCATCGTCCGTGGTTGCACCAAAGAAACAAGCCAAAGAGAAGCCTGATCTCGAAGAAGCCATTGAGGAGTCAGACGATGGAGAAGTCGTGGAAGAGATCAAGGAAGACGACGAGGACATTGATCTTTCAAAGGACAAGTACGTCAAGCAGCCCAAGAAGAAAGCAGCAGCCAAGAAGGGCGGCGCAGCTGCGAAGAAGGGTAAGAAGGCAAAGGCTGAAGACAGTGAGGATGAAGAAGAGGATGGTAAGCCAAAGGGCAAGGCGAGGGCGAAGGCAGCACCGAAAGGAAAGAAGAAGTGAGTGTTGAATGTTGAGTGTGGAGTGTGGAAGGGTTTTGTTGAGTTATCGCAATGCATGTTCGATGGACTTTTGTGGGTGCTTTTTTCGCGTTGTATGCATTCATGTACAGGATTTTGTGAGGGCATACTTTTCATGGCGCTGAGCGGATCGCTAGGCGGGACATTGGGCACGTTCTACACAGCATAGCAGAAACCAGATTCACACGATCATTACGTTTGTAGTGTTGGTTTTCACAATCCTCATGCTTGTGCTTTTCTCAATATTTCGCACGCGCAAGATACATCTGGTTCGGAATCTTGGCTCGTCCATCTCGTATTCGCTCCACATGAGACGGACGCCACACCGTATTCGTGTCCGTTGTGGATTGGCGTTCCCACATTTTATTAGAGGCTGCATCAGCCTTACGCGAGGATAGGAGAACGAAAGAGTTACCTCTTTGGGGTAGGTGTATTTGTAGGGAGGAGGGAGTTAACGGCCATCCGAGTTGTGGAGGATGTGCGTGGATGTGCGTGGATGTGCGTGGATGAGCATGGCCTAGGAGTGCTGACACGTCCGTCGAGCATTGTTTGGCACGACTATAGAAGAAATCATGCGTTTATCTGAAATAATGGGGAAAAACAGTGTAACTACATGGTACATGTGCGTCGAGTAAATGAGATTCGGAAACACGAATAGAAACATGTGACGGAAACAGCGCCAGAAGCAGAATGGAAGCTCATGAAACAGAACGCGCAAGCAAGAAACATTATGCAAAACGTGTTACATGTTGCAGGACCAGCAGTTCCAACATTCTACGGTAGCGGGGTCTGTTTCGAAGCGCCGACTCCAGGTTTCGCCATGTCACAACACATTGCAACAGGAATCATCAATGCAATGTACATTGACGTGGCTTCACGTCTTGTTTCTATTCTGGAACCAACTACCATGCTTGGATACACCTATATGAAGGATTGCGCCGAGATATGCGTTGAACGGAAGTATCCGAAGTAGGGCGCAGAAAGGGTACGTTTTGGAGGTCGTGACGTCATTCGACGTTTTGGCAAAGTGTGCGCCACTCCAAAAATTGACTCTGTTGTATGCAGGGTTGATTACAAGCAGAGAGAAACATGGAAACAGCATGCTTGCAAGAGTGATGATGAAGCTTCTTCGCCTCTCCTTTCGACTTGCATCTCTCCTCCACCTCATCCAGTTCCCATACTCGTATTCGCAAGCTGTACGGTGTACGGTCATGGGAGAGGCGCTAAAACGCCACGTGGAAGCGCGGACGGTGGCGCTTTTAGTAATCTGTTGATCAGCTGCTGATCGTATCCGAATGGGAAAAAAGGTACAGAAGAGTCAATCGGCCCGTAATATTTTCGATCAGCTTTCGATAGAAGCAGGGATATGCTCTCTTGGTTGAACTTGGTGCGAGATGCAGGGATAAGGAGCTAGTACGGATGAATGTGTGCGGATGAATGTGTACATGCAGCATGTGAGACAAAATATGCACAGGATCTGCTTTGCATGTGCGAGACATGTTCAGAGACATGTTCAGAGGCAGGATCTTCACAGTGAGACATGATCTACGAGACATGATCAATGAGACACGTCAACGAGACATGACAAGGAGACATGATCAACAGAGAGGCAAATGCACTCGGAAGTGAATAATGGTGTAGTGATTGATTAAATTGGTATTGTCTCGCAGGTCCATGCATCTGTTCAACAGATGCGTGCAACTCATGCGGACAGAATGTGGTAATATGCTATGATATGCCATGCTGTTTCGTGGACATGATGACGTTAAAAATTGGTGGTATCTCGGAATACACAACGCCTAAAATGCTCAAATGGTGGGAACGCCTGCTCTATGCCTGTACATGTACATGTCTCTGTGGTCTAATGCGTCATGTGATGAATCAACTGCTCTCCTCGCTGGACTTGTCGGACGTTGATATGGGCCCCAGGGTCCAGCGCCAGTCACGCGTCCGTTTGCGGCGGCCCGGTACAGGTGTGTCTGGACACGAGTCGCTGTCGTCTTCTGAGGAGGACGAGTCGCGCTTGTCGCCGGCTCGTGGCTCCTTTGGGCGTGGCGAGCTTTCTGTAGATGACGAGGCGGATGTTGCAGCAGGTGCCAGGGAAATCTTGGTGGAGGCGTCGGACGGCAGAGAGTGGTGTGCGGCCGAGTCGGAGGATGTGGCTGAGGAGAGCGAGGAGAGCGTCGACACCGAGGCGTCGAGATCCGAATGTGCGAGCGTGTACTTGACGGTGGTGATTTCCTCCTCGAGCGGAGTGCGGAAGGACACGCGCTTCTCTGCGGGAAACATGGGCCGGGAGGCGGCCATCTTGCGTGGGATTATTGAGCGCGCGGGGCTGTTTGCGAGCACGGAGACGAGGTTGTGGGGCTGCTTGTATGGGATGGCAGCGGTGGCCGAGTCGTTCGAGGCTGATGTGTGGGCCGAGGAGAGGGTCGAGGCTGAGCTGGGGGTGGTGGCAGTCGAGGCGGGGCCGCTGGGGGCATTCGGGATGCTGCTGTCGATGGAGAGGCGGGGCTTGATGGCGGGATAGGCGTTGGAGAAGGTGTTGATGCGGGTGGGAGAGACGGCACTGAGCGTGTCGAGTCGCAGAGAGGCGCCCTTTCCGAAGCTGCGTGGCTGTGCCGTGTTGACGGACAGCTTTGGGCGCTGCGAGACGGGGGCGCGAGGTAATATAGGCAGCGAGGCGGTCATGTCGGGCGGCGGGGCAGGTGACGGGGGCAGCGCGGGCGGCATCGACTGGGAGAGGGCGAGCATCATGTGCGCGAGTGTGAGTGTGTGGTGGTAGTTGTAGTGTCTTGGGCGGGCGGGTGACGAGGAAGGTGACTTGGAGGGTGATGAGGAGGGGTGATGCAACGGCTCAAGTGCGTTCAGACGGGCTGCACGTGAGGGGCCGTGAGGGACGAGGACGAGGGCAGAGGCGATCGCGTGTCGGTGGCAGGCGCGGGCATTTTGGCTTATAGTGGGCAGCGTCTGCAGCAGCTGCAACAACGGCGAGAGTGTCGCGCTGCTGGGCGGGCTGGGATGCAAGCGGGCGGTCGACGGCGTCCCGAAATAGACGGGGCCTCGCCCAAAATAGCATCCGCCTCGACGCCGCGCATCCAGTGGCAAATGACAGCGCCAGTCGACTGCCCTGCTTCACGGGCGTTTCGACACGCTGCACACGAGCCCGTCCCGTTTGTCTTGTCTCGTCTGGTCTTGTCTCGTCTCGACTCCACACGTCTGCCCGCGCGCTTGGAGCCATGCGACGACGACGTCTGGCCTCCACCATCATCCACTTCGTAAGTCGACTCCGGCTCGTCAGCAGCAGCAGCACCACCACCAGCCTGGCCGTCACCGGGTTGCACAGCCCTGCCGCGCGCTTGCTTATCCTGCACCTTGCTAACACGCCTCTCTCTCCTTGCTAGGACTATGTATGTTCACAGCGGCCCGCGCCTGCTCTGCTTGTTGACTGCCTCCACAGGACTGCTTCTACGCCAGCGTCTTTGAGAATGAAAACCCCGCCCTCAAGTCGCTCCCGTTGGCGGTCCAGCAGAAGCAGATCATCGTCACGTGCAACTACGAGGCCCGCAGACGGGTAAGCACACACACACATGGCCGATGCATGCCCACAATCCCGGACTTGCTCCCATGTGCCAGCCCCGTCGTCTAATACCACAACCTGCCCTTCTGTGATGCTGAGCGTCATCCACCCGTGTCAGCCGGCTAACCTCACGGCCAGGGCCTCCACAAGCTCCAGCTCATCACCGATGCGAAAAAGACCTGTCCCGATCTGGTCATTGTTCTCGGCGAAGACCTCACGCGCTTCAGAAACGCCTCAAAACAATTGTATGCCTTTCTCGCGTCCTTTTCATGGAATGCCCGTTGCGAGCGCCTTGGTTTTGACGAGGTGCGTGTCCCGTCTTACCGTCTTCGTCCGCCATGTCTCGACACTGCCCCAACACTCCCACGTTCCAGGCTCGCATCGTAAGCCTGTGCCGTCCACTTGCGCCCTGCCACTTCCCTATGCAGTCATCTCTTGACCTGGGCCATGTCTAAATATCCCAGGTCTTCATGGACGTGTCCGACATTGTTGACTACAATGCTGCCCTCCTGAACCACAACCACCTCAGCAACTCCTTCTTCTGTCTCTCAAAGCGTGATCCCACCACTGGCTTTGCTTTTGATGCTTCCAAAATAGCGGGCTATGCCTTTCCCCATGCGTCCATCGATAGTTTAGGTAAGCCCAACCCGTGGCTGTCGCATACGATGCGGCGTAGCTGCCAAAGCCCAATCTCGTCGCTCGGCCAGAGACAAGGCTGACGGCTGTGTTTCGACACGTCCGCGCCTAACACCACATGTCGTCAGTATCAATAAGCGCTCAGCCACTGGCGCCTGCGCCCAAGTCGACATTGGCCCAACATATCCTGACATGAAACACCATGTAGCGGACACATGCTTTGCGGTGCTAACCTCAAGTAGACAGTACGTCCCAAGACCCACTGCATCTCCGTTTGCTACTGGCAGGCCACCTGGCACAGTACCTTCGAGGTCGACTTGATCTTGAACAAGGCTACACCGCCACTGTTGGCATCTCGACCAACAAAGTTCTGGCCAAACTAGTAGGCAATGTACACAAGCCAAATGGTCAGACTACGCTGTTGCCGCCGTATACCTTGAAAGATGATGCAGATGACAATGTCACTCTCTTCATGGACAGCCATGAGGTAGGCAAGATTCCAGGTATTGGCTTCAAGATAGCACAAAAGCTTCGTGCCCACGTCCTGCAGCGTCCTGCAGACTTTGACACTGGTCTTGTCTATGGTGGCACCAAAGAAAGTGTTTCCGTACGAGATGTACGTCTCTATCCTGGCATGTCTTCAGGAACACTGGAACAACTACTCAGCGGCCCAGGCGCTCCGCACGGAATCGGGTCTCGTGTTTGGGAACTTGTCAATGGTGATGACAGTACTGATGTAGGTCAAGCTCGGACGGTGCCGACACAGATCAGTATCGAAGACAGCTATATTCGTCTCGATACATTGGAGGATGTCACCAAGGAGCTGCGTATGCTGGTGACTAGTCTGCTAAAGCGGATGCATACCGACTTGCTCGAAGACGAAGAGGACGGCAATGAAATTTCGGGGCCGGGCAAACGCTGGCTCGCCCATCCTAAAACTCTCCGCCTTTCCACTCGTCCCCGCCCACCCCAAAATCCGAACGGTGCGCGCAACCGCTCCTTCGCACGCATCTCCAAGTCGACCAGTCTACCACGTTTCGCGCTCAGTCTCAAGGACAGTGTTGATGCTGTTGTCGAGCGCCTCGTGCAGGAGACGCTGCTGCCGCTATTTCGCCGTTTGCATTCCGAGAAGAGCGGCTGGAACCTGAGCTTGGTGAACGTGGCAGTCACGAATATGATGGAGGGGGCGAGCGAAAAGGGGGGTGTGGGAAGGGATATTGGGAAGATGTTTAGGCGGCAGGATGAGGTCCTGAGAGAGTGGAGGCTAGTTGATGATGATGATGATGATGATGACGACGTTGAAGGGGACACGGTCAAGGCCGTGGAGCTGGAACTGGACGTCGACGAGGCACGAAAGACCGAAATGGCTGACCAAGAAACGTATCCTCACGTTGGCGATAAAGTCAACGACACGGACAAAGTGAACTTTGTGCAAAATTACAATGTATCACTCAGTCGAAATGGCTCGGAAGATGTACCCACACCTTCGCAGCAAACAGCCGTTGCAGACGACGCCGAGTGGGCTGAAGACGAAGATATGAGCGACGCAGATGCAGACGGCGACACATACTGTTGCGACAATTGCGGCGCCATCATGCCTCTCTTCGCCATGTTACCACACGAGCGCTTCCACGCAAGTAATAAAAGTTGACCCAATCAAATCTATATGTTACGTACCTACTATTCCAGCAAAGCTTATGCACAATATCCCATATCCTCACCACTCCACCTCCCTTCCATCCCTCCAGAACTCTCCTTGGCCCCCTCCCCCAATCACCTTCAAAGCTAGCTTGACACTCGTATCCGCCCCTTGGTCAGGCGTGCGTGTGCCGTTCCCCTTACTCATGTCCGTATTCACATAGCCCGGATCAACGCTATACAACTCCTTCCCTGCTTCTTTACCTGCGTGTTCGCGTCCCAACACCTTCCCACCAGCAATTAGCCCAGCTTTGCTTACTGCATATGCCGCACTAGGAAACCCTTCCTCTTTTTCCTTGCCCATCTCAACCGCAGCGGCGAAATCGGACATGATGGCGTCGACATCTTCCAATTTCCCTGAAGTTGCAGCGTCGAGGAATCGCTTGCGAACAGCGGGTGAGTACCGACCCAACGTCCCTGCGGAACTCGCGAGATTCACCAACCGCCCAGAGGAAGTGAGATCAGCGAGAAACGTGGATGTTGCGGCGAGGGTGGCGTAGTAGTTTGTTTCAAAGGTTCTTTTAACAATGTCGGGATTGAAGCCGTCGAGGGCGATGCCGGCGTTGTTGATGAAGAAGTCGATTCCTTCGGGGTGGTTCTTCTTGAGGTGGGTCGAGAGGTCTGTGATGGTGGACTTGTTGGTTACGTCAAAGGGACGGAATTTGATTGTGGCGAGGCCGCCGTCTTCGCTAAGTGCTTTTGCTTGCTTGAGTACTGGGTCCGATTGCAGGGCTTCGCAGGCGGATTGTCCGCGCGACTGGTCGCGGGCTGTGAGGTCTGGGCGTAGAGTGGATCGTTAATTCTATATCCGAAGAGATGAAGAAACGAAGACGAGACTGAGAGAGTTTGGATGCAGACTATCGAGGGTCACGAGAGGGTCGTGGACATACTGATGTGGAGGTTAGCAATCCTGTGCTTTCACAAGAGAATGTAATGAACTTGGTAGGGTCTCACCAAATCAACAAAGGTCCATTGTTCAACGGCGAAGATGGATATTGCAGCGCCAGTTGCCTTACAATTGCATATCCAATGCCCTACATTCATATGAATCGACCCGGTCAGCCAAACGTACATCCCAGTCGTGATCAAGACATTAGACTTGCCTTGTTAGCACCGGTGACTACGCCTACGCGTGTGAAGTTTGACATGGTGACAATGAGAACGATGTATAGGTCTCGTGATTGCAATCGAAGATGAAGACACTGCTGTAGATACTGCGTATGGTGAACACAGAGTGTATGACAATTACAACTCGGAGATAAGACGGTTGTAGTGTGAGCATTACGTCACTTTCGTCCCACAATGAACGTCTACGCCAAATCCGCTTTGCAGCATGTTTACTGATCTGATTGTAGATTTTCTCTTTCTATTCTTCAGACGGTGAGAGAACTATCTCTTGATTTTGCGACAACTTTCCAAAGGCCCCAGGAAATCCAAGCATGTCAATAGATTAACCATTTCAGCACTAACGACCCACCTAAATCATTTCAATACATTGTGACTGTGACTTAGATCGGTAGAGAAGGCAGCCCCACCATCTAGCCCCAATCCCGAAATATAGGCACGCATCTCGACCTCAACGCCAATAAATTTCATCCTTCGCTTATCTCACGAGGCTGAGACGAACACGAGGGCCGTGGAACAGTGGAGACCCGAACACGAACACTAGAATCTAAACACGAATTCGACTTGGCAACTGTGCAGGGAACACGACGCCACAGGTCCATGACTGTGGACTTCATACTAGCTCCATTCCGATGTAATGCGCGCGATGAAGCGACGTATTGAAATTGTTGCTGTTGTATATGCACGTCTAATGTTTCGCTGCACGCGATGAAAGGCGTTCTTTCTTTTATTCGCATCACACTGGCGATTCAAAAGGGCTCATTTTGTTGCATCTGGAGTGAGCCAGATCCGACTTCGTTGTGGAACAGTAGACTCGGCGACCGACTAAGCTTTGTAACATGAGCCCAGCAAACTCATGGTAAGTAACCTCAATATATATGATTAGAATGTATCAGTCACATATGGAATCAAGGGTCTCATTCGAGTAGTGATGATCAAAGTAGCTAAACTTGGTGGTAGAAACAGTGGAGACCATGTTACCAGTTGATGCCCCGGAAAATTCTCACATCCATCAAGCATGCGTGTCTGCCTTGAACTCCTGCTAACTCTTCGAGGTAGGTATGGGTAGCCCTAATTCAAGTATACGTCGGGTTGATGATTTCTAAGCCCCACTTTCACACGTACAGTGTGTGTTTAATTCCTCAGCCATCCAATACTCCAATGTATCAAGTGCTTTCGCAGAAGCCGCTTCTTGGAAAGGAGGCCAGTGCGAACGGAATATTAAAAAGCTGCTGGCCACTTCAACTGGCGCCAACCCTATGACTATGTGTATTTTGGTGATTTGTATGGTAGTCGGTTCTAACCTTTAGCATCCACGCAGAGAGCACAGAAGCAATGTTTCCAGATCAAGTATGGCTCGCCGAGCCAACATAGCCACCATAGCAATGGTTCTCTCGAAGACAAGATTTTGTCCTACATTTAGCTTAGAATGGCTATAAACATGTTTTGTGTCTGTGAGGGCCTTGGTCACGTTGATTGTGAATAACGCGATCGCCCTTGTGCTTCACGAAGGCATGATGGTCTTGTGGTTCATGTAAACCTACATAGGAAACTCCGAGCTGAAAGTGGCAGCCCGGTTTTATCTTGTTTTAAGAAATCATATATTCGAATGTCCGCGTTGAAACTACTCACCTTATGGCAGGGGTATTTACCTTCAAGAAAGGTGTTGAAAGGATTGAGATGTATGCCACATCCGTTGCAGCCAGATTCTATGCCTCAGAAAGACACCCAAGGCTTATCTCAAAATTCCACCCACCGCTAATGTTTGAGGGTATCTTCTTGATTGGCCCGGTCTATACAGTTTCCGCAATTCCCACGTCCAAAAAGACCAATTTCAAAGCTATCAAGAATGTGCTGGATCATGACCTCCAAGTACAAGCTCGAAATAAGCTTAGGTGACTTTGGCCTTTCGTGCATCTGCGACTCGACTACGTCGTCCTTCATCAATACGAATGTATGTGTAGCCTGGGAAGGGATGGAGGAGCGATATTTCAATACCCAGAGATTTGCCAAGTGAGGTACAGCGAGAAGATGTTGTTGGTTCGCACTGGCGCAGTGTATGTTAGACGAACACAAGAGTTATTGCAAAGCTGAAACTCAGCTAAGCAGGTAACAGCTATCAGTGTTTATTGGGTCACAAGCGTATTCACTCTGAGAAAGTCTCGAAATGCTAGGTCCCGAAGATCTGTCAATTCCAAACACCGGACGATCCTGGGCGAAACGAGTTTCGCGGCTCAACTCACACGTTTACATCGTCACTGATGCTAGCTTTTGATTGTCGTCAACGGTCACTGACACAATGATTTGGAAATCCAGGTATGGCTGCATAAGGTTCTTTCCTGTTTTGTTCTGGGGGAGGCCCTCGCGTGAAAGCAAGACAATGGTGAAGGTTTGAGCTGAATACGCAATATCTTGGTTGCATGTACGAAGCATTGCATACAATGACAGTTATATGTAAATGCATAACAATTCTAGACGCAGTGCCGGCCAAATACTGAAGAAATTCAAATACCGCGAGACGTCGAGAGTGTCGTTCTCTCGGAGACCCCAAGAAAGTGTACCGAGACACGTCCCGCACGAAGAACAGTCCTTCAATGTCCAGATCCTTAGCCTGACCAAAAAACAATTCGCCCACGACGTCCGACAAACATCGGGCGGAGCCCTCAATGTTCACAATCTCGAGGAACAAAAATCACAACAATGTAATTATGGCAACTCTTTATCCAATTTGCATGCCGCCTTGTTGAGATTTACCATTAGCACCATCGACCAATAAACTCATCCAAACCAAGCATCCCAGCATCTCACCACGCTTCCCCTGAGCACATCCCGCACCCTGCAAACAAGCATTCACCTGCGACAACCAAAATGAAGATGATCGGTATCCCAGTCTGCGCAGGGATTTACGATACTCGATACCCATGAACAAGATCTTGGGTGACGCGCACGCGTGGGGGGGCATTACCGTGCGATCGGTTTATGCTTGCTTATTGCACCCAGACGCATCACCAACGTTGCACAGCCAGTAGTGTAATGAGGCTGAATATTCGATGCTTCTTTTGTGTTACCCATCGAGTAGCAACAGCTGTAAGCACTGCCCTCAACATAGCAAAATAAACCAGCTTGTCAAGATGAAAAGCGGGTGCAGGATCGATCGGCGCTTACGACAGCAACGATCAGTTTCGACAAGCACAAGCGAGCTGTCGAGTCTCGATGATGGGATGCATAATTTCCTAGATTGGAGTGTAAGGTCCAATCGGAGTGGTGCTCCGGGATGTTTAGACACATGCTAGGATGTCGATCTCAGACTCGAACAACGGGAGTCAGGATCGGGGTTCCACATGCATGGCCGGTCGTGGAATTCAAGTGCTCATGCATGTGCTGGGCAGAAAAGTCCTTGTTCTGAAGGGATGTACATTATCAGCCTCGGGGAGCGATGCGCATGATGGTCGCAAGCACGTCCTGTGCCCTTGCACACAATCGACGATAAGCTCAAGCACAGGTCTCGAATGGTTGAGGCGTTAATAGCGGACGCCACAGATAGTTTGGCTGAAGGTTGTACCGTAAAGTCTACGCTTTGTGCAGTCGGGCCTTCGAGCTGGCGAGCGCGCACAAAGGGCTTTAGCACCCTGCTCGACTCCATTAGTGTTTGAAGTCGTGGAAGAGACTCTGGTAGCGAGCTTCGTGACCTGCGAGCAAAAAGGAAGAAGATATGCTCGGCTTTGTACACGAGTCAATTAACGTTTGGACAACGTGCTCGCGGCGCGGGGGAGGACAATTGCAGCTAGAAACACTGATGCCGCTCAGTTTCGGCCAAGTGATAGTCGGCGGCGGCGAGGGCGACTTGGGTGGATAGGGGTTGACTACCACGGAAATGTACAACAAGGGATATGGCCGCAGAGACAAAGGCCAGACATTTCATTTGTTCAGGCTGAAGCGCATCAAGTGCAGTCAGTAGTCGGAGACGTTCTGGACGGCTGAAGAATGTGGTGGCGCTGTCATGTTTTAGCAGAGCGGGATCAGTCTTGCTTTTGCCGTCGCTGCAGACGATTGACGTGAACAAGTGCCGGATCGTCACGTTCGTTTCGAGTCATGGCCATGGTGCGGTGGAAAAGCGCTGCAGGATGCGAGAATTGACTTGAGAGCAAAATATCACAGTAGAGTTTGGTGAGGATGGATCGTTGACCACAAAAGCGGATACTCGTCAAAGCCGACCCAATCACGATGATGCATTTAGCTGATTGGCCGATGCAGGGCGTCGGTGGAGCATGATGGATGCAAGGATGCTCGATTTCCGGGACTGTACACGACCATGCAGCATCAACATGATCGGCCCAAGCCTCGTGGCTGTCTGAAAGGACGTCACCATGCTTTTGATATGCCTGGTGAGGGTGTAGTCCTGCTGTTTGCTGCTCCATGCCATTGACCCAACGCCACTACGAAGCCACTGCGGATATGAATGGCAGATGTAATGCGCCGCCGAGAGCAGTGTCCCGGTCAACGAGCAAGTGGCTCCTTGCCATGGGCCATGGCGCCCATGGCATCTGCCAGACGATCGTCTGGGATGTGGTCGAGGGGGAGTTCGACTGGCTGCTGCGGGGCCGCGCCTGACATTCGGCGACCTCGCGGGCGCCACGCTACGTGCATGCATTGCCTGTCAGTCTACACAGTACACAGTAGGAGCGACATGCAGTGACTTGTTACACCGTAGTATCGCCCGCTATCGATCCACCTCCACGCTTGCGTGCTGCTTGGCTTGGGACCGGTCGCAACCCGCCCATCACCGCATCTCGCCTACTTATAACTCAAAAACTGCCCATACACGCTTGCCCGCCGCACCACACTCTATCATACCATAGTCACCTACCGGACTGTCAGCTAGCTCCGCTATTCACCCAATCCAGCATCCCGTCGCTCACGTGGCTGCACACCATCCCCCCTTCACTTCACCACTTACCACTTACCCTGCGGACTACTTCACCATACATAAACCCCCGACCCCGGCTGCATTGGACCCACTCTGTTCCGCCCTTCACGTCTTCTTCAGCGCGTTGCGTACTTGCGCCCGTAGTGACTCTCCTCGCTCTATCCATCTCGCGCCTTCCCAACGCACCTCACTTTGCTCCTGCCACAATGGTCTACCCACTGACATATCGCCGCCCCGAGCGCGTGTCTCGACCTTCTTCTGCCGCGTCCATTTCCGGCGAGACCAAGCAAAAGTCGATTCATGACTCCATTCGCTCTGGCAGCAGCGGCCTGTCTCATGGCATTCCCGAGGCCTTGTCCTTCGATCGCATCATCTCCGGTGGCGTGTGTCCTGTATGTGTTTCTGCGCATTGCCTAGCTTCACTTCCGCTAACCTGCCCAGCCATGCACTGTGCGCGATTTCATGAACTTTCTCAAGTACATCGAACTGTCAGCCGAAAACTTGCAGTTCTACCTCTGGTTCCGCGACTACAGCAAGCGTTTCGAAGAGCTTCCTGCCAGCGAAAAGGCACTCTCACCCCTGTGGGTTGGCGAGAAGCCGGCCGCAATAGAGACCAAGGCCTCCAAGGCCATCAACGCTGATGCTGCAGCCATTCTTGCCAACTCCGACTTTGCCAGCGACCCCAAGATTGACGAGTCGGAGAGGGGAGGAAGCAATCCATTCTTTACACCACCCCGCACGCCCAACAGCAGCAACGACAGGACCGACGGCGCAAAGTCTTTTGACTCGTATGACGACAGTCTGGCCACTGGCAAAGTGGACCACTCCAAACGTGCTTCTGGTGCGTTTGAGAGCGCCGGTCTCAAATGGAAGCCTCGTGAGTTTGCAACTCCTTTCTTTTTCTTTAGACTCCATTTGCTCATGCTCGGCAGTGACCGTTCAGCCCTACCGCGAGGAAATCAACCGCATCATCTCCATTTACATCGCTGATGGCGGATCGCGCCAACTCAACTTGTCCTCGAAAGAACGCTCAGCACTGCTCCACGCGCTGCAGAACACGACCCATCCATCCGCTTTCAAGGACGTCATGTCGACAGTCGAGTGGTCTTTGCGCTGCCAGGCCCACCCCAATTTCATTCGCTGGACCATCTGCAACGGTAATCGTCCGCGTGTGATCTTTGCTCGTGGTCTCGGTATCGGTGGTATCGTTGCTGGATTGCTTACTGCCATCATCCTCACTCTTAGCACCGCCGGCCGCGCCTGGCGTGTCATGTCTCTCATTGGCTTCTTCATTGGCATCTCAACCTTGATCGCTGCTTGGAAGGGTATGTGTGTGGTTTTGCACGGCATGCACCACCGACATCTGCGACCATGGGAGCTGTTCACCTCGGACGACGAGCCCCAAGGCTTTGATGCCAAACTGGATTCGATGGAGTCGGTTAACAGCCACTCATCAAGCAATTCGTGGGAGGACGAGCCCTGGGTTGCGAGGTACGAGAAACGCAACGTTGTCCGCAAGATTTTCGACCGAGAGGTTTGGATCCAGGAGCCAGCCCTTCGTCAGATCCAGGATACCATCTTCATCCAGGCCATTGTTGGCGCTCTTGTCATCTCAGCGATTGCTGTCGGCGTGTTCTGCGCAATCCCCAAGGGTAATTACTTCTAATTAGCCAAACATGTCGTACTGGTGGCTGCGTCGACGTCAACAACGGTTCTGTGACGAGCTTTGCTACCGTTGATACAACTTTCCTTTGTCTACTTTTACGACTCTTTCGATACCCCGCGACTCAGGCTTTTGTTCGCCCACCTCGTGGGTGGTGGATGTAATTCTGGTGGAACATTGGCGTTCAGGGACTACACCCTACCTCTCACGGGACCTAGCAATAATCTCATGTTGATTTATTCAAGTGCATTTAAGGTAGCGAATACGAATGATCAACACGAAGAAAGCTTATTGGATTTCCAATGCGGCGCCGAATCTACTGGAAGCGTCACGTACTTTTCGAGGGTATAGGAAGCACTGACTGATGTAGCCGAGTTCGCCTTGCCATGCAGCTTACACCGTACATGGCTAAGCGGAGTCAAAGGAGTTGAAATTTTGTGAAAAGTGAGGAGCTCACCGGGTATGCGGCTGTGAATCTTGAGATGATGAGGGGCGTGACGAGTGGACCGTGTGGCTGTGCATGCCATGGCCCACCGCTGTTCCGGAGGTCACCGTCACGCCGAAGACACAGACAGGACGATACTGTACAAAATTTCTCGCTCATGAGGCTGCCTCGAACAGATGGAAATGTATTTGTGCAGGGGGCATGTTGTTGTCGAGTGTTTGACAGGGAGCTGGCGCTACACAGTCACATGCTAGTGACAAGATGGAGTGTTTGTGGCAACGTTAGACCACACGCGCAGAGAGCAGCAGACCAGCCATACAATGGGCAAGGACAAAGATGCGAGACGTGTATGTTGTGTGTGGCTCTTGGGATGACAAACTGGCGGTCTGCTCTCAAAGGGTCGGGCACATAATGGTCCCTGTGGCGGGACTACCGTGCATAAGGCGGGGGCGCAGGGGCCGCAGACGGATGGGGAGAAGAAGGCCGCGACCCGCAAAGCGTGCATGCTCTTCTGGCGTCACCAAGCAGCGCACAATTCAACATGTCTGTGCTATGTAAATCTACTCTGACCCTGCGTGCCCCTCATTCCTGTTCTCTCCATCACCGCCGGCCGCCGTAGCCCACGCATGCCATCGACGCAAGCGAGAAGCCTCCTGTCTTACACCCGTGTGCTCGCCTGACCGCTCCAAACGTCCATGTCGTCGGCCGACTACGACAGCCGCTACCACTACCAGACACGCCCGCGGCATGATTCGTACTACTCGAGGCACGAAGACCCCGTCGCCGCTGCCGCCCGCGAGAAGCTAACAGCCATGAGGCACAGCCCGAGTTCCAGTCGATATCCTACCCCACCATCGCCCAGACGCTCTGCCGCGGCCCCGCGGTATCCAGACCACTACCCCTCGCAGCACTCGGCGTCACCACCAAGACGCGTGCGCAAGCAGACATGGCCGCCCTCACCGAGCGTCGAGGACGAGACTGCCTCGCTCACCAAGGAAGTGCTGCCGGCGGGAGGAGCAGCGCCAGAAGATGGCGAGCCGCCGGTGCACACGCGGGGGACGGTGGACCAGGACAAGCTGATGGAGGAGATTGAACAGCCCGATGACCTTCGCTATACATTGCTGTCGGATCCCAGGGCCAGCACCAGCACCGCCAGAGACCACCGCCGCAAGAGCTTCGCCGAGCGGGGCAACATGGCGCCTCTCAAGACAGACGTCGACGAGCCGCCCGTCTTCACCGAACGAGTCTCGACCCCGTATGCATACACAAGAAGCCAGAAGGAGTCCATCAACCCTCCACACGCCGAATTCCTTTCCCCAGAACCCCTCACTCCAGCCAGCGCCAGACCACCAAAGCCTGTCCCCAGCTACAGTCGGCATAATTCATACACGCGGCCGTCGCCGGTCGCCAAAGACGACGTGTTTGACGATTCAGATCTTGACCCCGATGATTCGACACATTTGCGCACTGCCGAGCGCAAACCCGCGCGATACAGCTTCGTCAAGAGCGACTTGCAAAAGGAAGACCTGAGAACCAATTTGCACACTTACCAGCCAAAGCCTGAACCCCGGCGACGAGAATCCGGAGAGCGCCCACCGCCATCGTTTCGCAAGACCGAATCTACCAGCTCGTCCAAGGATAATCCATATGGCCAGTCACCACGCTCTTCGTCGTCCTCACTTAATAGTGGAAGTCGGAAATCTCGTCCAGCTCCCGTGGAGACTAGTTACCACAGCAGCTCTCGCACTCCTTCGCGCCCCAGCTCTCCCTTGCAACGCGCGCCATCACCAAATCCCCAATCACGATTGCGCGAATCGCCCCCCAATTCCCGACCTACATCAAGAGGCAACACCAGACCAGCTTCGCCTCTAGCATTCACATCTACCGTGCGACCTCCGTCTCCAAGCCGTGTACCAGAAGTCTATGTAGACAGGCAATCCACATATCCTCCCATGACTCGCGATCGATCAAGGCCGCCTTCACGAATGACCAGATATGACACCATGCCAGAGCCTACTCCACGAATCGATGTGCAAAGCCCCTCTCCAGCGAGACCACCAGTTGCAGAATCTGCACTACCCTATCCGGTTGACGATCGACCACTGGGCGTCTTTATGCCTGCAGAGGAGCACTACCAGTTCGACCACTCGACCATTTCCTCCCCGCGACAGCCCTATCCTGATTCGCCGAGAATGTCATCTTCGCCAGTGACAGGGTCTCCGCGATTGAGAGATGAGGACTATCGTCCTAGAAGTAGCATTGTTGTGCCTGAGGACCCAGCGCGCAGCAGGAGGACAAGGTCGAATAGTGTTCGATCTGAGATCAATTCGGATAGTCGTCGGGAGCAACCGTCCAAAGTCTCTACGAAGTACGCTCTGAACAAGGCTCTACCTTCATGTCCGAGATCCACGCCTACCACTAAGCACGATGACTGGTATAGCTTTAAAGGTCACCGCTACTTTGATGTATGTCCTAGCTGTTTCGAGGGCGTCTTCGCTGGCACACCCTTTGCTGTGGAGTTTGCGCAAACACGCCTTGGGGAGCGACCGACTGAGCGCGTCTGTGACTTCAGTAGTCCTTGGATGCGACTAGCTTGGCTTCTGACTATAAAGCAACGAATGCCATCGCTCGAACTAGTGCATGCGGTCGCTGATATCGCAGAGGTTCATCGGCCGTGCCCCGAGGACCGCGAAGTCGGTGTCGATCGCGTCAGCTGGTACGGCATACCTGATCAACGAGATGGCGTTCATGTAGCGAACTTTGCCATTTGCTCTAGCGATCGGCGGATGATTGAAGCTCTGCTACCTACGATGCGCGGCTACTTCACGCCGCTACCCAGTAGCTACTCCTCGGGTGCAACTCAGAAATACATGTGCGCTCTCCGAACAAGCTCTCGCCGCTTTCCGAAATACCTAGACTTGCTCGTTGAACTCGACGCCGGAGCACAAGATCTGAATCAACGACCTCAGATTAATCAATTCATTCAAATGGCCCGCGACAATGCTTTCAAGAGCGAGTGCGGCCGAGGCAAAGCTTCCTTCCGCAAGCCTTGGCTGTTCATCCCCTCGCTGCCAGAATTTACTGTCTGCGAGGAATGTTATGACGAGCTCATCTGGCCTGCGTGTCAATCTCGAAGCAACCCCTCGACCATACCTCGCCTCTTCAACAAAGCTCTGCAGCTAGTTCCCAATGAGGACCCAGACGTTGGCTCAAGTTGCTGTCTGTACAGCTCGCGAATGAGACGCATCTTTGATGTTGCCGTCAAAGATGCAGACTTTCCATACCTCAAGCGGAAAGTGTTGGACAGGAAGAAGGCCGAAGGGAAACTGAAACGCGAGAAGAAGGATCTTGTGAATTGGATGGCGGGGCTGGAGAGGGGAAGCAGCCAATGGGAAAGGGCAAAGACAGACTTGAGGTCCATTGACAAAGAGTGGGCGACTTGGGAGTAACAAGGTCTTTTGTCTACTTGTGAGATCCTATATAGAGAATCTGGAAAGCAAATGCAATAAGCCCGATGAACATGAGTGTACACGCATTGAACGTGGTTGAGATTGTAAGGTATACCAAGCATACATATCCAGAAGGATTTTCTCATCCCCTCAGATGTTAGATACCCAAACGCTCGCTGAACGTGTGCAGCTATCGCAGTCACTGACCTTCTTTCCACTTGCGATGAAATGCAATTCGGTCACCGAATCCGTGCGTCGGCATCTTGCCAGCCAATCAGCTGTTGGTACCACCCAAACCCAACTACTACTGACATGTATGTTCCTCTAGATTCCCGAAAACAACGATGTACCAATGAGATGATGCGCAACCGGTCTGCAAGCCACTACATCGCAAGTTGACCGTCGCCGTACAAGATGGACAGGCACATTTCCACATACTTCGCGCCGGCTCGGTCTACTCGGGATTCGAAGCGCAGACCAGCCGAGCCATCGATGTACATAGTAAAGTGATGTGTCCCGTCGGTCGAAAGTTCCCAAGGCTCCATTCTTGCAATTCTCTCCTTCAACTTCGAATGAGCCGAGCTCTTCCTGTCCTTGACCAAGTCACTCTTTTGGCACCAACACCAAAATAATCACATACGAGCATAGATATATCTACCCTCGCGGCATACATCCAAGCCTTCATCAACAAAGCATGCATCCTCGTAGCGTTCCCACCGACCTTCCTCAACTCCCAACCAACCTGCCCCAAAACTCTGGGCACGGCCTTTCAGTGGGCGCAGCAATCGGCATCGGCATCGGCATTGCTCTTGTCGTCCTCTTCTGCGCAGTCGGAGCATGGATCTTTGTGCGCAGGCGCCGTAGAACATGGGCGAGCAAGAAGCGCAAGCAGGAAGACGAAACGAACCAACGGGACGTGGAGATTGCACATGTAACGCCCGACGAAGAGATTACCAGAAGAATCAGGGAGTACGAAAAGGATGTCAAGATGTGGGACGAGAAGAGGGGGAATGAAGTAGCGGGTAGGGCGGAGTGGGAGAGCGAGGACGAAAAGGAGCAGGAGGGGGATGTGGAGAAGACGTATGAGTTGGGTCCAATTTCTCCGGTTGTAGAAGTGAGGAATGCACAGATGGCGATTGCGGGAAAGGCGCTTGCGGTCGAGTTGGAGGGTTGTAGTGTTGTTGATGCGAAGTCAAGACAAGATAGGGTTGGCGAGGAGACGGAGAAGGTGTATGAGATTGGGCAATGATGGTTTCTGGGATGATGGCATTGAATGGCTTGATGCGATCAGCTACAAGGCCTACTCACATATTGCATTCCAAGATGACTGAGTTTTGCTCGTCAAGACATGGTCCATGTCAGACACGTGATGTGGAAGATGTTGGTGCCTTCACCTGTGATTCCGCCGCAATCCGGGGACCGCAGTTTTGCCGGCGAGGAGTCGCAATTCGGCCCAAGCCCCGTCACGTGCTGCTAGCGTGCCAAGCTGCTGCCTAGCGCCGCCAAAGTATATATTCTCGCTGGCCTCCGTCCCTGAAGCAGTCCAGTATCTAAGTGCTCGGGCTTTACGCTTACCAGTGAGGATTCGTCCGAGGTAGCGTTTTTGCTAGTTGAAAACTACAACTATGACTGCTCCATTTGGCCTTCGGGTCGGCTGGGAATTTTTGAACCCCACTCAGTACGCTGTGTGCTTTTCGTTGATTGTTGTGGCTTGCGCTACAAGATTGAAGAAGAGATGCCACCTGCGCCGATACGCGTCACACCTGATGCGTTGCATTGTCGTGGCATTGGCGACTGTTGGCAGGTGATAAGACTGACTTTGCAACAAGCGTGCTCGTCATCAGGCTGACACGATGGTAGGGTCTCATACCATGTCCAAGTACCTCGACAGTCCATCGCGTTCTCACTGCTAGACCTAGATACGCATGACTGACAGGTGGAAGCCGGAAGACACGATCAACGGACGCGCTTCACTCGCAACATGTAGACGACGACGATGACAAAGCGCGCAGCTTCTGAGACGCCGAACGCACATATACACCACTGGGAGGTTATGGGCTGGCTCGCGCGCAACACGCTGCAGAGCCGGATTTCTAGGGCACAATTTTGCACAAAACAAAAGTACGCGAGCCAGAGCCAGTGTCCATGGGCCAGTTTGCGCGCAGCACATAAGCAAAGGGCGGGTGCTGCGAGCACGCAGAACACAGGCAAAGATAACGGAAACCCTGAGGGCGTGGTCTCCCAGCAAACACAAATGCAGGCACACGAGCAACAGGCCGAGACTACGAGCCGAAGTGGGCGTGACATGATTGCAAAAATTGCCTGGCATTGCAAGCATGGTGCGCAAACTTTTGTGCCCAACGGTCGCGGCTGTGTCTGCACCATACTCGGCACCTGGCCCACGGCTCTACGTCCACCCAGTCAGGCATGCAAAGGACAACGGAAGGAGGAAAGCGACAACTATTCTCTTCGCACTTGACAGCACTTTTTCAAACAGCCGTATCGGCAAGTCCTTAGCCTGTCCATGTCTGTCGAGCATCTGGTCGAGTCTACCCTGACCTCGCCATGGGTAGAGCACATAGCCAATCAGCACATTCGGCCATTCATGATTCTCAATGTCTTGCTACCCTGCCTCGTCGGCAATGTCATCAGTCATGGCCAGCCTTTTCGCAGTTCGGTGCGCAGTCCCGGTGGTTTCTCTTTGTGCCTTACCCTGGTCACCGTTGAGGGACTCGATGTGTTGCTAGCATGGCCAGCAACGTGATCGCTTCCTCGGTGGTAGTAATCCAGCCTGTCTTCAAGCCAGACTTTGTTACTCGACCTTGATTATCAGTCATCATCGGCGTTGCCGTACTGGAATCTCATCTCGCCGCTGTACGCCAGCATACGAGGGTTACTCGTTCGCACTGAGTGTATGCCATTCGTGACTCTACTAATGCAGTTGCATTTCGGCAAAGTCACCGAGGTCGTTGAATCTGCAAATTCTCTACCAAAGACCTTTGCCGTTGCAGCAACCATATTGCGACTGCATGTGTTCGACGAATGATCGGATAGAGGGCATGCCAAACCTGGGGTAACAACCTGGTCAATCTAGTCATGTGCCTCCCAGTAAAAGCCTTCCAGCTGCCTGAGGTGGCGTTCGGCGGCTGTTTGAGACGTTTGGAGCTTGCTTCGTTTCGTGCACGGAGCTCGTTCGGTAGAGATCTGCACCAGGAAACTCAGGCTGTTGCGCAATCCCGCCCACACCATGTGTGTGCGATGGTTTCGCTACCAGCCTGACTGCATTGGCTGTCTCTACTCCATCTGAAGCCATAAGGCTATCGAGCTACTGTTATACGCAATGTACCACCTTTCATTCATCTACACGAACAACTCGCCCTTTTCTCCAATACATAACTAGATCAACGGTGCTACCACAAGTGTCCGCTCTCAGGCAAGTCTTCTGCCGGCTTTGGAGTGTCGCACTTGGTCGTCGCCTGCTCATATGCACGTGGTTCTATAGCTGCGACATTATTACCCCTCGCCTCCGCATTTTCGTGCAGCAACACCTGCATCCCTCAAACTCGCCGATCAGCGATATTTGACCGCGGGTAAACACTCAGCAACTTGCACGCTGTGACCATCGTGACACGTGGTGGCTGCTCCTGCAGGGCAGATCTTGTAAATCAACCGTTTTTGCGGTCGCGATGGTCTGATATCAATGATCGAGCTATAGTTGTCCCAGTCCGGGCGATGTGTGCTCGAAACCGCATCCCGTTGTAAACTAGCGTATCCCATCTGCAACTTGAGAAGCAGACTGCTGCAGCTCGATCAGTGTCTGGCCATTGCAACCGATTATCCCCGGCAGTAGCTCTGCATTTCCCCTTGTATACCTTCTCCTTGTTCATTTTCCACCTCTCAGCACATTGGAAAGTGTTTTACCTTTTTTTCCCTGGGCCACTCACAACTTGCAAATGTCTAGTAACATAAGTTGTCCGCAAGACTTGTTCACTCTTGACTAGCTACCAGTGCCTTTTCCTTTAAGTTTGGCCTGGTACTCAATTCCTGCATTAATCATAATTCTCAGCATGGACGAGAGCGGGCTCGATGCATCGCCTGCTGGCACACGCGTTAACAGCATCGTTCTTGCTTTCACCGTTGTTGCCGGCTTGGTAGTATCTCTTCGTATGTTTGCTCGTATCCTTCTAAAAAGGGTGTCTGGTTTTGAGGATCTCTGGATCGTTCTGGCCATGGTAAGTCGTCTAGGTCTAACTACCCACACCTGTCTGACTTTCCTCAGGGCTTGTCAATCGGCCTTGCCGCTACAGTATCGAGTCAAGCAATGAACGGCCTAGGCAAACATATGTCGGAGCTGGATCCCAGCAAACGATTGACATTACGGAAGGTGAGTGTCATGTTATCTCTACAGCAAACAGTGTACATCAACTTCGCGCCTCAATAACCTTAATCTTTGAACTGGCCCGACTTTAGATCTCATTGGCTAACATGTGTCCAGTCTTTTTGGGCAGGACTATGGGTACATAGCCTCGCGCTTACGACCATCAAGATCTCCATCCTTGTTCAGTACCTACGGATCTTCCCCGTACGCCGCTTTCGACTGAGCTGCTATTGTTTGCTCGCCATCGTCGCAGCATCAGGGACATGGGCAGTCAGTAGCAACATCTTCACGTGTAATCCTGTTGCCTTCGCATGGAGTGAGACAATGCTGAAAGGGTATTGCATGGACCGCAAGTTGCTTTGGTACACAAATGCATGCCTCAACATCGCTCTGGATCTTACCATTCTCCTGCTACCTATGCCACTCATCCATAGACTTCAAATCCCGCAGGCGCAAAAGCGAGGCTTGGTCATGATGCTTGCAGTCAGTTTCACGTACGTACTTCCGGATTGTATTGTGAACATTAACTAATTACTCTCAGCGCAACTCTCGTTTCCATTATCCGTCTCTACACCATTGCTGGCGTAGCAACCACCACCGACCTGTCCTTTAAGAACCCTCCACTCGCCACACTCTCCGCAATCGAAGTCAACACCGGCATCATCTGCGCATGTCTTCCCGCCATGCGTCCCCTCTTGGCCCTTCTAATGCCGAAATACTTCTCCAATATCCCAGACTACGTCGATGTCGTGATCCCCAACGACGCGGAACGGAACGGCAGTGAATCGCAAAAGCCCTTCACCGTCATTACTACCGCTCGCGCAAACATACGCATCCATCACCCCGATCTACCTCGGCCAACTCTCTCCCGAACTCCATCAGGTCGCTTCGCTACTCCTCCACCTCGTCCCCATCCACAAATCTCTCCACGACACACCCCTCCCATGACCAGAGCCCACTCCCGCGCCGGTTCCAACATCTCAATCGACATCGCAGCTGCTGACGTCAGATCACACGCACGTTTCCAGGGCCGGGTTAATCCGCTGCGTTTGTCGCCCATAGTGCCATTCAGCCCGCTCAACCCGTTGCCGGGCATGGAGACCTACTCGCGTGTCGGATCGGGAGCGAATTCGCCTGTATGGGGTTGGCAGACCCCGAGGGACAGAGGGGGAAAGGCGTTGCCGCTTACGCCATTACCAGTGCCTATTGAGGCGTGGAGAGTTGCGCAGTGAACGGATTCGTGGTTGAGGATGTGGAGTCGTATATGTGTTCATGTGTTTATGAGATTTATGTTGGTAAAGTCGGAAACGAATGAGAAGCACAGCTGCGTATGAGAGGGGTATATGAAATGATTTGACTGCTAGTATATACTTCTTTGGATGGTGAAGCGGGAAATGATAATTGTAATATATGATCTCTAAATAAAAGCCTATTCTGCCCTCATCCGCTCCGAGCGAGGTTTTCCAAGAATTGGCGAAGAAGCATAATTCATATCTTCACGTCTGCAGATCACCCTTGCTGTATTTGACCTGTGGAACATAGTATCCTTTTACCACTAAAAGATGACAACACTTCGATATCCGCAATTACGAAAGTATTCGTTGCTTCCTGTCATGCGGCTTTCTAATAACCTTACCGAGCGTAGTACCGAAACCTCTCGTGCACGATGATGAACTCGGTCCTAGCGTTACTATGAATAATGAATATAAACCTCTTCATTATATATTGGGACTAGAGATAAGACTCTTATATCTCATACCAGGTGACTTCTCGGAAGACTTCGAATGCGCGATTGTTCACACCAATCCTCATGACAGACCATGCTACGATGCTATACCATACGCCTGGGCGACGGTGGACAGAGGTGACTCACTATTTGGTCAAATAAGGTGTGTTAGAAGTCGTAGCATTATAAGTATCATGGCGAATTGTGAAGCTACACTGCGATGGGTAAGGCTAGGAACAACAACGATAGTGATATGGCTCGATGTCGTCTGCATCGACCATGAAATTATCGCAGAGCATGACCACTAAGTATGATCGAAGAGGTGTTATTCAAACATCAGCCAAGCAAGTGGTGATATGTCTAGGCAGGGATGCATGTATGGCGAGCAAGAAGATAGTCAGACATCTCACGACCACCGTCACGACGCTAGACAACATATACATCAACGTTTTGTTGCTATAGGTACAAGTCCTGGCACCTTCCTAACATGTGGTCACAGAGTTTCTTCCCTGCTGGTGGTGTTATCGCGTATAGGTGTTGCAGAAGTAGTCTCAGCCCGGCGAGCGACAGTGCTTTGTGGGTCGAGAAATTTGAACTAGTCCCTTCTCTGTGTCTATAAATCGGTCTCGCTAGGGCGGTCTTGTAATGCTAGCTGTGACAGGGATTATTGTAGGTGATCTCTCACTGGGACGACAATGTCATGTACAGAAGCTCCGCATGATAGATATGTTCCTTATGGCCTGGAATTTATTTCCCATACATCCACATGACAAGGTGTTTGCACTCCTCCACCATTGGGATAAGGAGGACGAACTCGAAACCCAGCCAGATTACGCGATGATTGTATAGTAGCTACTCGCTTATGTGACTGCACAGTCTATGAAAATGGCACATGCTTTGATATACTGGCCAATGTAAGAGGTCTTTCGGACTACCCGATTCTACATTCCCGCGTTGGACTGGACGGTTATGACAGACAAGGAGCCACTACGAGACCAATTCATCGAGTAGAAGAGTTCGTTCATGGCTGCATAAGGCCTTCAGGTTCACAGGTAGGCGAAGCGCATCATGGGGAAAGTATTCGAGGCCGACCCACTAGCATTCGATCTCTCCTTGCAGGGCATAGTATCCACTATTGCCCTCTCTTCATATGGCTTCTTCGGCTCTCAATCATTTCAGAAAGTATAGCGAGAAGGATCGTGGGCATCCGATTGCGCCTCGCTACCCGCAACGATTATCCTGCCTTCGACACCTTGACATCTCGTATCGACGTGCGCGCTGACCGTTTCGCCACTATCGGACGCCTGATTTGTCCTGAAACAAGCAATCGTGTATTTTTCGCCGACAGCGACAACCTATCGTTGCAGAAACATGCCGCCTCGGCGTCACAATGATCCAGTCTCCTCGAATTCTGGCTCTGTCTCTTCCACTCAGCATAAGACACATGGAACCGATCATCTTGGAGCGGAACGCCTCTAATGTCTCACATCAACGACAAAGGTGGATCTAATACGCTTGCTCATCATGAAGCATACCTATCACGGCAATTATGGACCGTACCGCGGTGGTTTGGACTCAATTTATTTTCACTATTATTCATCTTCCTCTACACTTTCACCTCAGAACAAGACCGCCAGGGAAGAGAAAATGCTCTTCCACACCCAACCTTCGCTAGATCTTGAACCCATGGGTTTGTGTTTTGGTGAAGGAGTATGGCTGTTGGATATTTGTCGAGTTGCACTGGCGTTGGGGAGGGTCGATGTGCATTATGTGGTTGCTGCTGAATGTAATCTGTAGGGTGTATATTGAATGTCCTGTATCCGTGTTCGAGATCCGTGAGGGATGTGCATGCGCACTCCTGGTGCAGACACAGATGATTGGAATTGGGTAGATCGAGGTGCAAAGCAGAGAGTTCGTGTTATGATAGAACGCATTTCCTTGCAATAGCCTGCTCTTCGGAGGTCTCATTGTTTCCATACATAATTTGTAGGTTATGGTTCATGATCTTATGATCTTTGTTGTGTGTGCCAGGATTTTACAAGAGTCTTTGATAGCCTGAACCTTGTCAGACAGCGTCTCAAAGCACAGGAATAACCCCATGTAGCTTGATGCACCACGGTTTCTTAGAAGCGGAGCAATTGCTTCAAATCACAGTGTGCTCATCACGATCGACAAGAACGCACCTCAGTTCCACACCTATCGTCTTGCCCACATTTGGAAAACTTCTGCAATATCAAGCCCATCCCGTCATCTAAATGCGCTTTGATTATCCGCTCTTGTCTTTTTGGCCTCTCTGGCCTCTCCTCCCCTCTTCTCAAACAGGCCCGATACAGCTTGCGCCATATTCCTCCTATCCTGACGACTAACTTGACGGAATTCAGTATAGAGATTTTTCTTAGGGACAACAGCTCGTAGTAGTACCGGCCATCGCGGAGTCCCTTGTCGGGGAAGCCACCAGTGCGCATGGTGCTCAACTCCACACGCTGGAGCCATGGACCGGGACTACTAGAACAGCCTTGCGACTTTGGCTATGGTGCCGGAAGATGCAGCGGAGGACGATGGACATACCGCAGACATGATTTTACGAAAGCATGGAGATTTTATCTCTACTGAATACGACAGATAGGCGATCTGAATCGATCTCAGACATGGGATCAATGTACTCAATCCGATTTCCGACACGGTATGAACAGTATCCCATTGCCTTTTCCAAATTCCAAAACACATTTGGAGTCAACCCCCTCGGCCTGCTGGTGCTAAAACAAACACTTCTCCCAAACATCTTCGCGGCCCAGCACCCCCGCATCGTAGTCGTCTCCTCTCGTGTTGGCAGCATGACGACAACAGTTCTGGTGGCATGTAATCGTATCGCTCGAGCAATGTTGCTCTTAACGCACGTTTAAAGTGTATGGCTGTAAATTTGCGGGAGAAGAATGTACCCGTGCTTATCTTGTATCCAGGGATCGTCAAAACGAATTTGGATCCGAGGTGGAAGGAGAGCATGAATGAGGTGCAGGGAGCTGTGGAGCAAGAGCAAGCGACGAGTGATCTCTAGAGGGTGTTTATGAGGAAGGGTATGGCGAGTTCGGGGAGATTATATCATAGGAATGGCGAAGAGTTGCCGTGGTAATTGGTAAGGAATCGTGATGGAGATTTAATTGTCGATTGTAAATTTTGTTTTCAGAACGCTTTTCAGTGTAGCGAATTATCTAGCGAACTTCAGATATTTTATGACTATGGTGCCCGGTCGTGGGAGCATAATACGAAGGAGCTAGTGTTTGGGGTTGCATCGCGCATGTCGTCTTACCTAAATGGAGACTCTCTTTCCCACTCGTGGCCTTTAGTTCACAACACAACAGATCACAGGACTTTAGATATTTGACACAAAGCTCTATAGCTTCTCGCTAGCTAATATCGCGAGTCTCATATAAGTATAATGCGTTGATACTACGTCGTAGTACTCCTCAGGAGAGCTACAAGCATTAGATGATGGTAAACGCGGTGAATCACCAGATACGAGCCCCTCCGTACAATCAGTGTGCGAATCTGAAGTCCAGCCGCTTGTTGCCTTTGTCTTTCGTCGTCTCAACATACGTCTCTTTTTCCTCCTTGTTCATGCTTCCCCAGATGCGCTCACGCTTCTTGTTGATGCGCACGTAGTACAGCTTAGCGCCAATAAACACTAAGAAGTTCCACACGGTAATTGCAATCAACACCTTGTTTCCTCTCCGATACAACGGCTTGTCATCATCCCTGTAGATGTTCTGAGCAATTATATTACTTGCCTGCACAGTCATGTTATAGAGGGCGGACGCGACAGTCCTCGTGCGCACAGTACCAGCGTTACGCGATGTTATTGCAACGAGGATAGCATGCACGTAGGGGTGTCCGACAAGAAGTGTCGAGAGGGTCCAGCGCACCCAGGGCGATACGTTCTTGGCGAGGAACTCCAGAGCGATTAGAAGTGGAAAGACCCATACTTGGGAGATCAAACCAACGAGGAACCGCTGGCTGAGACGCTCTGAAAGCCATGTCCAGAAGAGGAGCTGCAAGATGAAAATCACATAGGCCGGAATCTATTACATCGTCAGTGTGAAAACGTCCAGGGCCAATTGGGCGACATACCGTAAGCAGATTGGTTTCGAATGTGCCAAAACCCAGCGAGCGCAATTGAAGAGTCAGGTAAGACGTCATTGGCGTCGAGGGAATGAGCCAGCCGAGTCCGAGCAAGTATATCGGCCACATATGGTAATCCGCGAGACACTCCCACAACATGCGGATGCTCAAGCCTTGGCGATTGTGCATGTCTCCCTTGCTAGGATCATCTCGAAGGATGCGATTGACCATGATCTTTTCTTCATGCTCGTTGAACCATCCAGACTTACCGCGGAAGATGTTCCAGTTACTCTTTGACGCAGTTTGTGTCGGGCTGGGTGGGAGGTAAAACCATGAAGCAATGCCAATGAAACCAGTGAGCATTCCTTCTAGCGCAAAAAGCCCTAAGAATCGGAAACGAAGTCAGTACTGAACCTGTTCAGGAGCGATGATACCTTCTTATAGCGAGGATAATACATACTGCTCACAGTTAGCCTAATTCTGATTTGAGGATATGCAGTACTTAGTAGGTGTCATGTATGCCATGCACATGACTGACAGTGTCAATTATCTGCGCAGATAGCAAACCACCAACTTTCTACCGGGACCTTGCTTACCATCGCCAGCCCTCCATACTATTATATCCTCTGAGACGTAGAATGCCGAAAGCGAGGAAGGCGGACACGATGTTCGTCGACTGATAGGAGACCCAGAACCAACTTAAGCGTGCTGGTAGTTCCCAGCCAGTATAGAAGTAGCTGAGGTAAAGGATGTTATCTGGAATGAACCCGCCCTCAATGAGGCCCAATAGTGCGCGGCACGCGAAGAAGGAACTGCGACCACTCAAGAAGGCTTGTAAGCTGGCGACAAGACTCCACGAGATCATCTGTATGGGGATCCAGTTGTCCGGACCGAGTTTTTTGCTAATAAGCTAATAAGCTGCGATGGTAGCTCAGCGAAAAGAAAACAGAGGTAGAAGATCGTCTGTCCATAATTGTAGTCGTTTGTGTTCATGTGCAAGTCCTTGAGCATGTTGTCGCTCAATGCCTGATTGCTGTAAGTACCTCACTGATGAAGCAAGCAGGGGCTACATACTTGAGAAATATTTCCTCTGTCAAGTTGTAGGGCGAAGAACATTAGACACACCCAAGTACAAATGCGCTTGTCAATCTAGAGATGTGAGCTCAATCCGCTCACGTCGCCGAGCTACCATACCTTCCTGATAATCTTCCGTTCCTCCTCCGGTTCCCATTCAAAGTCCGGATCATATCGGTGCAAGCCCTCGTAAGAATCGACAGGCCTGTAAGCATCTTGGCGAAGTCCGTGAGTAGCAAAGGTCACTCCTTCACGGTTACCTTTTGTGCCTTTGGCAACTTCATGCTCACTGCCATTTGTGCTTCCAGTCACGTCAATCTCCTTGCCGGCAGTTGGGGCCTCGCTACCAGTCACGGGTACTGTCTGTAAACCGGCTGCCATGATGCGCTAAGGTTGTCGCAATATCGTTTAGAAGCATGCGAAGTTTTGTGTAGCTTGAGGGTGCAAGCCTTTATACCAATGCCGACACAGTATCCCACAGGATGATCATATAACAACCCCTGCTTCCGTGGAACTGATAGGGACATGTCTAGATAGCTCCACATAAAAGCTTGTTGCATCTTGATGGCGCAGTGACAGGAGCCACTTTCCTGAGCACCGCCTTTGAAACTGCGCCGTGGTAATTATTTGCCACAAATACTTTGCACGGTAAGTCGAGCCAAGCAGCCATCACAGGCCAAGTTCCGCAAAGGCTGTCGAAGCACGCAAGGTGTGACTTGTATGTTGCGTTACTTGTTCCGTATTAGTGTTGTATGCCTCAGGCTGATTCGTTGCATTGTTCATTGCGTGATTGGCCAGGTAACTAACGACATAACCCCCACGAGACCTCGAACCACGATTGCATCGTCCACCTCATCTTCCGGCTTGCTAGTCGTCATGACGCCAGGATAGGCGCAAATTAATCATCGCATAAATATCCGTGCAACTGCGAACATTGCACCCGGATCCGTGGCCGACCCGTGTTGTGGTCGAAAGCATGGTGTCAGCCGAGATAAGCAGCGATGAAGCAATAACAGGCATTTCTGTCGCCATTGATTTGCACGCTGATTGATCGGAAATACCGCAGATTACCAAAATACTTACATATGTATTGAGGGATAGAACAACAACACCACCCGGGACCCACACTTTCGCCACTGTATATGGGAAGCGGGGTCGTGTCTAGTGGACCATCTTTGGTAGCAAGAAGCCGGCTGACTGAGGAGTCAATGTGCGAGGTATAAAAAGCGTTGAGATCAAATTGGTCAGTGTGCTGATTACGCTTTCGTGGAGACTAAAGGACTCGAAACATCGCAAAATGGCTCCAGCTCTCGTCGAACAAGCTGTGCAGCAGCAGACTGTAAACTACAAGTCGGGTGTTGGTCAGTATAAAGAAGCTGCCTTTGGTGGTCCCAAAGTATTCAGGAAAGACCTGGAGCTTAGAGGCACGGAGGTGCATGCGCCAGCGAGATACCCCAACTACTTGCCAACATGGTCAAATGAGACCGAGAAGTAAGTTAATAAGCAAACACGAAATCTCCAGAGCTGAAGTTGCTTTAGATATCCTCCTTTGGAACCATTCCAGCATAAGGAGCACGGCAAAGACGCAGACCCGTTGTTTCCCAACTTACTGAAAAATAACGTCAAAGTCGCCGATCTGACTGCAAACATTGGGGCTGAAGTTCATGGTATCCAGTTGACCAAGCTTACAGATGCTGGAAAGAACGAGCTTGCTCTTTTCGTTGCTCAGAAGAAAGTGGTAGCTTTCCGCGATCAGGACTTCGCCGACCTTCCCATTCAGGAAGCTCTTGACTTTGGCACATACTTCGGCCGACACCACATTCATCCCACATCAGGAGCTCCTGAGGGATATCCGCAAGTCCATCTGGTTCACCGTGGGACAGATGATACAACGGCACGCGACTTCTTTGAGGAGAGAACAAACTCGATCACCTGGCATTCAGACGTCACCTACGAGAAGCAGCCACCAGGCACTACCTTCCTATACCTTCTCGATGGTCCAGTTGCAGGTGGCGATACACTCTTCGCTAATCAAGCAGCAGCATATAGACGCCTCTCTCCGGAGTTCAGGAAGCGACTTCACGGATTGAAAGTCGTTCACTCTGCTGTCGAGCAAGCCGACAACAGTAGGAATCGCGGTGGAATCATTCGTCGCGACCCAGTGACGTCCATTCACCCACTTGTCCGTACTCACCCAGCGACGGGCGAGAGAGCGCTGTTTGTCAACCCGCAGTTCAGCCGTCACATTGTTGGCTTCAAAAAAGAAGAGAGCGACTTCCTCCTCAACTTCTTGTACGATCACATCGCAAAGGGCCAAGACTTCCAGGCACGTGTCAAGTGGGCGCCAGGCACGGTTGTAGTTTGGGATAATCGTGTGACTGCTCATTCAGCGCTTTTGGATTGGGATACGGGCGCGCGCAGGCACTTGGCAAGAATCACGCCGCAAGCTGAGACGCCATTTGAGACGCCATTGGAGGAGAGCAACGGTGCAGTGCAAGGCTTCGAATATTAAGATTTGAATGTGATATGGATGTGTGAGGAATCGAGTCTTGCCACATAGGTCACGGCTGTAGTGTGCGCTGAAAGGGTTTCGCCTCGTCAGTCAGGCCCACAGATAGCGACATCAAAAGCACAAGAACAAGATGATACCCATATCTTTGTACATTCTGATAATTTTACGCGGTTATGGTGCGTTGATTTGTTGGACAAAAGGAGGAAGTCGCTAGCACTAATTTAGCACGTTATAGATCGAATCGCAAATTCATCAAGCCTTCTCATGGTGAAAGACTCAGCAATCGCCTGAAACGTACTGAACACTACTTTGTAGCTGGCTAAACCATGGTTGCAATCAATACCTTTGCTTTGATGAAACCAGATTCAAACAAACGTTTCCCATGGGCAGCTGTTTCCGCACATTGCTATGCAAAAGCGACACCAGTAGTGTCGCACCACGTGAAAGCCCCAAATGCTACGTACAGTTCCCATAACCTTGTTGCCAAAGTATACATCTCTTCTGTTCATTCCTGATTGCTGGGACCCGCAGCGACACACCGCATGAGGAGTCCCTCATGTCTGATGAAGTCGACATCCGCCCTCGGCTTACCCTGTAACTCGTTCGTAGCGTCATTCTCTTCGCTCGTCTTTGGTAAATCCGCCATTGCCTTTGCCAAAAGTTCAAAGTTCCCAGAAAATTTGCACTGCAGAGCCTGGAAGCAGCGCTTACAGAGTCGCGTGCCGCAGCCAGTAACTTCATCGTCGTCTCCACCTCTGATTGAAGGCTGTCTCGTTCCACAGCCTACAGTCGCTGGCGTAAAGCAGAGCGTACACCAACGCTGCTGTTGAAATCTGAAATCCTCTGATCCCGGCACAGCACTCATGATTTCATTGGCTAAGCTTACGAAATCAAGAGGCCCAGCTGCGTCGGGTTCGGCTTCGAAAGCGTGGCCTGGGCAGCAGATGATCTGAAGCCGCATGTAAGTGCAACCCTGGCACATCTTGGTAGGGCCACCCTGCTCTGCACAGTGTCCGCCGCCCACTTCCGTGTACCCAAGACCACTATACCAGCGAATGACGTGGACTTCGCGCTCAAAGTAACCGACAAAGCCGAACATGGGCATCTCACAGAAGTTACAATCGGGCGTGTAGTCTTGGAAGGCGTTAAACTTGATCGGGCTGGCGAACGACGTCTGGATCTTCGTAAGCATGCCCTTGTTGCCAGTCTCGTCCTCCATTTCGATCTCAGGTGTGGGCTCACGAACACGCTCTCTGTTGTCTTCGCGATACATATCTGCGAGATCCTGAGCGCTGAAGATTTTGGAGCCAGGCCTCGATAATTTTGGCGCATTGCCGCCTGTAGGGCCCGCCGCTTTCTTTTTGCCCGCATGATTCTTCTCAATGCTTGGCAGATCTTCGAACGTGCAGGCTGAACAGTTTTTCTTGCAGGACTTGCATGGCGGCTTGTCCGTTTTCTTCTTGAGGGAGCAGCGCTTCTTCTCGCGGCGGCACACAGTGCAGTGAACGTGCTTCCTATCTGGGCCGTAGAGAATCTTGTCGAGGGAAATTCGTGGAGTGCAATAGTCGTGTGGTGGTAAGGGAATACAGGCATGTTGATGGAAGCTACAATGATCACAGCTAGCTTGGTTTGGGTCATTCTCGAAGGAGCATTCTGCTTCTTCTTCTTCTTCTACGCAGCGTTCACAAGCGCCTTTCTCAGTTGGGGGAAGAATAGTTTTGCACACAAGCCCATCTTCCGGGCATGGATTGCATGGGAACGTACCGCCGTTTACCATGGGGCAGTCTTTCTCTGCTCTGCGACACTCTTGGCATCCACGAGCCTCAGGGTGACCGGTCAGATCGTCAAGTTTACCACACGGGTCATCGACAACTGATTGTTGCACACCAGGCGTTTTGGATCGATAATACTCTCGGTTTCGCTGTCTTTCCAGCTCCCAATCGGGATCAATATCCGAATGGCCTGTTGGCCAATTATCCTTGTCGTTGGTGAGGTTGCGGACGTTGCCAAAGTTCCTAAAGCGTAGCACCGCAATGCATTTCTCGACTGAATCCTCGTACGTTTGACCCTTCGCATTGCCCTTTGTTTTGGCCTTCTCTCCTTTCTTTGTAGCTTTGCCCTTCCGTTTCATCAGTCTCGAAGTCTTGGCTTGCTCAACTTCTTGTGCAGGATCGTAGTTGCCAGTTCGGTCATTGTCGAAGTAGGTGGTCGAAGTAAGGCGGTCGATGTTCTGCCGTAGGTCGTACGCCGGCTGGAGGATGTCAGTGTTGATCGGAAGTCACAACCAATTCGTGCTCACTAGCGGATCCATGGGGATGTCAAAGTCGTCATCTGAGGGCACCAAGGAAGGCGCAGGTGACATGCTGTCTCTTTCGGTTATTGATGCCTTAGGGCTTGTACCAAGTGTAACAGGACTCAGTGCAATTTGTTCCACGTCTTGTCGATCAGAGTCAATATACAGGCTTAACATGCCGTCATTAATTTCGGGACTCGTATTGGTAGGAGCATGCACGACGTCGTGACATCCGTTCACATGCTCTTCACCGCCTTGGTCCTCTTCAGCTGGACCGCCGAACAGAGATTGACGCGCTTTTTTCGTTGGACTGGCCTCGTCATCGCCATCGCCTTCTTGCCATCGCCTCAGCGATTTTGTCAGAGCTGGAGACGCCTTCTTGGCTCGCCTACTCAACCACGAGCGATCGAACGCTTCCTGATGGCCTTCATCGTCTGAGAAGCCCGTGTCGGCTGAAGCTAAGTTCATGTTCTGCGGGGTGCCATTCTGAGCACGATGAGCGATGAAGTCACCAGATAATCTGTCGGCGTGTTGCACAACTTTCATTTTGATGCAGTCGACCTGAGAATGGCTTGCGAGACTTTCGATTAGACCTTGACTCTGCTCTGGTATTGTTGCTTCCTCGACGTCGACCCCGTGCGGAAGGTTAAAGTCAAAATTGCAGTCAGGCTTTGGAGGCCTGCTTCCATCTTCCATGGCTGCGGTATTGCCAAAGAATGCAGGAAAAATGTCGTGTTTCCACTGGCAATGATCTGGTTCTGGTATTGGCTGCTGAGAGGTGGTGATTTCCCGAAACACTAGGCTTTTCAGATGGCGAAGACAAATGCTAGAGCATATTGAGAGCTATAGCTTGGTTGGTGAGGGAAAGCGATTCAATTTTTCAATCGGGCAGCCTGGTGAGTCCACCCATATGTTTCAGCGTAAGTGGTGCCTTTGAACGACGTGAGAACCCAAGCGAAGCAATTCGGTCGCTTTGCAGACGCCACGTTGGCCACAAGGTGATTTTGCGCTGAGCGCAAATTATGCAGAACTCTTGCCATTGAGTGAGAGAGTGCCTACTGATAGAGATACCTTTTAAAATGCCTGGAACACCCATGATGGGTCTCACTGTGAGTGCAGATCCTGAATGAAAGGAGCAAGAACGTGCCTTACCACAGGCGCCTCTTTTGCTTTATTTCAATTGCCACCTGCGATTCAGACCATTTAGTTCATGAATTTCAGCACCGATCTTTGAAAGTATGGGTATCTCCGCATAGTGCTGTTCTGAGCGCCAGAAAATGAGTTTTCGTAACCAGAGACGAAGGCAATAAGTTCCGTGTGGTTCTCAAGCTTCGATGACCAGGACAGAAGGATGGAAGTGCTGAATAATGTTGCATGTTGTGCAGACCCTGCCGCGATGTTAGGAAAGCAAGACACAGCATTCCAGCACATCTTCGAGAAGCTCAGAAGCTAAGTGTATGGAGGCATCGGCACTCGATGCTGACTGGGCCGTGCTGCATAATGCATCAGCAACAGTGTGTTACGATCGATTTCAGCCAACATCTTCACAACGCTCCATGGCCAAACTCGACCATCATTGAACACCTGAGATAATTACCTGATACATTATATATCGATGGATGGATGGTCAGCGATCGCGGCGGGTGACAGGTTCTACAAAGATCGGATTCTTGGTTTCCCCCACGGAGTTCCATGGGAATCATTGTCGATCGAGCATGGCAATGTCTGCTGCAGATGCTTAAGGGTTTAACGTGACTCGACTATGAGTGTGGTACATCTTTGCAACAACGTCGGTACCAGCCTGAGGGTGCTGTATTTGTTTGAGTAAGGCAGGTTGATGATCAGACGATGACACTATCGAGTGCACGGACTCTCTACCGGTAACTTAGATCGAAACGCTCAATGCTTGCGCCGAACTTGCAGCGCCTTCCAACGACGGTCATGAAGCTCGGCACGCTCTCTTGCTGCCCTTTGCGGGTACCATGGCACGAACCATGAGGCTGTTTCTAATCCGGCATGGAGAGACGGTCGACAACGTGGCCGGCCTCTAGTAAGCCTTGCCTTACGTGTATCATCCTTAGCTGACCGTTGCAGTGCCGGAATCAGAGACTCGGAGCTCACGAACCATGGCTACCAGCAGGCCGCGCGGTTGGGGATGTATTATCACACCATCGGCCTGCGATTTACCCATCTGTTCTCATCGCACCTCCAACGCGCCGCGAAAACCGCCGGCAAGATTCGCGAAGCCCAGTTCGCACAAGGGGCAGCAGATGTAATTGTGCCAGATGTGGTGCAGCTACCGCTGCTGGCTGAGCAGAACTTTGGATCGATGGAGGGAAAAAAGTTCTACGGGCGCCCGCTGGAGTCGAAAATGACCGGCAAGGAACATCGCCGCCAACAGAATAAAGGTATGGCGGGCTTTGTAGATGTAGAATCGAAAGACGCCATGGCACAGCGCGCCGATACCTTCCTTGATGCACACCTCCTTCCACTATTAGACGATACAACAGAGACTACTCAAAAATGCGTCGCCATTGTGTCTCATGGCATCTTCCTATCCACGCTCTGGAAACGTCTGCTCCTTCGCCTGCCAGCAAGGAGTGTCGTCCTATCCCCCGAGCTGCAAGCCACTGCCCGCCCTTCTCTCGAGCATCTGGGTGGCTGGTCGAACACGGGCTTTCTTGAGCTGCAGATGGTCAACGAGACCGAGTCGTTTGATCACTCTGCTCCGGGTGAGCCCTCCACGCACGAAGCACCACCATCTCCACCGCCCACTGAAACGCCGGCTGCGAAGTCACTGGATGAAATACCAGCTGCAGACAACAATCTGGGCAAAGTCTTTATACCTCAAATTAGCGTCGAAAGCGCTATTTCAGACAAGGCGAGCGAGAAGGTATCGGATGACGTAAAGAGCGATACAGTGCCAACACCTCCTCCACGTTTAGCCAAGGGTTGGTCGACTACAGTCCTTTCCATCAACGGCAAAGATCATCTGAAAGGTCTCAAGCGAACTGGTGGAGGAGTGGGCAGCTCTCGTCACGATACTTCGCAGGTTAGCATCGAGACTTTCTTTAAGCGCCGGAAGGTTGACTGAGGATGATGACCCACTAAGCAAGGTAAGTCATGCCTGCCAGTGTTCTCCTTTCGAATTCCTGTGCAATGATGATAAAACGTTAATTCACAGACCTGTTCTGAATTTCGTGTGGACTAAATATCCAACTGCTGTCTGATACTACCATTCTGCATCCTTTCTATTGCCAGTCTTTATTTTGAGACAACGCGCTGACATGGACGGCAGCAAGCACAACTGCTACTGGGCAGTCATATTCCCGTTGCCAAAATGTACGTATTTCGTGGTCATAGAGCAATAGTGAATTAGATATAATCTAAAACAAACCTCTCTTGCATCTTCATCCACAATTTCTTCGTAGCGCAAGCTGTGCAGCCCTCTTGTGACACGAGAACTTGGCGGAAGTCCTGCTAAAGTATGGACTACAGTGATAACATCCCTGGCGATTCGTCGGTTGCTAAATTTACGAGCACAGAAGCAGAGCCGGTCGACAGCGTGGACACGGCGCCGCATGACAGATCGTCTTCTACACAGGATGGTGTGGACGCAACGTTCCAACGCATCTGTGCGCTCACCGGCGAACAACCGTGCGACGCGATGGATATTGCCGTTGACACACCGGAACGTTGCCAGCATGCAGGCTGAGATAGTGAAAGTGGTACAGAGTGTCGCGATGGTGTCACGATATCTCCTCGCTTCGGGGGCTGGTCCGGGCGTCGCCTACCAGCTTTCTTTGTACAACACCAAGACATCTCGACCGCATTGCGGCACCCCAAATCCCAGAAGATCCTGCAGTAAATCAATAATCCGGAATGTCTCAGATCTCTCCCCGTGGTGGCCTGCAGATCCTATGCATGGGTCGCGCTACGTCAACGTTATTGTGCGACAAACATGTTTTTGGGGGAGATGGCTGGAGCCCCAACCCCCTGCTTGACGGCCATATCGTTGAGGGCCATGATTGATGGTACATAAACCCTCAAAAGGCTGGGAAATTGAATGCTTCGGTTTCGCACACCGTACCTTCGTTGATTACCTCTTTCCTTTTCGGTGGGCAGTACTTCCTACATTTGTGGTCGTTCAGAGCACGGGCCTCGATACATCAAATTCCTTTACTCCAGAACGATGATGTCCACAACTTCGGTGTTGGCTTTGGCGGCCTTCCCGGCGGGCGTCTCTAGCTACATTCCAGCACAATACTCCTTTGTAAGCTGTGAGTACTGCGCATCAATTGCACTTCACCGCCATACTGATGTTCAACAGCACATGCCACGGGTTGGACGTTGCCACTTGCCATCACGTCTTCGCCATGTGAAAAGGACGTGAGCTTATCGACGTCAGCGCCGGCTCTAATTCCAGTGGGAGGATATGAGACTACAGCTGTCCTCGTAGCCGTTCCCACCCCATTCCCAACACCAATACCTGAAATCATTTCAGGCCAACCGATCTCGTCCAGACAAGTTTGGTCACCGAGCAACTCGTTCCATGTTGCCCCACCGAACGTACCCAGCAGCTCGAGCCCAACGCTACTCTTTTCATCTTCTGTCATTATCGTTGCACTAAGCTCTTCAGCGCTGGGTGATTACTCGCCAAGTTCAGCATCAGTGCCAGGAAACTCAGTCGTGCCTCTGCCTGCATCGTCTTCCAGGGAGAGCTGGTCGCCAAGCAAGTCCTTCTACGTTGTTCCGTCACCACTTGCAAGCAGTGTGCTACAGCTTGCTCCTTCGATCGCAACATCATACACATCCACACCTGTCGCGGCGCGTTCGAGAACTCCGGTCGTTCCAGCTTCTGACTCTACACCATTCGCTTCAGCATTGAGTCACATCCAGTCTCAGCCTTATATTCCAGGAGTGATACCCTCGTCTACTCCCGGTGTCATCCCAACTTATACCCCGGGCATCTTGCCTTCGCTGACGCCTGGCATTGTTCCACCACCGCAGTCAAATGTACCAGCAACCTCACCATCTGCTTCTCTGTCTCAGGTTCCCAGCTTTGTTCTTTCTCTGGGTACCCCCCTTCCATCAACATCAAATCTCCCTTATACGCAGGCGTCATCTGCTTCACCGTCGTTCTCCAGCGCTGCCTTGTCTCTCGCTTCGGAGCTCTCCAGTGCTTTGTCTTCGCTTAGCCGTGTGGGCTCTTCAACACTTCCGACTTCATCCTCTCTGACTGCGACTTACGCATCAGTAAGCGCGACATCTTCGCCAGCTCGCTCAACATTCAGCACTACCACGACATCTGCACCCTCGTCTGTCAACGCACAAGGCACTAGCATCCCGCCTGCGCCCAGCGCGGGAGGTTCGAGTGGCAGTTTGAGCTCGAGGGGCAAGGAGCGCGTGTGGTGGGTTGCCTTTTTGGTACCACTGATTGCATTGGTCTAAAGGACTCGACGAGTCATGTCCTTATGCAAGTTGTGGTGGTTTACGATTCAATGTACATCTTGACGATCTGGAGAAGACGATAAGTATTATTAATGTTTTGAAGGGCTGGTGTTTGGATGGACCGGGTGGTTCTTGCATTTTGGGTATACCTTTGGTCGTCTTTCGGCATCTTGGTTGGCGTGTTGGACAATGTAAAGAAGAAGCAAAAAGGTTATGCATCATGTCATGGAAGCTTTTCGAGCATGATATAGCTCGTTAAGTATGTCAGCATGTAATATACAAACATTATCAATTTACTTGATAATCGATATTCTTCTCCTCACACTCGCTTCGTCGTATGTAGCCATGCAGTCCGCGCTTGGCTTTGGTCATCAACCAACGAACATAGCTTCGCGGGCTGCCTTTAGAAGGTAAGAAAACGAAAGTCGTGCCTCAGTTCCGTGAGCCACCTTGTGGAGATCCTGATGTGAGGATCTGGGGGCATGGGCCGCATGGTGCGGGGACGGTTGTTCTTGTGGATCCGCGCCGGGTGAGCTATCGGCCACTACAATATCTTCCATCAATCAGCTCTTGAGCTCTAGCTCGCTGCGTCATCCCTCATTTATGGTGCGCATTGCTACCTTCAACTCACTTGAGACACAGAATTACGTGGCGATGCAGGCTGACCATCCAGCACATTATCGAGGTAGTCAATGAATCACACATAATGGATACGCTCAATGCCAGCTGCCTGCCCAGGAATGTAGGCAAGCCTGGTGCCTCTAGCCAAGATGGTCCTCAGCACACAGGGATCGGCTATTTTAGCCAAAGAACACGACATCACCCGTCACGCGGGATTGAGGTACATCAATCTATACATTGTAGCTTCGGCGCAAGATTGCCCGCACATCAATTTTGCCTGGTAATGTACCTGCACATTGGCCACTAAAACGGTTGATATAAGATTTGAACAGTATGGGGAACCGCACATTCTGTAGCATCCTAAATTCAGTCGCTCCTTCGATAACATGACCAGAATGATTATAAGAACATCGCTACTTCTCGGAGGACTGCTGTCCCTACCCTCTAGTGCTTATGATCTTGTTCGCAGGCAACAGACGGCCAATGCAACTTACAAAAATCCATCGGCATCCGTTGACGATAGAGTCGCTGACCTGTTATCGCGAATGACGATTGAGGAGAAGACAGCCCAACTCATTCAAGGCGACATTACGAACTGGATCAACGCGACTACAAATTCTTTCAACAGCACAGGGCTCGAATGGAATTTCAATGTACGCGCTGGACAATTCTACGTTGGCTATGCTATGCCCCCCGAATGGATCAGCGCTGGAATCAAGAGAGCACAAGAATATCTTGCCCAGAATACAACGCTAGGCATTCCTGCTTTGGTTCAGACAGAGGGTATTCATGGCGTTCTCTATGGAAACGCTACGATCTTCAATAGCCCAATTGCGTATGCATGCTCATGGGATCCTGAGCTCATTCATGGGATGGCTGTTGCGATCGCAAAGGAAAGTCAGGCGCTCGGGATCAATCAATTGTTCGCTCCTGTTGTTGACCTTGCACGCGAATTGCGCTTCGGCAGGGTGGAGGAGACGTTCGGTGAGGATGGCTTCCTCTCTGGTGAGATGGGCTATCAATATGTGAAGGGCGTACAAAGCTTGAACGTCAGTGCCACGGTCAAGCACTTTGCTGGCTTCAGCGCGCCAGAACAGGGTCTGAACACTGGGCCTGTTCATGGAGGAGAGCGTGAGCTTCGCACTACATGGCTGCCATCTTTCAAGCGTGCCATCATGGATGCTGGAGCCTGGAACATCATGGGAGCATACCACAGCTACGATGGTATCCCTTCGGTAGCCGACGATCATCTTCAGGAGACCATACTGCGCAAGGAGTGGGGCTACAAGTACTGGGTGACCTCTGACGCTGGAGCAACTGATCGCCTGTGTTGTGCTTTCAAGCTCTGTCAGTGCAAGACTGCTCACAAATCGATTGACAAGGAAGCTGTCACGCTAATGACTCTTCCGAATGGCAATGATGTGGAGATGGGTGGAGGATCCTACAATTATGAGACCATACCAGAGCTGGTTGAACAGGGCAAACTGAACTTGGAGGTCGTCGACCGTGCAGTTTCAAGGCAACTTAGAGCCAAATTCGAGATGGGACTTTTTGAAAACCCATATCAAGGCGTCCCGGAAAACACGACGAAGACAATAGTGCATACCGATGAGCATGTGCAGCTCGCAAGAAAGATCGAAACCGAATCGATTGTGCTTCTAGAGAACAAGAACAACGCTCTACCCTTATCAAAGTCTGCAAAGGTAGCTGTCATCGGTCCAATGGCAAATATCACCAACCTCGGCGATTACGTCGTCTTCCGCTCGCAATACAATCCTACCAACGTTACCCCTCTACAGGGCATTCAGCGCTCGACTAATGGCACAGTGACTTATGCTCAAGGCTGCGAGCGCTGGTCAAATGATCAATCCGGTATCCCAGACGCAGTTGCAGTGGCCAGAGCCGCCGATGTCGCCGTTGTCGTCGTCGGGACATGGTCACGCGACCAAGGCGAACTTTGGCAAGGCCTGAACGCCACAACTGGTGAGCACGTTGACGTCGCTTCTCTCAATCTCGTTGGCGCAATGGGCCCGCTCGTCCAAGCCATCATCGAGACTGGCAAGCCCACCGTTGTAGTCTACTCTTCCGGCAAGCCCATCACCGAGCCATGGATCTCCGAGAACGCAGCTGCTCTTGTTCAGCAATTCTACCCCGGCGAGCAAGGTGGGTATGGGCTCGCTGATGTTCTATACGGCAACGTGAGTCCATCTGGCAAGCTAGCCGTCTCTTTCCCTCACGACGTTGGCACATTGCCGGTCTACTATGACTACCTCAATTCTGGTCGTTCTACTGACCCGGGTTCAATCCTGCCGAACGGCACGTTGCAATTCGGCCACCAGTATGTCCTCGATACGCCCCAGCCACTCTACGAATTTGGATATGGGCTCTCGTATGCGACCTTCACATACTCGAACGTTACTCTGTCGAAGACGAAAGTCAGCGCACACGACACAATTATAGCAACTGTCAGTGTGGCAAATACTTCGCCTGTTGACGGCAAGGAGGTCGTGCAATTCTACATTCAAGATGTGCTGGCGAGCGTTGTAGTACCGAACAAGGAGCTGAAAGGGTTCAAGAAAGTCCTAGTCAAGGCTGGCGAGACTGTCAATGTGAGCGTTGAGCTGGAGGTCGAGAAGTGGGGCTTGTGGGATCGGAAGATGAAGTATGTGGTTGAGAAGGGGGAGTTTGTAGTGCATATTGGAGCGAGCTCGAAGGATATAAGGGGAAATGCTACTATAACAGTTATTTAAGCTGCTTATAGGCAAAGAAGTAATTAAGCAATAAAATTATATACCCTTTGTTAAAGCTTAATTACTTACTAGACTACGCTTCTTATATAATATAATATATTAGTTTATCTAAGATATTTTACTAAAAGATACTTTATAAATACTAGTTAAAGTAGTATATTAAAAAACTAAAGACTATCTAATAAATAAAGCTACTAGTAACTTACTAGTAAGTTATTTAGTATTATAGATTTTAATAACGTAATTATAAAGTATAAATATAGGTAATAAAATATACTTATTATTATAGAAGTAGCTAAAAGATAACTAGTTTACTTAATATAAATAGTATAGTAATACTAAACTTCTCTAATATAGGTTATATATAGATTTTAAGCTAATAACTTAAAGTAGAGGCTAATACTAAGAAAATCTAGCTACTATCTAAGTAAGTATTCTTAATTTATAAAATAATATCTTTAAGAATAACTATTATAAAACTTCTTTCTTTAGCTAGTATATTAATACCTTATATAACAGTTATTCTAAAGGCGTTATATTAGAACTTAATAATACTTACTTAAGAAGAAGCTAGACTATCTTAGTACTAGTCCCTATTTTAAGTTACCTACTTAAAACCTGTGCGCTACCTATATTAGAGGTATTAAGTATTATTATATTACCTATATTAAGTAGTTACTAGTTATCCCTTAGTTACTCCTATAATATAAAGTATATTCTATTACCTATAGTTACGCCTTATACCTTATTACTTTTTAAAAATCTTTTTCTAGAAGAGAGAACTATATAAGAAATAGACTATATAAGAAATAAACTATATAAGAAATAAACTATATAAGAAATAAACTATATAAAAAATAAACTATATAAGAAATAAAATATATAAGAAATAAAATATATATAGTACTAGTTTAAAAGTTTTAATATATAACGCTTAAGCTATAAAATTAAACTAGCCTACTCTATACTTTAAAGTATTATAACTTAGCTAAAAGTATATAGAATTAAATAATTTTTAATGCGGTATAATTGCGTAAGCTTAATATTTTATCTACTACCCTCTTATACGCAAATAAGCGTATATATAGTATAGTATACTCTTAATTATCTATATAATTAGTTAGCTAAGTATCTACTCCTAATACTTTTATAATATCTTATTAAAGTTTATTATAATTCCTAAGAAATACTCTCTACTATTAGAATTATAAGAGTAAAACTATACTATAGCTAACCTGCCTTAGTAATATAAAGTATTATATAATATAATCTATATAGATTAGAAGGCTTAGTAAATAGATTAGTAATCTATAATCTGTATAATCTGTACCTCTTAGTAAATAGATTAAGCAGATTAGTAAGAGATTCCTTTAGTATATAGATCTTATTAATAAGCGCCTCTTATTTATTATATTTAACTTAAGTTAGTTACTAGTAATATATTATTACTTCTTTATAGAAAGCCCCTGCCTTTACTATCTTACTTAATAATACTATTCTATACTCTTACTAGAAAGAAACCCTTTACTAGTTTAGTTAGATTAGACCTTAATTCTAATAACCTTACTCTATCTATAAAAACTAATGCTAATATACTACTAATACTAACTCTTTAATTATTAGTTACTTAGTAGAAACCTTAATACTTTAAATACTCTTAAGATAAGTAATATATTAATAGAATTATAAACCCTTATTACTAGGCCTACTCTAGCTAGTAAGGTAGCTAAGTCTAATCTCTTCTATAGAGATTATAATAAGCTTAAAGGATAGTTACTATAATAGGACCTCTTCTTTATATTTAAAGACTAAGTTACAGATAATAAAAAAGTAACTCTTATAGCCTCTTATATATAAGAAACTGCCTAAACTTAGGTTAGACCTTTTCTAATTAAGTATATAGAAGATAACTATAATACTATAACTAGAATAATATTTAAATAGTTTAGTAAGTTTAAGAAAAGACTTTAGAGCTTATTTATAGTTACTAATAAACCCTTAATTACTAAAAGAAATATTTAATAGCTTAGATAAAATAAATTAGCTAAAGATTATACTAATAAATTCTAAAAGAACTCTATCTAAACTAATTAGAATAACGCTACCCTTATAAGGATATACTAATAAGGCCTTAAGGATTAAGTTTATATTAAACTTAAATAATTAGGTTTAATAATAGATACCTTAGAATAACTAATTAATAAATCTATTAGAATTAATAATAAACTCTATAAGTTTAAACTAGAAATATATACTTTTAAAGGTAAAGACGCTATATCTAAATAATAAGTATATAAGCCTAACTAAGGATCTAGATAGTAAAAAACTTAATAAGGAAGAGGAATCTATAACTTATATAGGAATAAACCTATATATATTAATAATATTATATAAGGAAAGTATATCTCTATAACTTAGAATAAATAATAAAATAGAGATAAAAAAGATATTACCTACTATAATTATTAGAAGAAAGAATATATAGTATAGGACTATTACTCTAAGAATAAGGTAGTCTAATAACTTAATATACTTATTAAAGCTAAAGAGCCTAACTTAGATAAGAAATAGCTTATAGTTATACCTAACTTAGAGGAAGATACCTAGTACTATAAAGACCTTATTTATAAAAAAGACTTTAAGGGGTACCCCCTTAGCCTATAAAAGAAAGCTAAGATTAATTAGCTCTTTAGGGAAAGGATAGTAGCTAAGAAGAAATAAGAAAGATTAGCTAATAGACTTTAACTCTAAGTATACCTTAATAAGGTAGAAAAGAAAAGAAAAGAAATATTATAAAGTATTCTAGCCTATAAGAAATAATACTAAAGAATAGAAAAGTTAATCTTAGCTATCTTAATAAATATACTATAAAAAAAGCTCCTAAATAATATACTACGCTATACCCTAGGAAGTATAGCCTATATTCTAGAATATAAATTTCTAGACTATAGAACTAGAAATTAGATAAAGAGAACTATAATCCTAAAGATAGAGTATTAATACCTAAAGAATTAGTAATATATATACTACTAGATAGCCCTAAGCTAAGATACTAGAATATAATACTAGAATAGACTAATAACTAGGTAAAACCTAAAAAGAAAACCCTTTAATATAAGAAGAAGAAGACCTAGCTTAAAGAAGAGTATAATTATATATAGGATAAAATAGTAGAGGAAAAATACCCCTATATATAAAAAACTAATAAAGAGTAAGTACCTAGCTAGTATAAGACTACTAAGAAAGCCTATTAGTAGAAAAATAATAAATATATTAAAGTAATATATAGTATTTAATACTTAATAGACTACTATAATCTAATATATAGTAACCTCTACTAGAGTATATACCTAGAATAGTACTATATAGTATACTATAATAGTAAGATAAATAGTTACTTCCTAACTAGAAACTACTAAGAAAAGTATAAGATAGTACTTTATTTTTATATAGATACTATATACCCTAAATACCTTTTTAATAAATAAAGGTTTAAATACTTTTTAGGAAGTATAGATATAGAATAAGTTATATACTTAGTAACTATTAATAGTAACTATCTTAACTAAAGCTAGTAAATATACCTTAGCCCTAAATATTAACTATACTATACTATAAAGAAAGTAAATAGATATATAAAGGAGGATCCTTTTTTAGAAAAGTAGTTAGCAGCCCTTAGTATAGCTATAATACTATTAACTTAGTAGGACTTCTTAGACTTAAACTAAAAGTTAATAGATATTAGATAAAGGTATTATTAGATTTAGAGTTATAAGTTAACTTTATCTTTAGACTAGTACTACTTTAAGTAGGACTTAAAGTATACTATAAAGATAAACCCTATCTACTTTATATTATAGATAGAGAAAGTATATTTAAAGAATTAATAGTATAATATAAAACTATTATAGATATTTCTATCTAAAACTATACTAGGAAGCTAGCCCTATATCTCTTTAGTTTAGCTAACTATAATATTATATTAGGACTTCTATAGTTATAAGAGAATAATCTAAAGATTAATTAGAAAACCTAGACCCTCTTATTAGAGAATTAGAATAATATAACTAATTTAGAACCTATATACTAGTAGTATTTAATAGTAGATAAGAAGATAATTAATAATATTACTTTATATAAGATATATTCCCTAAAATAAATAGTTAACTTAGATAATTAAGGATAGTATACTAATATCTTATAAGTATTAGAGAAATATATAACTCTAGATATTCCTAAATAATATAAAGAGTTTAAGAAACTATTTTAGGAAGAGTAAGAACCTACTACTTTACTAAAGTATAAGAAATAAAATTATAAGATTAAGCTAATACTTAGAAAGAAACCTAGATTCTAACCTATATATAAACTCTTAGAAAAAGAGTTAGAAGTACTATAAATATATATTACTAAGATACTTAAGAAAGAATTTATAAGATAGAGTAAATTGCCTATAGGATACCCTATACTATTTATACCTAAGAAAAATAGTAAACTATACCTATATATTAACTTCTAAAAGCTTAATAATATTACAGTTAAAAACTAATACCTACTTCTAAATATTAGAGAGTTAAGGGATTAATTAGCTTATACTAATATCTTTACAGTACTAGACTTATATAGAGTATATAACCTTATATATATAAAAGAAGGTAAAGAATAGAAGATAGTATTTAGAATAAGATATAGATATTATAAATATCTTATTATACCCTTTAGCCTTATAAATATACTAGTAATATATTAGAAATTAATAAATAACGTATTATAAGAATACTTAGATATATTTATTATAGTCTACCTAGATAATATCCTTATCTACTTAATAAATAAGAAGGAGTATAAAGAATATATATAAATAGTCCTTAAACTACTATAAGAAAATAATCTAGCAGTTAACTCTAATAAATATAAATAGTACTAGGAAGAGGTAGAATTTCTAGAATATATAGTTAGAAAGAATAGAGTATAGATAAGTAAAGATAAAATCTAAGCAGTAAAAATATAGCCTATACTAAAGATAGTAAAAGATATTTAATCTTTCCTTAGATTTATTAACTTTAATTAATAATTTATATAAGACTTCTTAAAGAAGGCTATTCTACTTACAGAATTAATAAAGAAGGAAAACCTATTTAACTAGACTAAGAAATAAGATAAAGCTTTTAAAGTACTAAAATAAGCTTATATTAAACTACTAGTTTTAGTATCCTTTAGAAGTAGAAAACTACTATATTTTAAAATAGATATATTAGACCTAGCTATAGGTATATATATAAAATAAGAATAGAATAGTAAATAGTACTTAATTATATACTATTTAAGGAAGTTTATAAATATAGAAGAAAACTATAATATATATAATAAAGAGTTACTTACTATTATAGTTATACTAGAATATTAGAGAGTCTATATAGAAAGCTGCTTAGACCTTCTAATCTTTTTAAACTATAAGAATTTAGTTAACTTTATAACTACTAAGGTCCTTAATTAATAATAAGTTAGATAGATAGAGCTACTAGAATAATATAAGTTTAAGATTATCTATACTTTAGAAAAAGATAATAGTAGAGTAGATACTCTTAGCTAAAAAATAGATATTATAGAAACTAAGAAGATTATTAAATCTATAGTCTTATAATAATATAAAGATAGATCTCTTAGACTAGCTTAAAGTATTAATAACTTACTACTTATAATTAAAGTAGAAGTACTAGAGAAACTCTAAGAAGAAGTTATTTAATAATATTATAATAATTTAGTATATAGATACCCTAGAATTACTTAAATAATAGAACTAATTTAGTAAAACTACTAGTTTAAAAATATAAAGGATAAAGTATCCTTATATATTAAGAAGTGCGTAGACTATTAAAAGAATAAATATAGTACCTATATACTATATAGAGAAATACAGCCTATAAAACTACCTTAAGAACCCTAGACTAATATCTTAATAGACTTTATAATAGGACTACTACTATTAAAAGATCCTACTACTAGATTATTCTATAACTTAGTACTTATTATAGTAGATTTATAAAGTATACTATAATAATACCTTTTAGATAGGACTATATAGTATAGTAACTAGCCTATATTATTAAGGATTAATTAATTAAAGATTATAGTATACTAAAGATAATTATTAGTAATAGAGATAAGCTCTTTATCTTAAATTATTAGGCTACACTTATAGTAGAAATAAGGATAAAGTAAAAATTATTAACTACTTATTATTCTTAAATAGATAGTTAAATAGAATAAACTAATAGAACTATAAAGACCTATCTAAAAATCTACAGTAATACTAGCTAGAATAACTAAGTCTTACTATTAGTAATAGTATAAATAGCCTATAATAATAAAATATTAGAAGCTATAAATTAGATACTATACTTTGTAAATTATAAAAAATACCCTAACCTATTCTAGAAGATACTACCTAGTATAAGAGTAGATATAGTAATATTAGATACTAAAGAAATAAAGAATATATATAACTTAATAAGTATAAAACTTAAATATTCCTAGAATTAGAGTATCTAATATACTAATAGGAAAAGAAAAATAGCACCTTAGCTAAAAAAGGGGGATAAAGTCTATCTTTATATAAAAAACCTTTAAATAAAATAATTAAGTAAAGGACTTAACAATATTAAAGTTAGACTATTTTTAATTTCTAAATATAATAGACTTATTATATATATACTTAAGTTACTATATAATATAAAAGTTTACTTAAGGTTTTATATTAACCTACTAGAACCTACTAGCCTAGAAATACTACTTTAGACTAAGTAGTATTATAAACTTAAGGAAGAAAATAAATTTAAAGTTAAAAAAATATTAAGTAATAAAAGTAACTCTATAATAAAGAGCTCTAACTATTTCTATTTAGTAAAATAAAAGAGATACCTAAACTTAAAAAATATATAGGAACCTAAAGAAAACCTAGTAAACTGTTAGGAGAAAATTAAATAATACTAGAAAAAATACTATATACCTTAAAGATATAAAGTATAATTAAGAACTACTAACTAGTATAATATTATAAGGAGCCTCCTAAGTCTTAAGAGGAAAATCTTTAAAGGTACTCTAGGTACTAGGGGATAAATAAAGATTAAAACCCTCTATAGAACCTTTAGGTAATAATAAAATATCTAATAGAGTAGCCTTCTCTAATACCTTAATTTCCTATAACTCTACTATAATTATATCCTCTATATAATAATTAATTAAATCTATTTATTTCTTAAGACGCTCTTTACGCGCCTATATAATATATAACTCTTTTAATACTTACTTATAAGCCTTAACTATAGTATTCTATATATCTACTAATTCTTTTATCTTCTATTATAACTTATATTTTTATAATACTAATAATAAAAACTTAGACTAAGTAATATAGATATTATACCTCTAATTCTTATAGTAATAAGTACTATATTTTCCTAATTATATATATACCTTATAAATATAACTATACTTCTAATATAAAGAATACTTCTAAACTATAATATCTCTAAATAAGTTAATAAAATTAGTAAGTTTATAATAATAAGTAGTGCTAAGGGAAACTTTAAGAATAGATATTAGAGAATAAAGTAACTTAGGTATAGTAAGGGAATATAAAGGTAGATATAACTTACTTATAATATAGGGCAACGCTAGTTATAAGCTAAGATATTATATATATACTATAACTACTACTATATAAATAAACCCCTAGTACTAGTTATACTTTACCCTAATTAGAAATAACTTTTATAAACTTTATAATTATAAAAACTCTAGAATTCTATAAATAGCTAGATTATACTAACCTCCTGCTTATATAAACTAACTAATTCTATAAGCTAATAGCTTATAAAAACCTAGCTTAAGGATAAACTATAAGAGGAAAGGGGGATAGTGTTATAATTCCTAAGGAAGTATACCCTATTATTATAACTATAGTAGTAAATAATACTATAGTAAGCCTGCCTTAGATATATAAAGTATTATATAATATAATCTATATAGATTAGGAGGCTTAGTAAATAGATTAGTAATTTATAATCTATATAATCTATACTTCTTAGTAAATAAATTAAATAGATTAGTAGAAGGTCTCTTTAGTATATAGATCTTATTAATAAACGCCTATTATTTATTATATTTAACTTAAGTTAGTTACTAGTAATATATTATTACTTCTTTATAGAAAGCCCCTACCTTTACTATCTTACTTAATAATCCTGTCCTGCACTCTTATTAAAAAGAAACCCTTTACTAGCTTAGTTAGATTAGACCCTATCTAGATGCCCCTTACTCTATCTATAAAAATTAACGCTAATATACTACTAATACTAACTTACTAATTATTAGTTACTTAGTAGAAACCTTAATATATATACTCCCTACTTAGGGCTAGCTAGTGCGCTAGTGTAGGTACTTAGCGCTAAGTAAGGTAAGGTAAAGGTAGAAAATAAAGTAAGAGTAAAGAGAAGATCCTAGCCTAGAAAAGAATTGTATTTACTATAGGTTAGCGTAAGGTGCAAAGGAAACTTAGAGCAGCCTTTTTTAGGCTAGAACAGCCCTCTTTAGGCTAGAATATCCTAAAATAACCTATTTTAGTACTGCCTACCCCTATACAGTATATATTAACCTAATACTAGTTAATAGGGTCTATTAATTCTAAGAAGAGAGGTAATATAAGATATCTAGTAAAGGCTAGGTAAAGTAACCCTAGAATAGGTTAGGTTAAGCTTAGATAAGCAAGACCTATATTATATAGATAATTGCAACCTAAGATAGGTAGCAATTTATCTAAGTATATAATACTACCCTATTCCTTCTATAAGGTTATAAGGCTAACGCTATCTACTCTATACCTCTACTATACCCTTATATTATTATCTCTATAAAAGGGATTAATATCTAATAAATTAATAGTATATGTAGTACTACTTTTAATTAATACCTATTCTTAGATAGTATAATCCTTAATAAAAGAGGAGCTCTCTATATAGTTAATAATTAAGATCTTCTAGTTTTAAGAATATTTTATAAATTAAATAGAATAAAATTAATCTATATAGGTACTTAAATACTTTCTATTACTAGTATAGGTAATTAACTAATTAAGAAGATTTATAATAGCTTAAAAGGACTAAATACTAAAGACTTACTACTTAAAGAAGTAAAAGTTATTAAAGGTTTTTATATTAATATTATTTTATAAGCTAAGCTTAAGAAATCCTTAATTTAGTTCCTTAGTATTAATAATATACTATAATATAGATTACTCTAAGATAATATTATACTTCTAAAGCTTTAGTATATTTATAACCTCTTCTTTATTAAATATAAGAAGTTACCTTACTTATTAATTAATTATAAACTTATAAATACTATAAGATAATTATATACTCTAAAAGTGTAATTAAGAATAGCTAAATTATAGTACCTATATACTAAATACCTTAGACCTATAACTCTAGAGTACCTAGTTAATTTAGCTTAGAATATATAAATTAAGGGTATACCTTAATTAAAATATACTAATTACTTAATAATATATATATCTTAAGTAATATTAAGAAGACTAAGAGAAAAATTACCTAAGCTATTCTATAGTATTATATAAGATCTATTTAATATACTAAGGGGCTAATTAGGGGAATAATTTATACTAATTATTAAAGAAAATTTCTTAAGTAAATTATTTATTTTTCTAGTAAATAGAAAAATAATTAATATAATTCTACTAGTATTTAAATAATTTAAATTATAGGTAAAAAATAAGTATAACTATATAATTATTATAATATGTTAAGATAATAATACTACTATAAAACTATAGTAAAGAGTATTATAATTTAATCTTTAGACCTAAGATAAAGAAATTAAAGTTAAAATAATACTAGCTTATATATATAAGCTAAACAGAAGAGTAGAAAGAGCTAGAAAAGAGCTTATTATAAAGTAGATTAAAATATAAGTATTAGCGTAATTTCTAGTATAGATATAGCCTATTATAATTATAGTAGCTATATACTTCTATAATATAAGCTCTTTAAAGTAGAGAAGATTTAAATTACCTAATAAGGTTTTAGATAATTAGTTTAGATAGTATTTTAGGTACTAGGAACCTAAATAAATCTAGAATATTATAGTTAATCTAAGACTAGATTAGAGTAGAATCTATACTTATAGCTACTATATATACCCTCTTAATTAAGATTATACAGCTAGATAGTATAAATATAATTTTAAAGTAATTCTATAGAGGTATATTAAATACTTAGTAGAATATAAAGCCTCTAATATCTATTATATATAGGTACCTATCCTTAATTAAATTATTATTACTTAGAATATTACTTTTAATAAATTAACCTTTTATAAAGGTAATAAATTATAAGAAATACCTAAAGAAAAGGTAATCTTAATTACTAATATATTATATAAGAATAAATTTAATATACTAGACCTTAAGTATAGCTTACTACTTAGTAATAATTAAGAACTAGTAAGAGTATAACCTAAAGTAATATATATATAGTTAGAGGAATATAACGTGTTTTATAAGCAAGTAGCTACTCTAAGCAAGTAGCTAATACTAAACTAGCGCCCTACCTACACTGTATTATTACGTAATATCTTAACTACAATATAGCTAAAAGACTTATACTAAAGCTAATATATAGCTTACTATCTCTAATATTAAAGCGTAATGCATTTAAAGTATAATTTAAGCTGTAGGTATATATAATATACCTTAAAAGACTATTAGTAACTAATACACTAGTAAGCGTATATAACGCAACTATAAAGCAAACTTAAAGTACCTAATAAAACTAGAAGAGGAGGCTATAGTATAAAGAGTTCTTAACTAGTCTATATAAGGTCTTATACCCTTAAGGTCTATTATATAAGAAATAGTAGATAGACTTCTTAGATTATAAGGTAGTAACCCTATTAGTAAGAACTAGGTTAATAACTTTATTAAGCAGACTCCTAAGCTCTAGAAGTACTAAAGCTATCTATATAACTATTAGTAAGCTATCTATAAGGATTCTATAGCTATACTATACTAGCTTAACTTAATATAAGAGATAAAATAGAAGTATAGAATTATAGATAATAATATCTATAATTTTAATAAGACTAGCTTTATAATAGGCAAGATTTTAGTATAGATAGTTATTACTAGTTTAGAAGTAGCTAGAAGAAAGAAGGTTATCTAGCTAGGTAACTGTAAGTAGGTTACTATTATCTAAGGTATAGAAGCTATAGGCTACCTACTTCTACTCTTTATTATCTTTATAGGCAGTATACTTATTAATATCTAGTTTAAGGACTTACTACGTAAATAGATTCTTAAAGTAAGCCCTAATAGCTAGATAAATAATTAGCTTACTCTTACCTAGTTAGAGTACTTTAATAAGGATATAAAGTTAAGCGCTATAGGTATATACTAGCTGCTTATACTTAATAGCTATAAGAGCTATAGCTTACTAGAATTCTAGAATCTTTATAAGGAGAAGAATATTATCCTTTGCTATATACCTCTATATTTATTATACCTGCTGTAGCCTCTTAATATTAGTTACTTTATACTGTTAAAGTATAGGTATAGTAACTAAATCTTAGCCTTAGTATATAACTATATATATTATATTAGTAAGGAAACCTTCCTTTAAGTATTTAAGCTAGCTTTTAAATAAGCTTTAATAGTAGAGAATATTAAGGCAGGCTTTAGAGGTACTAGACTAGTCCTATATAATCTAGAAGCTGTTCTATTAAAGCTTAATATAAGGTTACAGACTCTAGTACTATTATTACTAGTATAGGGCGTATAGGAGGTGCAGATACTATATAATATATATAAAATTAAGGTATAATCTATACTTATTTAATAGAGGATATAAAACTATTAAGGGTCCTCTATAAGCTTATTAGATAAAAAGATTAGGCAGCTAAGTAAAGGCGTATAGTAGATTATATATAATATAGTATTACTGTAGGAGGGATAGGTATATATATAAAGTGTAATTAATAAGCTTATAAAGTGTTAATTAAGAAAATATAAGTATATTTAGATAGAGGAGACCCTAATAGTAGAGGAAGTATAAGACTTAATTACTAAGAGGGTAGGTAGAGAGCGTAATACTAGTAAAGGGCCTATATATAAGGTGCGCAGTATAATATACTATAGATATTGTAGTAAAAAAGGATATAACTTCTATACCTATAAAGTAGAAATAGATAATACTAAGGATAGTAATAAGTTTAAAGAATAGATTAGCTTCCTATAATTTCTAATAATTGCGTTGCGCGTTGCGCAATTGTTGTGCGCAGTTAGGGCGCTGGTTTAGCGTTAGCTACTTGCTTAGGGTAGCTACTTACTTATAAAACACGTTATTAATATACTTAAACTAATATATAATAATAAAACTAATCTTAAGTAGATTATAGAGGCTAGCTAGCTAATTAAGGATACTTATAAATTAGTAGAAACTATATAGAAATTATATATAGCTAGTATAAATTTAAGAATTAGTATAGATTTAATCTAGGAAATAGGGCTTATAATACTAGAAAGAATACTATAGCTAATTAGTATAGCTTAGAAATCTTAATTAAGAAATTCTAAATTTATAAGAAGTAGTAATTAATAAAGGGTATACCTACTAAGAAGAGCTAATTTATATACTCTTAGTAATTAGTTAGGATTATATATACTTATAATAAGGTAACTAAGAAATACTATAAATTATCCTATTAATAATAACTCTAAGGTAATAGATAGTATAGGTTTAACTATACTACTAATTAGATTAAGCTAATAATAATAGGGTAAAGTACCTAAAATTAATTAGTATATAGGTATTTATCTACTATAAAGATTAAAGAGAAAGAGCTCTAATAATTAACTAGGGTGTAGAAATATAGGTAGAATATATATATTAATTATAGAGTTAAATTTAAACTAAAATAATTAAAAATAGATAGATTTCTATAATACCTACCTACTACGTCTTAGAGAGACTAATATAGAGTAAACTATATATAAGACTATAAACTTAATAGTTATAGCTATAATACTTAGAAATAATAAAATAGTCTAGATTAATCTAGCTACTGATATTAAAAGCTAATAAAAACCTAAAAAAAAAAGATTAACTTTATTAAGATTAGCTTTAAACCCTACCTTCTATATAGAAATAACTCTTATAATATTTATAGAAGATTAGATTTATAAAAGTAGTATAAACTAAAATTAATTAATTAAAAGCTAAAGGAATATAGATAGAGATACTAAGAATAGAGATTAAAGATTATCTACTTCTACTTAAATAAGTATTTATATATAAATTTAGTTAAAATAGTATGCTCCTTAACAGGGTTGCCGTTTACTTAAGTATAAGTAATTACTCTTACTCTTACTATAGTAATTACTTTTAAGGAAAAGGGCTAGAGTAATAATAATTACTCTTACTCTTACTCTTTAATTACTCTAGTAATTACTAAGAGTAATTAAAGATTCTAAAAATAGAAATACTAGTTATATAGTAGAAATATACTATTTTATACTATATAGTTTAAATATAGTACTAGAAAGCTAAGAAAAGAGCTAAAATTAAGAATAAGTTCTTAGCTAAAATTTTAACTTTCTTAGATACTAAGCCTAACTTAGCTAGTAAATCTAGTATCTACTAAAATTATAAAACTTTATACTATTAGCTTTCTAGTATACTAAAAAATTAGTTAGTTAGTCTAAAATTAGATTTTTAATAAAACTTTCTAATTTACTATAAAGTTAAGAAAAGAGCTAAGGTTAAGGATAAGCTCTTACTTAAAATCTTAATTTTCTAACAGTATAAGCTTAATTTAGCTACTAAAATTAATATCTAGTAGAATTATAAAACTTTATTCTATAAACTTTCTAAAGAATTAAAGATTAAGTTAATAAGTCTAATATTATATTTTTAGTAAGAGTTTCTAATTGCTACTATATTATAAGTTAAAGTTTCTAGAATATAATAACTAAGACTATAGAGTAGTTCTTTAGCCTATATTACTATATATAAATAGTAGTAATAGTAGCTTCTAAGATTAATAATAATATTAGCTATTTCTATTTTTAGAATTTAGAGTAATTTGGTAATTACTAAGAGTAAAGAGTAATTACTATAGTAAGAGTAAGAGTAATTCCTACTAGCTAGAGTAATAGTAATTACTCTTACTCTTTTTAATAGTAATAGTAATTACTATTACTTGCGAGTAATTACTATTACTTAAAAACGGTAACCCTGCTCCTTAAGTATAAAGTAAGAATAGTTATAAGAGGTAATTTCTAGAATATTAATATACTTAATATGATATATACTGTAACCTTAGTAGTAAAATTATTTTAAGTAGTAGTATTAATTATAGCTAAATTTAATCTAGAAATTAGATAATATAATATTATTAGAGTATTTCTTAATACCTATATTATATTAAATGCTCTAGTAATTTATAAGATGCTAGATAGCTATAAAAAGGATAGAATTTATATCTAACTTAATTAAGCTTTATATAGACTTAGAGATTTACCTCTACTTTATTATAAGGAATTTACTAGGACGCTTATATAAGTAGGTTTAAAAGTAAGTAATAAAGAACTATACTTATTCTATACTAAAGATTAATAAGCCCTAGTCCTATTTAATATTAATAATATATTACTACTCTATAACAAATTATTTAAAGAATAAGTAATAAATATATAGAAAAAAGTAAGATAAAAATATAAGATTTAAGAGTAAGATCTAGTAGAGTAGTTTTTAGGGGTATAAATTATTTAAGATTTAAAACTAAGGAAAAATTACCCTAGTATATAATGCGTATGTAAGTAAGATTATAAAAAAGTTTAATTTAATAAAAGAATTATTTCTACCTACTCTACTACTATTAAAAGACTTACTAAAGAGTAATAGAAATATAAGTAAGTAAGAAATTAAACACTATTAAGAGAAAGTTAGATTAATCCTTTATACTGTAATAATATTACGCCTAGATATAGCTTTTATAATATTAAGACTTTTATACTTTCTTATAAACCTAAGTAACTAATATAAAAAGGTAGTAGATTAAGTAATTACTTACCTCTACTATACCTAATAAGAGGTAATCTAATATAGTATATATAATAGCTTAGAGCTCTTTATATATAGAGATACCCTATTTACTAATAATCTAGAGACTAGATAATCTTCTTATAAGTATATTATAATACTTTTTAGAAGACTAATCTTATAAAAGGTAGTAAGATAATTAATAGTAACTATATTAATAACTAAAGTAAAACTACTTACTCTTAAATAAGCCTTAAAGAAAGCTATAGCTCTTAAGTAATTCTTTAAAGAGCTTACCCTTAACCTTAATAATTTCTAGAATATCTAGTATAATAACTAATAGATAATTAGATTAGTAATAATTAAAAATAGAAGAATTACTATACGCTTAAGGTATATTAATATCTAGAATATATAGTTACAGTAAGAATATATAAAAGGATTATTCTATATAACCTATCTAAAAACTAAATTAATACTAGCTAATAGACTTATAAAGAACCTTATAAATTAATAATTTAAAAGATTTAAGCAGCTGCTTAACCTTATAAACACTGAAAATATAGTTATATTATAACTAATTAAGATATAGTAATAATTTAATATTATTATACTAGTAGATAAGTCCTAATTAGATAAGCCTAAGTATTAGTAATTATAAACTATATAAAACTAAGTATATAAAAGGTAAACTAGCAATACCTACCAATATACCTAAAGATTACTAAATTATAAGCAAAATAAAAATAAAATTAGATATCTCTACCTAAGTATTTATATTACTAGTTTACTTATTAGAATTATTATTACTAGGAGCTAAAAATAGATTAATTCTATTAGTACTATTATAGCAGCTAATAAAGATTATAGAGCAAGATAACTTATTTAGCTAGTAATCTACTATAAACTAAACCTAATTATAAAGCTCTAATTATATCCTAAGCAGTACTCTCTAGTAACTATAAGATATAGAAGTTAAATAGAACCCCTTAATCTTAAATAGATTAGGAAACTAATAATTAAATTACTTATATTTATAATTATACAGTATACTATAGTTAATTAGTAGGATCCTTATATAATAACTATAAATAAAAGTAGTAGCTCTATTATTAGTAATCCTCTAACTATATAAACCCCTGCCTTTAATTAAAGGTAATTTATCTTAGGCTTTAGATACTATAAAGATAATAGTAGATAGAGTAGAAGAGATAAATAGTCTACTCTAATTACTAGTAGTAGTATATAGCTAATCCTTAACTAAAGGTTAAGAAGTTATTAAAGAAGATTAGTATAAAGAAAGATAATAAAGAATTATCTATATAAGATTAGTAATTAAAAATTAAAAAATAAAAATAATAAATTAAATTATACTAGAGGTAGAGGTTATAGAGTAGATTACTTAGAAAACTAATCCTTATTAAAATTAATAATAAAGATAGCTACTTAAGGAGTAGGAGTAGCTATATAAGTAGGTATAAATACTAATTATAAAAAGAGTAGAAAACTAGATAAAGTAGGAGTAGTCCTAAGCAAAGGTAATAAGGCTCTATAGGTATTAATTAGCAGATAATTAGATAAGCTAGTAATTAGATTAATATATACTTATAGTAATCTAAAGTTATAAGATAATTAAGATTAAAGACTATCTTTAATTAGAGTATAATCTTAATTATATTAAGTTGTATTGTTAGTAGATTTATAAGTAGGTAATCTAAAAGAAATTAGCTAAGCAGTAGGATTAAGAATTAGCTATACAGCAGGACTAGAAATTAGCTAAGTAGTAAGACTAGAAATTAGCTAAGTTAGATACTATATAAAGTAATTAACAACTACGCTAGATATATTAATTAGAGTATCTAGATTATTAAGGTAATTAATCTTATATTAAATCTACTTAGTATACTTAGAAATAAACTAAGCTATATTATTCTATATATAAATTAGTAACAAATAAGAGTATAAATAAGTATTAATACTTATAACCTAAGTTAAATTAGCAGTATAAGCATATTATATAGTATAATATAAAGTAGAAAGGCTAGTAGAACTAGAATAAATTAGTAAAAGAATAGAACTAATTAAAAGATACTTACACTTTTATATATATATAAGACTAACACTAATAGTACTTTAATCTTTAATTTAAGGTCTAGCTATAATAAAGATAATTAAGTTTATTTTTTATCTATACTTCTATATAATTTAAGTATAAGTTAATATAAACTACTTCTTAATATTTCTTATCTTTATTTAGCTAGCCTTACTTAAAAGTAATAACCTTAGTATTACTATTAGGATTAAAAGTATACTTTAAAGTATTATAAGTCTTCTTAGGTATTAATTTAGCTATAGCCTTAGCTTTAGCTGCTTTATACTTTAACTTAGCTAAATACTTTATAGTAGTACTTAGTTCCTCTTACTTTATAGTAGTAGTAATCTACTCCTTCTTAACCTTCTTTAAACCTACTATAAAGTAATTTCTTATTACTTTAATTATAAAAAATTATAACCTTAGAGGTAATACTTTAATATACTTTAAGATTAACTTACTAGTATAACTAGGATTAAGTTAACCTAAAGTAGTAAGAGTAGAATTTAAAGTAGATTAAGTTAGATTAGTATTAGAAGCAGTAGAAGGATAATTAAATTAGTTAATTAAATTACTAAGTATCTTAAACTCTTTAGTAGTAAGTTTAACCTTATTAAATATTACTCTACTCTTAGAAGACTTAATAAGTATATTAAAAATAGGCTTAAACTAGCTATTATTAACCTTACCTTTACATACTATTTACTTCTTCTACTTTACTTCTTAAGTAATTACTAAGTTATTACTTTTTGTAAATTATTTTAATATAGCCTATAATAATTAGTAAGGATATAAGAAGATTAGGAGTAATATAGGACTATAGTTATAGTAGCTAAAAGTTATATCTAAAATAGAGTAGAGAGATATTAAAAGAGTATAAGATTAAAGAGTTAGAAATTGCAACTAAACAAATTTTAATATATAAGTAAACACTCTTACTTATTATAATAATAAACGCGCTCTTACTTATAATAATAAACGCACTTTTACTTACTATAATAATAATTACTCTTATCTAATTAGAATAATGTAATAAGAATATTATTTACAGAGAATATTATAAGCAATAATATACTAGATAATTATAGTTAAAGCTAGACTAGTAAATAGGTACAGGTAAGGTTAGGGTAAGGGTCTTATATAAGTAGGGTAAGGTTAGGGTAAGAGTCTTATATAAGTAGGGTAAGGTTAGGGTAAGAGTCTTATATAAGTAGGGTAAGGTTAGAGTAAGAGTCTTATATAAGTAGGGTAAGGTTAGGGTAAGAGTCTTATATAAGTAGGGTAAGGTTAGGGTAAGAGTCTTATATAAGTAGGGTAAGGTTAGGGTAAGAGTCTTATATAAGTAGGGTAAGGTTAGGGTTAAAGTCTTATATAAGTAGGGTAAGGTTAAAGTTAAAGTTATATATAAGTAGGGTAAGGTTAGAGTAAGGTTAGGGTTATGTAGACTTTCTTAAATATAAATAATAATTTTTTATAATAAGTATAAGAGTTTTTTCTAGTTTAAATTTAAAGGTTATATTTTATAATAGAATATAATAATATTTATTCTATATAATAACGCTGTAGACGCTATCTCTTATAAGGATGCTGTTCTTAATAAGATAGCGTAATAGGTAATACTACTCTTAATAGTAGGTCTAAAAGATCTTCTAAACTACTAATAAAAATAATACTTCTAATATTATTTAATAAACCTATATTTATAGGTAATTTAAAAAGATCTTTAACCTCCTTAAATTACTTAAGTATATATTCTTCCTTATTAGGAGCTAATACTGTCTAATCTTCTATAAGTATAGTATACTTTATAACTATAAGTTTTTAGATTATTTTTACTAGTAATTAATGCCTATAATTACTAATAATATCCTTTATAAGATTAAAAATACGCTTAATACCTACTTAAGTAATTTAGATAGATAATATATCTTTTGCTACTTAAGTAAGGTAGGGATAGTTTACCTTATTTACTTTCTACCAGCTAAGTACTGTTAGATATTAAGTTCTTAATACTATAGGGGTGCTAAGGTAAGCTTTAGCCTTAGCGTGTATAAGACCTAAGTTATTATTACTATTATCCTTAATAGGAATAGAGGATTAGCTTAATTGCGATTATTAAGAGTTAACAGCAGAGGCTAGTTTTTAAAACTATTTATTGCTTGTATAGCAGCGCTAATATCCTACTAATATAGGGGTTTAATCCTACAGCCTAGTAGCATTATATTAATCTAGGTAGTCTAGAAACTGCTTTCTATATTTGTGTTTGTAATAGGGCTCCTAAGTTTTATCCTTTATATCTAATTAGTACTATAGTATTATAAATAGTTATAATAAAATACCTTATATACTATAAGCTTTTATATTAGATTAAGTATTATTATATAGTTAAATAGGATTCCTAACTTATCTCCTATTTTTATATAGTACTTACTTAACTTAGCCTTTCCTTAAAGTGCTGCATTCTTAATAATATTAGGCTAGTTAGTAGCGTTATCTACCTCTATTCTACTACTTAGTTCTATAGTTATCTAATCTAGGAAGTTAAATAGTTAGTTATATATTATCTAGATATAAGGAACCTAAGGCGTCTAATTATTACTAAGGTAATTTGTAGCATCTTTAAAGTTCTTTAATATCTGCATAATTACCTAGAGATAACTTTATTCTACTAGGCTTATTTAAAGTTGCTTAAGATTCTAAAAATTAACTGCCTCTTCGCTATTAATAGGGGCACTATATTAATAATTGCTAGACTTCAGTGTAAGCTCTTACTTAAGCTACTTATTAATATACTTCTAAAGTTTAATAGCTCTTTTATATATATTGTACGTTAAATTCTATCTTATCTTAATATCCTAAAGTATATACAATTGCTTTTTAGCTAGTAGATTGTATTATATTATAATAAATTATTTAAATTGTTAAGGGGAGATATTAATTGTAATATAGATAGTACAGATCTATAAAATTATAAGTATATTATATTTTTATATAATATAATAATACTTACCTTATAAAGTAAGTTTAGTATAGAAATAGTAGCTTTAATACTGCTTATATATCTTTGCTAGAGTATCTTAGCGCGATTATCTTTAAGCAGCGATAATAGCTTTAGCGCCTTAATAATATCTTAAATAACTAAGTTAATAATATAAGTAAGGTATAGAATAGTGTTTTCTTTTAAGCTCTATTTAATGCGATCCTTACGCAGTTTCTGTTTAAGACTATATACTAATATTATATTATTTGCTGTATTATTATAAGTTATAGCTAAGAGTTGTCGCGCTTTATTTATTAATTTTAGGACTTATATAACCTCTGTTACTATTATAATTCTAGTATAACTTCTATATATAGGGATAAAGTTAAAAAGTATATCTTATAGTTCCTACTCTTTATTAATATAATAGCTCTTAATAGCAAGAAAGCTTAGATAATTACCTGCTAACTATATATCTAGTATAATAGATATTTTTATTTCTTTATTAATATCTATTAGTAGAGAATACTTTATCTTCTTAAATTACTCTTAGACTATCTATATAAACTTATAATATGTAATTATAGTAGTGTTAGGGTAGAGAACGCTAATAAATTGCTAGAAGGATAGCTGCTTAACTATTTAAAATAACTAATTATTGTTAAGGACTATATATATAAGCTCTTTCTTATAGACCTCTTATAAATATAGTAGAGCTTCTCTTTAGGTTATATATTTTCTAGGGGTTGAAGGTAGTTATCTATTATATTAATATTGCGTTTAAAGATATACTTAAGATTACTAGTAGTTAGAAAGGTATTTTATACTAATATCCCCCTTAGTTCTAGCTAATAGGTATAATAATAGGTTTCTGTAGTTAAGGCAGTATATATATAGTCTTCTAGTAATTATATAAGATACCTCTTTAAACTATATCTAAATACTGCTAGTCTAAGCAGTAGAGTTCTAGTATAGCCTAATAGTGCCTAATTTTATAGCAGCTGTAGTATTCTACTATTTATAGAATGCCTTTAATATCTCTTACTCTGTAATACTGCCTTTACTCTTCTTTAGGCACCTTATAATAGGTATCTCCTCTATTATACTATTCTAAAAGATGTATATTATAGAGCTCTTATATAATAGAAGAATAATAGGTATAACTTAGTTCTCTATTATTTACTTATAGGTAATATAATAGTTAATATAATAATATTTTATTATATCTTAAATTGCTATATATAATAATAGTATATAAGATATAGAGGTTAGAGATTACTATATATCTCTGAAGATAGAAGGCAGACAGCTAATAGCTAAAAATTAGATTTATACTAGGTTAAATCTTAACTATATTAATTTATTAAGGTTTAATTACTAAGACTTATATAAATATTGTTTAGAGGTTTAACTCTCTTAGTATTATTATTAGCTGTTATAATAGCTAAGTCTAACCTAACTTTTAGTCTTAAACTTTTTACTCCTAGTTATTTAGGCTAGTTCTGTAAAGAGCCTCTATATTATTACTATTATACCTTAATTTTACCTAAGCTCTCTTTTAATATCTAAGGCTTCTACTTACTCTTACTGCTATATATCTTGTTACTAGTAGACTCTAAGTTACTAGTATCTATCTTATCCTTACTAGAGCCTTCTGCCTTATATATATTTACCTCCTTCTTAAATTCTTCTTCTAGCTCTAAGTTACTATTTAGCTCCTCCTTATACTTAGTACTATTATAGCCCTTCTTATAGCTTTAGTTAATATTCTCTTTAGTACTGTTACCCTCTAGAGGTTTATAATTAATAGGCCTATATATAATTAGTATATATATATTATAATTATATATAATTAGTATATATATATTATAATTATATATAATTATAATATACTACTAGTTCTTTAAAGATACTATTGCGAGCTCTTCTGCACTAAGGGCGTCTAGACTATTTCTATTACGCTAGGCTTCCTATTATTCTTTCTTAGCTAGACTCTTCTACCTATTCTTTTTAAGCTTCTAAAGACTATTTTAGTATATTTAATATTAAATCTTCTTAAAGGCTCTACCTAGGCTAAAAGTATTCTTCTAGCTATAAGTAGAGTACTTCTTCTAATCTAATTCCTTATTATTATCTAGCTTCTACCTCTTATATATTATAGATTTATATTTATAAAGGTCTTTCTAGTATTTAATATTATCCTATCTTATATAAACTACCTATAGTATAGACTCTATCTATTCTACTATTCTATATTAGTATATAAAGAGAGATATAATAAAAGATTATTATAACTTACTGCTTTAATAGGCGCTAAACCTTTTCTCTACTATAGCCTCCTATTTATTCTTAAGTATTAACTGCTGCTTATTTTTAATTACTATAGTATACTTTTCCTAGCTCTAAAGCCTTTTCTTAAGCTGTAATTTAGCTTAGTAATCTAAATTTTTAGCTATAGTTACAGCTTTAAGACCCTTATCCTAGAGTTCTATATAAGTCCTTTAGTAGATTACTGTAGTACTTTTACTATAGAAGTACTTAGAAGGGATCCTTATATTAGTATATCTGCCTATACTACTGCTGCCTAAGCCTCTAGCTGCTATAATAGAGTATACTTCTTTATTCTTATTTGCAAAGCCCTAGCAAAATTAGAAAAGATTATTATAAAGATATATAATTAGTACTCTAGTAAGTTCTTCTTACTCTATAGTACTAAAGCTCTTAGAAATTTTAAGTAGTATACTCTTAAGAAACCTCTCTAGCTTATACTTCTCTTCTATAACCTCTTTTTTTATATTAATATCTATAGTACTATATAGTAGGTATTATATCTTAGTATTATAAGGTAGTTAGCTTATATAAGATAGGTAGAAATAATATCTTATACTAATTAGGTTATAGGTGTATTATATAGATTAGTAGATTTGCGTAGGTTTATAGCCTATGCGTAGCTACCTACTACTAGTATATACTAGCGTGTTTTTTTATATTTAGTAGATTCTAGCTACTTCTAATAATTAATAGGCCTCTAACTACTGTAAATATTAACCCTACTATACTAAATATAGTAGATTTAAAAGAGTGTAGTAAGTTTAATAAGCTAGTAAATTATTATATTTTTTTATAATATTTTTAGCTTATTAGATAGTCTAGAAATTAATATATATAGTAGATTAAGATTATACTTACCTTTACCTTTACCTTTACTTTTACCTTAGATTTAAGATTAGGTTAGTATAATAATTTTAGTTTCTCTACCTACCTATACTACCTATACTACCTATCTTAGCCTATTCCAGCCTATACTAGCCTATACTAGCCTATACTACCTACACTATCTTATAACTGCAATAGTAGATAGCGACTATAATAGCGATAGTAATAGTAAAAGTTCTAATTCTATATCCTTAAACTAATTTAGATCTAGTAGAACTTAGTTATAATATAAACTAATAATAAGTATATACTAATAGTTTATAGCCTAGTCCTCTAGATATATAAATATCTTTAATAGTATAAACTATTTGCTTAGAGCTACTCTAGAGGGGACTCTGCTATTTAGCCTATATATAGATAAGACTAGTATATTATTATATACTTTTATAATATTTAGTTATTAATATATCTTAGGTATAATATTTATATAGTAAGGTTTAAGAGATAAGCCTATTAAATTAAACGCTAGTAAGATTCTATATAGTAGGATCTATCTATATATTAACTCTAAGTTCTATTAGAGTATAAAACTAATAAAGATATACTTAAGTAATATTAAGAAGGTACCCTAATTAACGCTAGAATATAGCTTTAAGGCTTTTAGTAAGAAAGTTATTAGGTACTTAATAGTATTTAGTATAATCTATTATAATATATACTCTCTCTAACTTATTAAACTAGAAAAGTCTACTCTACCTATAATAATAACCCTACCTCCTATAATACTAACCCCTCTTCTTATAATACTAACTCTATAAGACTTTATAGTAAATTAGTATATATAGAGTATATTAAAAGGTAAAATATAGTATATTATCTTATATAGGATAGATAAATCGCTAGTAAGCTCTAAGTAATTTAGTAGTAGTTTATATACCTAGCTTAACTATATAATAGTACCTAGAGGCTAGGAAGCCTCCTTTATAACTAAGAATAACTTAAGTTCTAATATTATTCCCCCTCTCTAGAGAAGTTATCTTAACTTATATTAATAGAAGCTATAGGAGGGTATATAGTATTATACTAGATTAATAAGGTATAATTTAGGTTAAATTAGCTTAAATTACTTCTGTAGAACTAGATTATTATCCTTTACTCTTACTAGGTAAGAGTAGGGTATTAAATTATATAGGGTTCTACTAGCTTTCTGCCTCTAGCTTAGTAAGGCTAGGAGATATTTATACTTTCTAGTACCTAAACTTCTATTCCCTAGTTTAACTTTAGTAAGTTTTCTAGGTTTTTTTAAGTTTTCTATAGGTATATACTTAGAGTTAATTTAGGGCAATTTAAGGTGTTTTAAGGTAAATTAGGGCTAACTAGTATATAAGGTATTAAACTTAGCTATTCTCTATAGTATCTACTTCTTTTACCTCTTACTATCTTCTTAGGCCCTAATTTACTCTAAATTAAGCTAAATTAACCTAATTTAATATAATAGGTACTATATTAAATACTATTAATATTAAGGGCCTTAGTAACTACTATACTAATATATTAAAGTAGGGTATATAGCTTTATATAGGCTGTATTACTAGCTTAGCTAATAGTTACTTTAAATACTTTAGTAGGCCCTACTATAGGTTCCCTATATTTACTATAGATACTACTAATCTTTATCTAGGTATAAACTCTATAGATAGAGAGGGTAAGGTCTATAAGGTTTATTACTACTATAGCTACCTTATTACTAGTAAAGCTTATATAGCTATAAGTATTATAGCCCTAGATAGCCTAAATTAGGCTAATTTAGACTAATTTAGCCCCCTAAGGCTGTTAATAACTAGCTTAAGGCTATTACTAAGAAGCTTATAGTTATTTATAACTTCTTAAAGACTACTAAGTATAGTAATACTAAGTTTACTATTATAAAGCTAGCTAAGGCTCTTAAAACTTCTCTAGAATAGTAGGTACCTATATTAGAGTATTTTAGGCTAAATTAGGGTAAATTAATACTAATAATTCTATAGCGCCCCCTTTATTCCTTACTTAGTTTAGTTATATCTATATAATAGTAAGTATTACCTAGATTACTCTCTAAGCTCCTTAGTATACTCTTATAACTCTTCTAAGTCTAAGGCTTCTCTATATACCTATAATTAGTCTAACTAGGCCTATACCTAGTCTCTTATAGCTAAATACCTTAAAGTTCTCTAGACTACTTTTAGTTTCTATAGATATAAGGTAAGAAGGCCCTAAATAGGCTATTTTAGCCTATTTTAACCCTACTAACTTTAATAGTATAAGTATAATAATTAGGTAGCTAGATAGATACTAAAGGATACCTATAAGGAGGAGAGTAAGGCTAAGGATACTTATTAGGATTATATTACTACTACCTACTCTAAGAGTAATTATACTACTAAGGCTTAGAATAATAAGAAGAAAAAACTATCTAATAAGCTTAAGGCTGCTTATTATAAGGTTAAGAATCTTAAGTTACTTTACTAGAGTTCTAGTTAGTAGTAGTTAGCTTAATTTTACCCTCTTTAGCCTAAATTAGAATAGTATAGTACCTTAGGAATAGTTTTTAGTTTTATAGGAAGAGATTTTCTAGATATAGTTTAGTTTAGGTTAAATTAGCCCCCTTTAGGGCAATTTAAGAGGAGTTATATACCTAAGTATATACCTCTACTTATATTCTAGAAAAAATACTAACTAACTTACCTTTTCTATATTATTTCTTAAGTAAGATATAATTTTTAAATTTTACCTTAGCTATAATTTATTTCTATTTCCTTATATAATTTTAGCTATTAAACTTCTTTATAAACTCTATAGAAAAAAACTAGAAAAGAAGGTATTAAATTTATTTAGGCTAGATTAAGCTGTTTTAGGTTAATTTATATTAATTTTACTCTTTATAACTAGGGTTACTCCCTTTCTTTTTTAGAGGTTATCCTTAATATCTAAGTAGAGCTTTCTATACTAACCTATATTTTAGTAGAATATTATAGGTATTCTAGAATCTTTAGAGTATATTTCTAGATATTATAGTTCTAAGCTTCTAAGAGTTCTCCTCTTTTAAGTATTCTAACTATTTAATAAGATATTTCTATTCTTCTAATTTTAATTTCCTTCTTTTAATAATCTTATCTATATTATAGATATTATTACTAAAAGATTATAAGAAATTAGTAATATTAACCTTTAGGTAAGGTATATAGAATACTTTATTATATTTTTCTAATAGTAAGGTATAGAAGACTAGGTAGATATTTAATATACCTAATATACTAACTTTAAAAGTAGATTACCTAATCTATTCTTAGATAATCCTAGGTCTAATATATTTCTAATCTAATTTCTTCTTTAGCCTTTAGGATTTAATATTCTTATTAGAGACTAAAACTTTATCTTCTACTATAAATAGGATTAGTAATTATTTTTTATTAGTATATTTCTTTTAATATATATTAGCTAGTTTAATATTTTTCTTATAAATCTTTTATAGGTTAATTACCTTCTCTACTAATTATAATTCTAAAGAGGATTCTCTCTTACCTAGGCTTAAATTAGGCTAATTTACTCTTCTTAGGTCTAGACTAAGGTTTACTTAGAAAGGTATAACCTTTATAGTAGTATAAATGCTATTATTATATGTAAACTCTACTAGTAGAAGCTATTAGACCTAGTTATCCTATTCTAGGGTATAGAATATTTAAAGGTATTATTTTAATATCTAGTTTTACTTTTTAGTCTAATTATCTATTTAAGGGTAATAAGTAGAGGTAAGTACTCTATAAGTGTTTAGATAGTAGTTAAATATCTTCTAGTATTTTATATTTATTAGTAGCCCTCTATCTAAGATAATACGCTTTAGTATACTATAGAGGTAAATAATCTCTCTTATCTAGATATAATCTAAATTCTTGCTATCTTAATCTGCTCTTACTAGAATATAGTACGCTATTTTTATTAATTAGTCTATAACTACTATTATTACGTTATATTTAGTAGCAGATTAAATACTAGTAGGTAATTCTGTAATAAAATTAAATATAATATTATCCTATACTCTCTCTAGTATAGGTAGAGAGGATAGAGGCCTATATAGCTTATAATAAGTAGGCGTTAATATCTAATATAGTATATAGGATTAATAGTACTCTTCTATATCCTTTCTTATTCTTTTCTATTAATATTAATATTAAAGCTTCTAAATAGTCTTTCTAAACCTAAAATGCCCTACTATAGAGTTATAGTATAATTCTTAAAGTACCCTTTACTTATCTTCTATAGATATAGGGTATAATAACTTATAATACCCTAACTTAGATTATTTTAACTTATTTAGGGGTCTACCTTTTAAGTCCTCTTTATCTAAGGAGAAGGAGTCCTTAGACTCTATATTAGTTTATAACTTATCTTAGAGTATTATAGGTAATATAAGCGTAGTATATTCTATATTCTAATACTCTCTTATAGTCTTATATAGATTAGGTTTATTCTTAGACTTACTCTTTAAATAAGTTATAATTACTTATACTAAGGTAGCTCTATATAGGCCCTAATTCTAAAGAATCTTCTATATAGGTTCTATAAAAGCCTAATTATACTTCTAAATAGGGCGCTAGGCCTCTACTATATAATCTAGGCACTAAGATAGTCTATTAGCTAGGTTAGTAGCCCTAGGTTAATATTCTAAGGTAAAATTATATTGTATTAATATTAGATACGCTCTAACCTATTAATAATTTAAGGTTTTAGTTTCTATAAACTATTTTAGATTTATATAATCTATAAGTATATAAAACTAAACACTCTTAAGGTAGTAATGCTAGTATTTTAGGCTTTTTACTATTATAAGTAACTTCTAATTATAAGTATTATAGTTATACTTTACTTAGATAAGCTTATGTAAGTAAAAGTCTACTAGTCTTTATACCCTTAAAATAGGTTAATCTAGGCTATTATAAGGATTTAGGCTGAGGCCGATCCTATATAGTATCTAATTGGTTTTATCCTATATAATATAAGATAAACTCTCTATATATACTATTCTGCTATATACTTAATTAATACAATTAAGTATAATATAAGAATGTAGATTCTACCCGCTACGCGATACAGCTAAAAAGGAATATATACTTAATTATATTAATTAAGTATATAGCAGAATAGTATATATAGAGAGTTTATCTTATATTATATAGGATAAAACTAATTAGATACTGTATAGGATTAGCCTCAGCCTAAATCCTTATAATATCTCCCTTCTCTGCAGGCATTGCCTATAATGTTATAATATTTATCTACTTAGGTATATAGACTAGACCTTTTAGCAGCTACAATATATAAATGTTATATTGCGCTATATTGCGCTATATTGTATTACTTTAAGCTGCTTTAGCTAATAGCTAATATATATATATCTTAACCCCTTAGTAGGGTCGGCTTAGCTAAGCTAACCTAGAGGCTTATAGTAGAACAACGTCTTAATAACTTAAACCTATAACCTTATAATAGCTAATAATATAATTAAGTATAATATAAGAATATAGATTCTGCCTACTACGCAATATAGCTAAAAAGGAATATATACTTAATTATATTAATTAAGTACGTAGCAGAACAGTATATATAGAGAGTTTATCTTATATTATATAGGATAAAACTAATTAGATACTGTATAGGATCGGCTTCAGCCTAAATCCTTACAGCTATCTTAGGGCCTTCTTTAGCTTAAGATTTTATAAATAGCTCTACTAGATATATCTACTTCTACTCTTATTTCTCTACCTAGTTTCTAGTAGAATAGGATAGAAACCTTAGTAAAAGCTTACTTAAGAGCTTTAAAAGAAGCCTTAGCTTCGTCTCTAAGACTAATTTTAACTAATTCTTTTTACCTCTAGGCGCGTCCGCTTTTAGCTTAATTTAGCCTTTTTTAGGTTAATTTAGTTAATAGTAATACTAACTTAGAAAAGTTGCGTATAAACTGCCTATAGTAGTTTATAAAGCTAATAAACACTTAAATATTATATACTGTATATAGTATTAGCTATTTAGTAATTATCTTAATTTAATCTATATCTATCTAGATACCTTTAGGCGTAATAATATAGCCTAGGTACTTAGTACGCTAAGTATACTATTTATACTTTAATAGCTTTATATAAAGCTTTACTTTATATAACCTTATAAGTACCTCTTTAATATAATCTATATACTCTTCCTCTATCTTAGAAAAGATTAAGATATTATCTAAATAGATAATATATATTATATTAACTAGTCTAATTAATACTTAGTTAATATACGCTTAAAATTGCGTAGAAGTATTTATAAGGCTAAAAGGTATAATAGTATACTTAAAATAGCTATACTTTATATAGAAGGTAGTCTTCTACTTATTACCCTCTTTAATTTAAATCTAATAATATATATTGCGTATATCTAGTTTAGAATAGTACTTAGCCTTAGCTAAGTATTCTAAAGATTCTAATATTAAGGGCAATAGGTATTAATTCTTAATAGTTACCTTATTTAGACCTTAGTAGTCTATATAGAGGTATAGGAAGCTATTCTTCTTTTTTATAAAGAGGATTAGAGCTCCTACTAGTAATCTTAAATAATAAATTTACCCTCTCTTTAGGTACTCCTTTAGGTATTTCTAAAGAATATCTAGTTTACTAGATAAGAGATTATAAATAGGTTTATAGGGTGCTTACCCCTCTAGTACTATATTAATAGCTAGGTTATACTAAGAATATTTAGCTAGTTCTCTTACCTCCTTATCTAAGTAAATATTAGTAAACTCTATATACTATAAGGGCAATTTATCTAAATTAGCCCTAATTAACCTACTTTAGTCTTTAGGAGTAATAATATATATAAAGATATATAATATTAGATTAATATAGGAGATAAGTAAGTAGCTAGGATAGGCGAGTAGCTAGCTCTGCTAAGACCCTACTAAAACTACAACTATCTACAGTATAATTACAATAAGTTAATAATAAAACAGTCTACTAGCCTTAAAAGAAGCTTAATTAAAGCTTACTTATAAGGCTATTAAACGTAATGCAACTTTCTTAATACTATACGCTACAGTAATCTATAATATTACTAAATAAATACTCTACTACTAACGCGCTAGAATTCTATCTTAATATAATTATATACCTAACTTAATAATTCTACTTAAGATAGAAGAGGATATAATTATTTAGTATATCCTTAACCTTAATATATAAGGATTTCTGCCTAGACTTACTACTATAAAGAATATAGCTAATTCTTTGCTAGCTAAGTACTACTATAACCCTATTAGCTAGAAGTAGGCTGCAACCTTTATTAAATATTGCCCTAAGCTTAAGGTTAAATTTAATTAAAAGTATAACTATAAAAGAGCTCTCTATAAGGATTCTAGGATTATATAAGGCTAGTTCTAACTTATAGAGAATATAAAGGCTAAGTATAGTATCCTTAATAATAATATATATAACTTTAATAAGTTAGGCTTTATAATAGGTATAATATTAATAGGTATAGTAGTTATAGCCTTAGAGCGTTAAGGACAGCTAAAGATAGTTTAGTAGGGTAATTAAGAGTAGATAATAGTAATCTAGAGTATTAATATAATAGGATAAGTAATTCTACCCTTTATTATCTTTAAGAGTAAGTACTACCTCTCTACCTAGTATAAGGAGGGCAGTATACCTTATAACTAGGTTATTACAGTCTCTAAGAATAGCTAAATAATAAATAAGCTTAGCCTATAGTAGTTAAAGTACTTTAATAAGTATATAAAGAGGAGAGTTATTAGCACTTATTAACTGCTTATTATTAATAGCTATAAGAGCTATAACTTACTTAAATTCTAGTAGTATTATAAGAATTAGAAGATTATTACCCTCTATATACCTTCCTACTTATTATACCTCCTATAGCTACTTAATATAGGTTATTTTTCGCCCTTAAAGAAGGTATATAGCTGCTAAGCTAAGGAGCTAATATATAATAAGATTACTTATATTACTAAACTAGAGTTCCTACTATACTTTAAAGGCGCTTTTAATACTTTAATTATAAAGGCTAATATATAAGGAAGCTTTTAAGGCGCTAGCTTAGTTCTATTTAATCTAGAGGCAGTATTATTAATACTTAATATATAGCTGCGTACTCTACTACTACCTACTATTAAAGATAGTCCCTAGCAGTTATAAACTCTAAGTAATACTCTAGAATTTAGGTTATAATTAAAGCTAATTTAAGAGAGGATTTAAAGATATATAGATAGCTTACCTATATATATAGTTAAGGTAATTAAAAGCCTATTAAAAGGTATAGAGATAATAGCGCATTCTCTAGTATTAATAACTAAATATAATACTAAGCTTTAAGCTACTAATAAGGCTATAAGTAAGTATAAATTATATAAGAGGAAGCGTGTATAGTAGTAAGAGACCTTAATAATTAATAAGGGTATATAACTAATAACTCTTAAGGAGTTTAGGGCGTATAGTAATAGAAAGAAGGTAAAGAAGAGAGTGTATATTAAGGTAGGTAAGCCTAGCTAATAATACTATAGATAGTATAATAGGACTAGGTATAATATATATATATATAAGTAGGCTATAAAGATAAATTCTAAATAGATTAGCCTACTATAATTATTAAATACAGTTCTTAACAGTGCTATATAGTTATATACAGTACTGGTTTTAGTAGGGTCTTAGCAGAGCTAGCTACTTACCTATCCTAGCTACTTACCTATCCTCTATATTATATATACTCTTATTAAACTTATCTACTTTCTTAATCTCTACCTTAGCTACTAAGACTTTATTTCTAGTCTTTTCCCCTTAATAGAGTATTCTTTAAGAAGTAATATTTAACTTTAGTTTATACTTATTAATCTAAGGTAACCTAAAATAGATAGGGAACTTTTATAGTTTATATACTATAAAAAGTACTACTTAGTACCTCTATCTTCTATATAAGTCCTTTATAGTAATATCTACTAAAGTAGTACTATTAATAGGTATTTATAACCTATTAGCTGCTTCTACTTCTAATAAGAGGAGGAGATTAACTTTAAGTTCTAGTTCCTTTATAAATAGGGTAGAAATTAGGTTTAACTCTAAACTAGTATTAATAAGGGCTTTCTTCTAGTTAGAATTACCTATCTTAATATTTATAGTTACTATTCCTTAAGCCTTAGCTCTAAAAATAGCTTCTAATATTAGCTTTTATAGGCTGCACTCTAATTAAGAGATATAGGTAAAGAGAAGAGTACTTAGTTCTTTACCTCTTCCCCTTTTTCTATTTAGTTATCTTTAGAGAGTACTTTAGTCTTTCTTTTATTAGTATATATATTAGCTTTATATCCTACTTCCCTATACTTATAGTAGGTAAATTAAAAAGATATAGTTCTAGAGTTGTCCTTTTAGCTTAATTTAGGTTAAGTAGGGCTAAACTAGCCTCTATAATTTTATCTAAACTTTTTAGGGTTTTTTATATCTCCTATTTTATTTATTATATTTAAAGGGCTTCTATTATTACCTTTCTTACTATTCTAGGGCTTAGGAGGTTAATAAAGCTATAGCCTTTACTATAATTAGTTTACTAGGTCTTTAACTTAGATAAGTATATACTTATCTTTATCCTTAGCTCTAGAGATATTATCTTAAATCTCTCTTTATAGTATAGAGGTATACTATAAGACTTTATATCCTTCTACTACTTCCTCTTATATTTCTTTCTATAATAGTTATAATGCGTTTAATAACTCTATAGGCAATTCTTCTAGTTTCTAATAGTATTAATTTAATACTAAGTAGGTAACTAAGTAATATTCTATCTTAGATTCTAGTATATTAAGTATAACCTCTTTAAACTCTTGCTATATTAGAGGTATTAGTACTATAATAGGAATTACTAGTATACTAAAGTTAGGTCTTATCCTATATATAGCTAGTATTCCTCTATCTTATAGCTAGGTATTCTATAAAGATTTTAATAGCTTAGTAATATATCTTTTACTAAAGTTAATCTTCTACTAATCTATAGTAAAGAATTATAGAGTTTAGTTAAAGTACTATTTATAATTATACTTCTAGTAATTATATTATATATAATTATACTTCTTATACTTCTCTAGTAGATCTAGCTAAGAGAGTATAGTAGTTAGTCTAATAATAGGTACTATAGGAATCTGCAGGCCTATAGTCTCTATTAAAATAGTAGTATAATTACCTTTCTTATATTAGTATTAATAATCTTTAAGGTAATATAGTTTCTCCTATCTCTATTACTTATTCTTCTATTATTCTAGCTCTTAAATCTAATAATCTATATCTAACTTATATAGATTAGTTTAGCCTAAATCTAGCTAAGTTAGGTTAATAGTAGAAGTTTTATCTACTCTTAACTCCTCCTCTATAGGAGTAAGTACTTATTTACCTTATTAAGGTAATATTTCTTAAGTAGGGAGTTCTAGGCTAAGCTCTCTAGTCTAGAGCCTAGAGAGGTTATTACTAAAGGTAAATAAGTTAGAGGGCTATAGTTAAGTACTTATATCTCTAGAGTACGCTCTTATATAACTAATAAGTTATAAGTAATTTAAATATAAGACTTTATAGTAAATTAGTATATATAGAGTATATTAAAAGGTAAAATATAGTATATTATTTTATATAGGATAGATAAATCGCTAGTAAGCTCTAAGTAATTTAGTAGTAGTTTATATACCTAGCTTAACTATATAATAGTACCTAGAGGCTAAGAAGCCTCCTTTATAACTAAGAATAACCTAAGTCCTAATAAACTCCTTCTTCTATAATACTAACTCCTCCTCCTATAATACTAATACCTCCTTCTATAATACTAATACCTCCTCCTATAATACTAACCCCTCCTCCTATAATAATATTATAAGGCTGTTTAGGTAGAAAGATATTACTAGGCTAGAGAAGTAGTAAGAAACCTTCTATTACTAAAAAAACGCTAGTAAAGAGAATAATTAGGCTATCTATCTTAATAAGAAAGTTGTGTACCTAAAACCTTGCTATAAAGGCTACTTAAATATAGGTAACTAATAAAGATAGTAAACCTAGAAAGCCTTATTACTTTAAGCCTAGAAGTAAGTTATAATAATTAATTATAATATATAAGCTAATATAGCACAGCTATTACGCTCTATAAGATTAAGAAATACTAAGTAAGAGTTAAACTGCTTATTCTAAAGCTACCCTTCTAGCGCCTCTATTAGGAGATCTTAAATAATGTATCTTATACTATAGGCTTTTTATAAATGCGCTAGTAAAGAGGTGTAATTAAGGCGCTTTAAGAGATAACTAAAGCTTTCTTAGTTAGATACTTTAGTAGTATATTATATTATTATTATATATTATTACCTTATACTAACTATATCTATAGACTGTAATATTAATACTATTTATATAAAGAGGGTTATAATCTAGCTAAAGGATTTATAGCTAGTACTGCACTACTATAAGAGGCTAAGTAATACTACTAGCGTGCCTAGGTAGAAGCGTAGATTTAAGCCTAAGGGTACCTAAGTATACTAGATTATAAAGGTATCTATCTATAATACTCTTAGAGTTATAGTGCTTCTACTTTAGAGATAATTTAGAAGCTAATTATAAATAATTTATTGCCTATATAATAACTATATATAATAATCTTATTATATAAAAGCTAATATAAGTTAATAGTTTTTATTATATTCTTAAAATTATCTTAGTTATATTATAGTAACTCTACTCTAACCTTACCCTACTTATATATAACTCTAACTCTAACCTTACCCTACTTATATAAGACCTTAACTCTAACCTTACCCTACTTATATAAGACTCTTACTTTAACCTTACTCTACTTATATAAGACTCTTACTCTAACCTTACCCTGCTTATATAAGACCTTAACTCTAACCTAACCCTACTTATATATAACTTTACCCTAACCTTACCTCTAGAGTACCTAGTACCTATTTACTAGTCTAGTTAAAGCAATTATAATAGATTTTAACTAGGGAGTATATTATAAATATAATAGAATCTATACTAAGTAAATCTAATATATATTAGATAAAGGGAATAAAAAGTAGTAAAGGCTAGAGATTAGAATAGACTAGAAGCAATAATCTAATTACCTTTAGGTATAAAATTAGCACGCTTCCCAACTATTAATAAATAGAGCTATTTAATATATTTTCTCTTAAATATCTTTCTAGTAATCTAAACTCGACCTAAATTAATAATAACTATAGAATTATATATTTACAAAGTATAAGATCTAAGTATAAGGACTAGTTAAGTAGTTTCTTAGAGTAAGAGTAATAAGAAATAAAGAAGAAAGAATAATTATATTAGTATATAATACCTATATTAATAAGATTATAAAGAAGTTTAACCTAGCTAATAGAATTTTTTCTTTAATACCTCTTTTCTTAGAAAATCTTATTAAGAATTTTAAAGAAGCTACTAAATAAGAGATTAAAAGGTATTAAGAGAAAGTTAGATTAGTTCTATATACTATAATTATAATACGCCTAGATATTACTTTTATAACTTTTAAACTTTTATACTTTCTTACTAATTTAAGCCCTTAATATTATAAAGTAGCAGATTATATTATTATATACTTATACTATACTAAATAGTAATCTATATAATATAGATTATATATAGAATTAAATCTTATTATTTATAGTAATACTTTATTTATAGATAACTTAGAAATATAGAAATCTTCTTATAAGTATATAGTAATCCTATTTAGTAAGCTAATTTTTTAAAAGGCGATTAAGTAATCTACTATTACTACTTTAACTATAAAGGCTAAACTTATAGCTCTTAAATATTTACTAAAGAAGGTAATAACTCTTAAATACTTTTTTAAAGAACTTATACTAGAGTATAAAGAAGTATAGAGAGTTTAGTATAATAATTAGTAAATAATCTAACTTATAGTTAGTAAAAATAGTAGGATTACTACTTATTTACACTATATTAATATCTAAAATATATAGTTATACTAAAAATATATAAAAGAATTATTTAGTATTAAATATTTAAAGATATAGTTAATACCTACTAATAGGCTTATAAAGAATCTTACTTATTAGTAGTTTAAGAAGTTTAAGAAACTTATTAATTTTTATAATACTAAATATATAATTATAGAGTAAAATTAAAGTAAAAAAGATAAAAAGAGTATAAGTAGAAACTTATAAGTAATTACTACTACTATAGTAAAGGAAAACTATAAGGTATAAATACTTATTAAAAGTAAGCTTTATATTTACTAATATATATAATTATACTAAACTAGGGTTGCTGTTTTTAAGTAATAGTAATTACTCGCAAGTAATAGTAATTACTATTACTATTAAAAAGAGTAAGAGTAATTACTATTACTCTAGCTAGTAGGAATTACTCTTACTCTTACTATAGTAATTACTCTTTACTCTTAGTAATTACTAAATTACTCTAAATTCTAAAAATAGAAATAGCTAATATTATTATTAATCTTAGAAGCTACTATTACTACTATTTATATATAGTAATATAGGCTAAAGAACTACTCTATAGTCTTAGTTATTATATTCTAGAAGTTTTAACTAATAATATAGTAGTAATTAAAAACTCTTACTAAAAATTTAATATTAGATATACTAACTTAGTCTTTTATTTTCTAAAAAGCTTATAGAATAAAGTTTTATAGGTTTACTAGATATTAATTTTACTAGCTAAACTAAGCTTATACTCTTAAAGAGTTAAGATTTTAAGTAATAGCTTATTCTTAACCTTAGCTTTTTCCTTAACTTTATAGTAAATTAGAAAGTATTATTAAAAATCTAATTTTAGACTAAATAACTAAATTCTTAGTATATTAAAAAGCTAATAGTATAAAGTTTTATAATTTTAGTAGATACTAATTTTACTAGTAAAGTTAGGCCTAAAAACTAAGTAAGTAGTATTCTTAGCTTAGAGCTTATTCTTAACTTTAGTATTTTTTCTTAACTTCTTAGTAATTAGATAGCTTTACTAAAAATCTAATATTAGACTTACTAACTATATTTTTAGTATTTTAGAAAGTTTATAAAATAGAGTTCTATAGTTCTACTAAGTAGAAAATTTACTAGCTAAGTTAGGCTTAATATTTAAGAAAGTTAAAATTTTAGCTAAGAGCTTATTCTTAATTTTAGCTCTTTTCTTAGCTTTCTAGTACTATATTTAAAATATATAGTATAAAATAGTATATTTCTACTATATAACTAGTATTTCTATTTTTAGAATCTTTAATTACTCTTAGTAATTACTAGAGTAAGTAAAGAGTAAGAGTAAAAGTAATTACTATTACTATAGAAAAGATTAAGAGTAATTACTCTTACTTAAGTAAACAGCAACCCTATACTAAACTAAAATAGATAGACCCTAATAACTATAATCTTAGCTAGCCTTAAATATAGAAAAAGAAGCTTTCTACTATAGAGCTAATAAGTAAAGTCCTATTAATAAGTTACTAAGTATAAAATACTATTTATTCTAAAGAGGCTTAAGCCTTAGTATCTCTCTTAAGCTTAGCTTTTATAAGATATCTAGCAAAGGCTAGGTAAAGCAACCCTAGAATAGGTTAGGTTAAGCTTAGATAAGTAAGACCTATATTACACAGATAATTGCAACCTAAGATAGGTAGCGATTTGTCTAAGTATATAATACTATCCTATTCCTCCTCTAAGGTTATAAGGCTAATACTATTTACTTTATACCTCTACTATATCCTTATATTTAAATTGCTTAACTCCCTTATAGACTAATAGTAGAAAACCTAACCTAATAGACTGCCTAAGGATATACTCTACAGGCTATTAACTAGAAAGTAATAAAATAATACTAATAATACCTTAGACTGCGCAGTTAATAGTACTAGGATTAGTTATAATACTAAGTAGGTTATAATAGGGGGAGGAAGATAATAGTAGATAGAATAAACCTAAAAGGAACTCTATAGAGCTATTACAGCCTACTTTAGGCTAAAATAGGCTAAGAATACCTATAACTAATAAGGAACTTTAAGAGATATATATATAGCTTAAAAGTATAAGGGCTTTTAAGGAACTGCAGGTCCTTAAAGAGATATAAGCTAGGTATAAGGTAGGTAATATTACTGCAGTATATACTATCTCTACTAGCTATAGTAGTATTATAATACTGCCTACAGTACTATTAGTAGCTCTACCTAGACTAGAGCTACTATAGTACTTTATAAAGCGTAATTAAGCAGAGTATAATTACTAGAAGAGGGACTATAAGGGATTCTTTACCTATTCTTCTACTAACTTCCTATAGGAATAGTAGAAAGTAGACTTTAAAGTAATATATATTTTAGAACCCCTAAAGATACTTTAGAGAGCCTATTATCTTATTAAAGAAACTATATATTCTATATAGATACTAATATAGCTTAGCCTTAAAGCAGTTATACTTAACTTACTTAGTACCTCTTAAGAGAAGAGAAGATAAGCCTATAAGTAATTAAAAAGCTATAGGTAGTGTGCAGGTTAATTACTAATAGAGTTACTAGACTACCTTTACCTACTTTAGGAGGAGCTAGAGTTAATAATAACACTAAAGCTCTAGGTAATTAAATTTACCTTAGCCCTCTATATAGATATTTAGTAAGACCTTAAATAATTACTAGTAGCTATATATAGTACAATCCCTCTTATAGAGGAGTAAGTAAATATTATATACTAAAGAATGCTAAACTTATATAAATAGAGAGAATATATAAATAAAAACAAGTTATCTAGAAGATAAACAAGTTTAGATAGGTTAGAAGAAAATAAGAGACCCTAAGTAAAGCTAAAATAGCCTAAAAAGGGCTAAAATAAGGTAAAAGAACGTATATAGCTAGACTTAACCCTATCTACAACTCTAATTACCTATTATAATTATAGTAAGCTAGAATATAAGTCCTTTAAGTATATAAAACCTAAGAAATAGGGTAGTAATTTATAAAGGGATAGAATAGGAAAAGAGAAGAGGTAGAGAGTTTAGGCTTCTATCTTCTTACCTATATAGCTCTCTCTAAGGAGAATAAGGAGCTATAGAAGCTATATAAGGTGCTCTACCTAAAGCTAGTAAGGCTTTTTATAGTAAAATATACTATAGGATTATCTCCTTAGAAAGAGGCTCTAATAGATAGAGGTTTACAGTTAAACCTTATATTAGCAGTCCTAGTAAAGAAGTAAGGACTAACTATAAAACCCCTACTAAAACTGCTAGTAAAAGGAGTTAATAGATCTAAGATACTAGTATATAGTATTATAACTGCAGCTATAACTATAATAGACTTAAGAGAATATATCTAAACTTATAATATACCCTTTATAGTAATAGATCTTTAGAGGTACCTAATATACTTAGGACTTCCCTAGATTAATATAGTAAGTCTAAAGTTAAGCTATATAAGCTAATATATATTATTCTACAGAATAAAGGATAAAGAAAAAGGTACTTTCTAATAGGTTACAGTAGAGAATACTAAGGTATTTAACTATAGTATATAAGATCCTATAGTAGATATATATATATATATAGTAGGCTTTATAGGTTAAAATACTCTAAGCTAGGCTAAAATAGCCTAATTACCCCTATAGTATATAGAGTACGTAGATATAGGTTTAGAAGAAGATATAAAAGGCTTAGCTAAGTATTCCTTATATAACCTAGCTATTTAAATAGTAGAGAGAGCTTAACTACCCTATTAGCTACTCTATAACCTATTAGTAATAGAGTTAGAGGTACTATAGAAGTACCTTATAGAGTATATAGTATAAGGTTAAATAAGGAGATTTAAGTCCTTAGTAGGAGCCCTAATACTCTTTATAAAGAAGAAAGATAGCAGCCTAAGGCTATATATAGACTATAGAGGTCTAAATAAGGTTACTCTTAAGAACTAATACCTACTCCCCCTAATCTTAGAGTTACTAGAATATTTAGTATAAGTAAAGTTCTATACTAAGCTAGATATAAGAGAAGTATACTATAGAATTAGGATTAAAGAGGAAGATAAGTAGAAAACCACGTTTAGGATAAGATATAGCTATTTTAAGTATATAGTAATACTATTTAGCTTAATAAATACACTAGCTTAATTCTAGGCTTATATAAATTAAGCCCTTATAGGTCTAATAGATATAACCTATATTATCTACCTAGATAATATCCTAATCTTCTCTAATATAGAAGAAGAATATATTACCTATATAAAGAAGGTACTCTAAAGACTACGCAAAGTAAAGCTATTTATAAAGCTTTTAAAGTATAAATAGCATACCTAGTATATAGAATACCTAGGTTATATTATATCCCCTAAAGAAATTAGTATTAACTAAGATAGGGTTAAAATAATTACTAAGTAGCTAAAACTATAGACTATAAGAGATATTTGCGTATTTCTAGGATTTATAAACTATTACTAATAATTTATTATTAGATTCTCTAAACTTATACTGCTCTTAACTAAAATAACCTAAAAGGGCCTAAATATAGCTAAAGGCAGCTATATATAGTAAAAAGAAAAGAGTATAGATATATAACTAGGAGAAGAAGGTAATAGAGCCTTTATATAGTTAAAAGATGTATTTCTATAAGTACTAATTCTCTTATATTTTAAGAGAGGAAGGGAAACCTATATAGAAGTAGACGCCTTAGGAGGCGCAATCTTAGGTATTCTAAGCTAACTTATACTAAACTAGGCTAGTTTGCCCTAATAGAGGCTAATAGACTTCTATTCTTATAAGATAATCTAGGTAGAATATAATTATAATATATATAACTAAGAATTACTTATAATAGTTAAAAGCTTAGAATACTAGTACTATTACCTAGAAGGCGAATACTTTAAAGTCCTTATAGACTACTATAACTTAAAATAGTTTATAGAGATAAAGGTTCTTAACTATAGGTAAGTAAGGTCCTACTTAGTACTATTAAAGTATAATTTTATAATTACCTATTAGCTAGAGGCTATAAACCTAGTAGATAGACTATTATAACGCCTAGACTATATAGCAGAGGTATAGAAGCCTAGCTAGAAGTATAATAAGGCCTTTATAAAGCCTATATAGGACCTTCTAGAGAAAGGTAGCTAAAAAGTAATTACTTTTATTAATACAGTAATAATATAGGTAGGAAAAGCTTCTTTAGAGATAGACTAGATAAAGAAGGTACTAAGGTAGTTCTATAATATAGAAAGAATACTATAAAGAGAGAAAGACTAAAATAATAATATAAATACCTCTACTAAGGACTTAGACTCTAAAAGGGCCTAAGATGCCCTAAAATAGGCTAATTTAAGTTAAACTAGTAAGATAGTACTATAAGCACTAGAAGAAAAGGTAAAAGTACTAGAGAAGTATTATTATAATCTACTATTAGAATATTTTAGTGCCTAAAAGACTAAAGAAAAGCTTACGCGCTACTATATATAGAGAGAGATTTCTAAGGATATAGCTAACTACTATAAGAACTGCCTCCTCTATTAAAGGTTAGCAGTAGTAAAGTATAAACCTTATAGACTATTAGCTCTATTACTACCTCTAAAAGCAGTATAGGATAAAGTAACCTTTAATTTTATTATAGAACTCCCTCTAAGTAAGTTTTTAGGTATAGTCTATAATACTATTATAGTAGTTATATACTAACTAACTAAAATAGCTTATTATATCCTAGTATATTTAGACTAGGATAGAATTAACCTAGCCTAAGTATAAATAAGAGAAGTAATTAGGCTATATAGAGTACTAAGTTGTATTATCTCTAATAGAGGACCTCTAATAAATATAATATATTAGAAAATATTTAACTATTACTTAAACTTAAAAAGAGTTCTTATATCTACCTACTACCTAAAGATAGATAGCTAGATAGAAAGATAAAACTAGATACTAGAATAGTATCTATATATCTACTGCACACTTAAATAAGATAATTAGAGCCTCTAGATCTTAATTGCAGAATTTGCGTATAATAACAGTATATATATAATAACTAGGGTTACTCCTTTCTATATAAACTATAGAATAGACCTAAAGAGTATAAATTAGCCTAAAATAGGCCTAAGTAATAGAGAATCCCCTATAGTAGAGTCTTTAGCAGTAAAAGTTATTAACTTATAGTTAGAATATAAAAGGAAGATTATAGTAGCTAATATTTATTAAAAGAAATATATAGATAAGAGAAGACTTTCTATCCTATTTAAGATAGGAGATAGTATACTTATCTTAATATACTATATAAGGTCTTTCTAACTAAAGAAGAAACTAGATTAGAAGTATATAGGCCTAGGCACTATTTTAGCCTAAATTAGACTATTAGTGTTTAAAGTAGACCTCTCTAGCCTAAATAGTATCTACCTAGTATTTTATATATTATTACTAGAACTATTTAAGTAAAGGGGTACTATCTAGTACCTAATAACCTCTATTATAGATACCTTATATATATATAGAGATAATATATATAAGGTAGAAGAAATACTAGAAAGAAGGTAAACTAAGGATAATTAGTAGGAATACTTAGTAAAATAGAAAAATTATAGATAGGAAGAGAACTCCTAAGAGCTAGGCCCTAATATCTCTATAAATATACTAAAAGTATTCTAGAAGAAAATAAATATCCTTCTAAAAAGATAATCTAAGCTAAAATAAGAGCCTAGGCACTAGAGATAACTACTAATTTTAAAGGGGAAATAGAGTAAAAATCCTCTAAGTTAAAGAAAACAGCTACTTTTACTAAACTTTTACCTAAGAAGACAGGTTTTTACTAGTATTTAATAGCGCTATATAATAACTCTAAGTAAAATGCCCTAAAATAGCCTAAAATAGCCCTAAATAGCCTAAAGTTATATATATTAGGAGGAATAAGTATAGTTAAACTAAAAGAAGATTAATTTAGAGCCTATTAAGTAGGCTAGAGTATTATAAGCCTATAATACCTAGAAAGGCGCTAAAGCAGTCTAAAACAGACTATAATAATATAAACCTAACTATCTTACTCTAAAATCTATATAAAGGTAACTATAGATACTAAAGTAGCCTAAAATAGGCTAAAATACCCTATTCTAACTTAGTCTTACGCCTTTAGGGCCTTAACCTCCTTTTCTAGAGTCTTAATATAGTTAGTAAGCTTACCCTTTATAGCTCTCTTCTTACTAGCCCTCTCTGCCTTAAAAGTAGCTATATTAGCCTAAAGTTTAGTAATATAGCTACTCTAGGCCTTCTTAGAATCTAGCTAGGTAACTCTAAGGCAGTTCTATATAGTATTAGTTAAAATAGCTTAAAATAGGCTAAAATAGCCTAGAATAGGCCTAAATACCTTCTTCTTAGGTATAGTAGTATCTATTAGCTTAGCTAGCTTCTATTCCTTAAATAAGTTAATAGTACACTTCTAAGCTCTAGCCTTAGCTATAATAGAGTACTTATTATAGTTAACCTTAGTAGGCCTATAGTTAGCCTTAGAATTATCCTTTATATAAATAGCTCTATTATAGAGGTATAAGTAGTTAGTATAAGGTAAAAAGTTCCTAATAAAGTTAATATAAGCTAAAATAGGCTAAAAGGGCCTAAAATAGGCTAAATTAGCCTAGAAGGGACTAATTCTGCTTACCTTAAGAGCTCCTTAGTAATAGAGGTATAAATATTATAAAGAAGGTAGACTCTCTCCTTTCTCTATAGTATAGTAAGTAGAATCTTATTCTTAAGGTAGTAAGAGACTATAGAAGGAGTAGATACGCTAGTTAAGCCTAAAACAGCTCTAGATATAGTATTTTGCGCTAAAATAGCTCTAGATATAGTATTCTATACTAAAATAGCTCTAGATATAGTATTAGACTTTAAAGTAGTAGTAGATAAGCTGCCTAAGCTAGAAGCGCTACCTTTAGCTATAAAAGTAGATAGTATAATATAGTTAGAGTTAGTACGCCTATAAATAATATAGTTATGCTTAAGCTCTACTAAGGCTTAGTAAAGCTTATTAAAATAGCCCTAAAGCTGCTTAGGCACCTAAAAATATATTAGAATAACCTAAATTAGTCTAAAATAGCCTAAAATAGCCTAAAATAGCTTAGAAGGTATCTACTTATAGTATAGTAGTCTATTAACTTTATAAAGCAGTATAAGTACTTAAGAGTACTATTATTAAGCTAAGGCTATAGAGTAGAGCTAGTATCGCTATTAAGATTAACTATATAGCAGCTAGCCTAGCCTAGGAAGCGCTAGTTACTATTAGCTAGCTATATAATACAGTAAGTACAGATATACTAGGTAAGCTTACCTTTATTAAAGTAGATATTGCTAGTATTATTATATAATATAGTAGACTAAAATAGCCTAGAATAGGTTAAAGTAGCCTAGTATAGACTAGAAGAGGTAGTTATAAGCTAGATATAGTTATAAAGATTAGAAAGAGGCCTCTATACTCTAGTTAGCAACTGCCTATACTAAAGGAAGCTAAAAGATACTAAATTAAGCTGCCTTAGGTTAAAATAGCCTAAAATACCCTAAAATACCCTAAGATAGCCTAATACCTAAAAGGAGAAAAATAGAAAAAACTTACTAATCTAGGGGGGTAGGGTAGAGATAATAGCTAAGGTTAGTAGAAAAGATTATTATATACTCTCCCCTTAGGGCTAGCTAGTGCACTAGTGTAGGTACCTAGTACTAAGTAAGGTAAGGTAAAGGTAGAAAATAAAGTAAGAGTAAAGAGAAGATCCTAGCCTAGAAAAGAATTGTATTTACTATAGGTTAGCGTAAGGTATAAAGAAAACTTAGAGCAGCCTTTTTTAGGCTAGAATAGCCCTCTTTAGGCTAGAATATCCTAAAATAACCTATTTTAGTACTGCCTACCCCTATAGTATATATTAACTTAATATTAGTTAATAGGGTCTATTAACCCTAAGAAGAGAGGTAATATAAGATATCTAGTAAAGGCTAGGTAAAGTAACTCTAGAATAGGTTAGGTTAAGCTTAGATAAGCAAGACCTATATTATATAGATAATCGCAACCTAAGATAGGTAGCGATTTATCTAAGTATATAATGCTATCTTATTCCTCCTCTAAGGTTATAAGGCTAACGCTATCTACTCTATACCCCTACTATATTTTTACAGCTTTATTCTTAGTATTTACCTTTTATAAATTATTAGGCTTAAAAGTAGAAATATTATTAGAGCTACTTTTAAACTTACTACTAAAGAAGATAATAATATAAGTTCTACTTTAAGCCTTAGGCTTAGCTATAGTTTCTTTACTAAAAGTCTTACTAGGTTTAATAAAATCTTAAAAAGGCTTAAGCTCTAGGCTAGTAATATCCTTATTTAGCTTACTAAGTATATAACCTTTTATAAAGGTTTTAGTACTAAAAGTTAAGTAAAAGAAAATATTATAAGCTATATTATTAAGAATAATATTAAGGCCTTAGTAAGTATAGCTATATATTACTTTAAAAAGCTCTCTATTTCTAATATTAATAGTAACTAGTAAGAGCTTACTATTCTTATTAAAAAAGAAAAAATTATTATAGTACTAAGAATCTTAAAATTCTACTAAGCTTTCCTTATAAGTATTAATATCTAATACTATACTTTTAAGGTAAATTTTATATAAATCCTACTTTTAAAGTTATAATATCTTAATAATAGCTTTAAGGCTAGTAACCTTAGCCTTAAGATTAGAGATCTTACTATATAGCTTATTCTTAACTATAGTATTAAATACTTAAACTATATTAGTAAAGAAGATTAGCTCTTTACTAAATATAGTAGATAATAGAAGTATAGTAGATTTTAGGTAAAAAGCAGATAGTTAAGAATTAGAGGCCTTTATAAAAGGGTAGAACTATAAGTATAGTAAGTTAGCTAAGATCTATACTAATAAAGTTAAGAATTTATAAGAGGATTAACTTATAAAGTTACTTAAAGGTAAAGTATAGCTACTATAGGGCTAAAGTAGATAAATAATAAGTAGTAAATAATAATAACTATACTACTACTAACTATATACTAGCTAAGGCCTAGAATTATAAGTAGACCTTATATACTTACTATTCTACTATTAAGGTTCCTACTAAGTAGTTAATAATAAGAGAGCTAGTATTAGTAGTATATTAGTATTAGTTTTTATAGATAGGGTAAGGAGCGTCTAGATAGGGTTTAATCTAACTAAGCTAGTAAAGGGTTTCTTTCTAATAAGAGTTTAGGATAGTATTATTAAGTAAAATAGTAAAGGCAGGGGCTTTCTATAAAGAAGTAATAATATATTACTAGTAACTAACTTAAGTTAAATATAATAAATAATAGGCATTTATTAAGAAGATCTATATACTAAAGAAATCTTATACTAATTTATTTAATCTATTTACTAAGAGGTATAGATTATATAGATTATAGATTACTAATCTATTTACTAAGCCTTTTAATCTATATAGATTAAGTTATATAATACTTTATATATCTAAGGCAGGCTTACTATAGTATAGTTTACTATTATAATTTTAATTATAGAGTAGGTTTCTTAGGGATTATAATAGTAGTCTTCTACTTATTACTGTAAGGATTTGGGCTGAGGCCGATCCTGTACAGTATCTGATTAGTTTCATCCTATATAATATAAGATAAAAACTCTCTATATATACTATTCTGCTACATACTTAATCAATACAATTAAGTATACATTCCTTTTTAGCTGTATCGCGTAGCAGGCAGAATCTACATTCTTATATTATACTTAATTATATTGTCGGCTATTATAAGGTTGTGGGTTTAAGTCGTTAAGACGTTGTTTTGCTATAAGCCTCTAGGTCGGCTCAGCTAAGCTAACCCCGCTAAGGGGTTAAGATACACGTACATTAGCTGTTGGCCAAAGCGGCCTAAAGTGACGCAATATAGCGCGACGTAGCGCAATATAACATTTACGTATTGTAGCTGCTAGAAGGTCCAGTCTATATACCTAAGTAGGCGGATATTATAATATTATAGGCGACGCCTGCAGAGAAGAGGGATATTATAAGGATTTAGGCTAAGGCCGATCCTGTACAGTATCTAATTAGTTTTATCCTATATAATATGAGATAAAAACTCTCTATATATACTGTTCTGCTACATACTTAATCAATACAATCAAGTATACGTTCCTTTTTAGCTATATCGCGTAGCGGGCAGAATCTACGTTCTTACAATTACCCTCTTTAATCTAAATTTAATAATATATATTATATATATTTAGTTTAGAATAGTACTTAGCCTTAGCTAAGCATTCTAAAGATTCTAATATTAAGGGTAATAGGTACTAATTCTTAATAGTTACCTTATTTAAACCTTAGTAATCTATATAAAGGTTTAGAAAGCTATTCTTCTTTTTTATAAAGAGGATTAGGGCTCTTACTAATAATCTTAAATAATAAGATCTTATTAATAAATACCTATTATTTATTATATTTAACTTAAGTTAGTTACTAGTAATATATTATTACTTCTTTATAAAAAGTCTCTACTTTTACTATTTTACTTAATAATACTATTTTATACTTTTACTAGAAAGAAACTCTTTACTAGTTTAGTTAGATTAAACTCTAATTTTAGTAACCTTACTTTATCTAAAAAAACTAATACTAATATACTACTAATACTACCTTTCTAATTATTAGCTACTTAGTAGAAACCTTAATAATAGCTTATCTAAAAAGTATATAGTATAGCTTATCTTTACTAATATAACTTACTTTCTAATTACTTAGAACTTAACTAGTTAATTTAGTTTATTCTTTTATAGAATAATTCTCTAAGTACTAAGCTTAATATTAAATAGCTTACTCTAATCTCTTAACTTACTTTAGCTTTTATAGTTAATTCTAAACTATAATAGTATATATAGAACTTGTATAAATATATAATTATTAAAATCTTAGTATATTAATAGATTATCTCTAATAGCTTATATATTTTCTTAATATAAAATATATAGAAGTTTAGAATAATAAGCTAAACTTCTTACTACTATAAAATTTACCTAATAAAGCTATTTAATAGCAGTAGTACTATATTAATAAGTTTTAATATTTATATATAAGTTTTTTATTATACTAGGATATATTAACTAAATTATATAACGCTGCCTTACTATCAATTGTTTAGGCTTCTTTGGGCAGCGAACTTCTCGGCATCTCTCTTTATATTTCTTGCCTTGATCTTTGCCTGGGCACCCCGAATCCGCTGGGTTAGGAACTCCACGCCTTTATCAGCCCTGACGCCATACGTAAGGTGAGGCGGCAAGACAGTAAGAACACCATTGCATACGGCGTCGCCGGGTTGGCATATAATTTGCACCTTCTCTATAGGAAAGTTCGGGATCTGGTCGCTGTCCTGTCTCTTCTGTGTGTCTCCATAGAGGACAACGCCCGCAATTTGATCCTGTACATTGGCAGGGAGGCCTTCAATAGCTCGGTGGTTTACAGCTGCGCCCTGCGAATAGCCGCCAGCTACGATGACAGAGTCAGGGCACTGAGCCGCCATTTCGGTGAGAGTGGTGGTCATGAGCCTCTCGGATCTACCATCAGTACCACCAGGAAGAACATTGGTGGAGATCAGAGCAGCATAGTCCTAAGGTTAGAGTACGGCATTAGTTCTCGCTCTGAACGAGGGTGATAATAACTTGTGATAGTGGGGTGATTACATACTGTTGAAAGTTAGTTTGGCTCTTATCATAAAGTGTGTGATACTTAGCAGGTGCTATGCTGTCTACAAGACTAACAGTGTCAATTAATATTGCAGAGAGCAAGCTACCCACCTAATACCCGGGGCTTAGTTACCAATGCCTTCAGTGGCGACAGCATCGCGCCCGAAGTTCCTTTTCAACCCATCAGATGTCGGAGGACCAACAATCGTGCCCTGAGAAGTAAGCTCCACACATCGTTTAGGAACAACGTTTGCTCACCATATTACCAATCTCTGTTGAGCCACGCGCCCATGCAAAGAGGATATCTCTGCATCCACCTCGACTAAACTCGTTCGAAGAGGTCCCGGTACCGCCCAAGAGTTGACGGACCTCAACTGGGCTGGCGACTGCGAGCCCCGTAAGAATAGAAACGATAATAGATTGGGTAAACATGATTGTGTAGAAATGTAGGGATCGTGTCAATTCGAGGACAAATATGATGAGAGGTGAAAGAGAATAAAGAATCGTGGAATATCGAGGACCGGCCTGGAAACAGACAGAACGTTGCAAAAGGGAATGTCGTACTGTTACTACAATACAGCACCAGAGGCCCATTGCTCTTTAAACTTGGCTTGACAACTACAAGTCAGTTATGCCGAGCTCGATGCATTTTCCATGATGCACATAGAGTCTCCGTCCAAGCCAACGCCAAGTAGATAGAAACATGAAGTTCTATCGAAGGACCAGAGTACTACTCTGCATATGAAAGACAGCCGAGGACAATATTTTGCGACATTGACGCTTATTGGACATTGCAGGGACGAATCTTTGTGGTATCGTGCCATTCTGACGCACCAGCCTTCAAACAACGACGGACGTGTACATGTTAGCTTATTCTTATCGTCTTTCCAGACAAGTACGAGTTTCACGACAAATTTGCAACACCATGCGTCCATAAGCAATTGCAATGTGTTTTGCTATGTGCTGCTTACACTGTATCTCCAAGGATGATCGTTTCTGATCTATATGTGCAACGATTTTAATCCAGGTAAACCTAGTAAATGCCCTGTCAAATAAGTTTTTATGCGTAGTTTGGCTTGGGTCTTCTGTTTTGATCTTACTATGCCTCGGAATCTTGCGAAAGTTGTCATTGTCATTGGCTGAAAGTGATTCACTTTGACACTGCAGTTGTTTGGATTCGAGGAAAAGCAAACATGTACTAACTTGTCCGTCCATATTGGGATGGGACGCGCGCCAGCTTCTGCGCCGTGCAAAACGCCAGAAGAAGGGTGGTAGATCTCACCTACGAGAATACATACGGACCTCTTTCAAACAGTGGTTTTTGAACAAACCATAGTTTGAAGTTCACTACGATATTGTGGAAAAAGTCGTCGACAAATTTTATTTTGGTCTGGTGTAGGACATTGCTGTTCTTGGTCAATCTGGACACCTCTCACCTCCCGTTCAGTATGGTGATAGCTTAGGTAGAGCCAGCGGATCTGGCAAAATTGTCCTACACTTACATGGCCATTGATGCACAGATGGAGAGGCATTTCACAGCTGTTCGTGGTCATCCATGCCGAGATAGCGGCTACCGGCACGCATAACTCAATCAGTTTCAGATCGACAATGCAGGTGCCGCAAGTACCGAATTTCGCCATGCAAGAAGAAAAAAACTGGCATGGCCGTGTTGGTAAGGTCCATCGTTGCTTGTGCATCAGCACGATTTATCGCAGGAGCTAAAGTTGAGCGATGCAGCGCACTATCGGTAAACACTACTGTACCTGAGATACCAAGCTATCTAGGAGTACTGCAATTACAGCAATGCTCAATTAGCCCAGAGGCACCATAGACCTAGGTACTGGCATTGCCTAGTATTTTGGCGTGTTGTTGTAAGAAGACATGATTTCGGTGAAACGCTTTGTGCAGTCTATTTCCAAAAATAGGGTGTTTCGTGTGCTCTCATAGTATGCGAATCGATCCGTGGCGCATGTGGCGAAGATACGCGTCCTTGGACTGGCCGATCACCGGTGCGAAACGAGTAACTTAGAGATAGAGTGGTAAGCTAGAAAGCCTAGAAACAACTTTGTATTGACAACTTGCGAGTCGCGAACAACAGAGCCTTACGAAGACGATTGTGAAAGCGGACTTTGTTCTCCGTCGGATAAGCATGTGCGGCAATTCGGCCACCAGCAAGGCCGCTATTTACGATACCTGCACGACATGACCCGTATCGCCCAGGAGTGTAGTTCAGCACCATTTGACGATCAAAGTCCCACGCTTTCGACACGGCGACGTGAAAGCAGCTTCCCCAATATTACCAATCATGACTGTTGATTTGCACGACCCGATAGCCAACGCTGGAGTTCAAGAATCCACCCATGAGTTTGCTTTTCGCACAGCCACATTAGATGATGTAGGGGCTCTTCAGCAGATGATTGGAGACTCTCTTCGCGCTCTTGCTAAAGGATATTACACACAACCCGAACTTGACGGCTCAATTGGAGGTGAGCGAATATGGGTCTGATCGTGGCCACTGATTTGCTAACTTCGGAACAGTAAGCCCCTAAGACCATCATACTGCAACTGTATCACGGGTAGGAAAAATGTGCTAACAATACCATTTCGGCTAACAGTACCTTTTCGGTCCGGACACTGTACTCATACACGACCAGTACGTCGCTATGCCATCGTTGTTTCAATGCTATGAAATTTGCCTTCAAGGTCATCTGACTGCTACACAGAACATATTTCATCCTCTATCCCCGCGCCAACCCCTCAACCATATGCGCCTGCGGCGGCTGGTCTTTCCGCAAAACTCTCTATGGCGGTGACTCAGCGCCCTCACCTTTGCGCATGCCCGCGAAGCGCGATCCACTCACAGACCGAGCAAGTATCCGCGCCATATTCACGCATCCAGCTTGGGCGCGCCGCGGCCTAGGTACGATGATGATGCGGCATTGCGAGGCGCGCGCCCGGGAGGGCAAGGTTGCAGATGGAGGGAATGCGATTGTTGGAGGTTTCAAAAGATTGGAGATGGGTGCTACCCTGAGTGGCGTAGTGCTATACGAGAGATGTGGGTATCTTAGGAGCGGGAGGATCGATGTTGTTAGATGTCCCAATGGGGAAGGGATCAAGGTTGTGCATATGGTTAAAGATCTTGAGATAGAAAATCCCGTGGATGACAGTAGTGCTTAATGGCGAACAGTAAACTCGGAAAGCAAGCGCGATTGTGAACAGTCTCAAGCCTCCCCAAGTCCAAGAACGATGACCCGACGATCACAGAACTGGATGTTCTTGACGAGGTAGTGCGATCTTCAAGATCTCGCAGCACGATGCCAAATTGGGTAATGTCATATTAAGTAATTAGCTTGAGCAGCCTGCTTCGAGAAGAAAAGGCAACATGATGCGCTCCAGGAATAGAGATCGCCACTTCCGGTACCAAATGGTTCGTAGTACCAGGAGAACATTTCATACGCAAATGGCCATTGTGGGATGATACATAAGCGTTGTCGCTGCGGAAGCCCCCTCTGGACAACTTAGAAAGCATGTTAATCACTGAACGATCGGGGCCAACTCCTCATCTTCCAACTCTCAGAATTCACTCTCAGTACAAGCATGTCCGATCCGAAGGCAGCTGCTCTGTCTAGTGCTGTCGTCATTATCGCTATTCCTCCACAAAGCTAATTGTACATGTGGTTCTCGTTGGTTCGTTCTCACATCAACATGACAAAACTGAAAGTAGCATATTGACCGTCGAACAAGGACCATGACCAGAAGAAGGACAAGGCATGAGAAGAGCTGTATGGAAGAGATGGACCTATTTGGCACGGAGCAGTCAGTCAATCCTACTGCATCACAACCCAAGCGCGATGCCACCCATTAGTTCACGAAGAGATAACACTTGGGTGGTTAAATAAACGTCGAGGTTTACGGCCTATGTCGGCGCCAATCTCATTACAAGATCGCGCCAGGACAGCCATTCTTCATTGTGCTCTGCTCTTGCGAACACACAAGGGTCCGATTGCTCTTCTCTTCACTTCCCATGACACAATGTAGTAGCAATCTATGTCCTTTGACAATGTACTTACACAACATCCCAAACTCAAACTACAAATGTTTTCCGCCCATGAAACTACAGTCACTTACAGTACGGAGAAGCAACTGGAAGTTACGTACGCGCGTAGAAACCATATGCCATTCTCTAACCCTTTCATTTCGCACAAAAACAAACACTCAACCGTTATTTATCCACCAGACTTTCACAAGGGCTCCATCCGCATCAGCGAAACAACTATGTCGACACACGAGCCACTCATTCAGCTCGACTCTGGTTTCGACTCTGCCACACACAACAGCACATCCACTCAGTCACTAGGGGGTGTGCAAGAGTACCTCCAAGGCTATCAGAACTCATTGTCTAGCGACAACAATGGCAACGGCTCGCTTGCTTCGTTTGATCCAGATCCGCAGCCAAGCAAGCGAGCTCGCTACTATAGCCATGCGCTCTCACCAGAGGACAAGGCTGCGCTGTCTCGGGGGGAGCTGTATCCCAACCTCCATATGTATGAACAAAAAGATATGATCAAGTACCACGAGTTCCGCCGGTCATTGGTTCCTCGAGATGTCGGCTCCAGTAAGCTGCGCAAAGTGGAAGCATTCGCAAATATTGATGAGGAAAAGCAGCACAGCCAGCGTGCGTTGGACAACAGCGAAATCGTGGGAGGACGGCTTTCCCACGTACTTTTGACAAATGAAGAGGGCGAGAATGATCATGGTGCTTACCTTCTACAGATTGCACAGTCTATGTACGATCTCCGTTTGTCAAGCACGCCTGCACAATACCATCCCTCACCCGCACCTCCATTGCCACCAGTCCCGACCCTTCGTCGTAAGTACTCGTGGGAAGGATTTCAAGCAACAGCGTCTCCAGGACACAACATCCGTACTGCAGGCGGTACTGACTACTTCTCTTATGTTCCGGGTGTCGAAGTACCATCTGACTCCACTTCACGCACATCGAACTGCATTCCCAGCCCGTTGTCCATCGCAGACACTGCTCATCAGCACAACCCAAACATCACCTTTGATACATTCCTCGTGCCGCACAAGTCTGGTAAGGGCGAGGCGTATCATGGCGCACTTAATGCAGAGAGACACAATGCTAAGGACGATATCAGTTTGTCTGCAACAGGTCCGGCGAAGAAGGCGCTGCGTCGCTTCACGAAGATGCGCTCGACGCCCACATTGCGCCAGCGCTTCTCGCGCTCTGACCTGAAACAGGAGGGCGGGAAGGAGGTTCCTGCTGCACCAGCTTGGTGTTCACCTTACGAACAGGTGCGATATCTTGACGCTTCTTTTCCCATTGAACGATCATAGAATTGTTGCAGAATTATGATGAGCGTGAACTACCAACATCTCTCCTTTGAAATCATCATAGTGCAATACCCAAAGTATGAGGCAATATGTAACTTCTCAATGAGTATCACTCCGATTCTTTTGTATATTGCTCTCGATGGGTTGGTGGGGTGAAATATAAATTTGACTCTATGGCACAAAAAGATCGGCTGATTGCACCTGCTACACATTGCTCTGCTCTTTCCTGCCTCCCTCAACCACTTCATTGAACCACGTTTCATAGATAGTGACTCCCCTAAAACAAAATACCAACACAATGCATCGTATTTCTCCCACATCCTCCTCTCATCTCCCACATCCGCATTCCAAGTCTAACCGCTACTTCGCAAAACCCATACATCGCTATATCAGCCACTTCAACAACTTCCATTCATCTCCCAACTATCGTGACATCACTCTCGCACCATGCCTCCATCCTGGATGCTTCAAGAACTCGAAGACCGTACAGAGCGCCGCGATGAACAAGCCAGACGACCGTCGACAGCACCACGCTGCGTAGCGTCCCTTTGCCATGTGACCAGGCCTGCAAGTGGACAAAATGCTGTACCTGTGCCGAGGAGGGGGAGGGATGATGAGGATCAAGTCACGCATACGACACCGTCACCTAGAGCGATTGGGGCGCACGGGATGGGCCAGGACACTGCAACTTTTGAGAGTCAGAACATTGTGACCACGGCCGGTCACAACACTACAGCTACGTCTGCCCGGCCGACCATGTTTACAACAGGGTCTTTGACTACACAGACCACGTATTTTCAACGTCAAACACAATCTCAACATAGAAAAGTCGACTCAGGCGTCACTGTTGGACTCCCCGCCATCTGTTGTACCCTCAACTCCTCCGATAACACCAATGTCGGCGGAAAGACTTCATGCGGCTACCGAGACCATACATTCGAGACCTTTGTAAACCAAGAACAGTCTATCTCCAACAATGTCCAGCAGGAGCCCGCTGGTCGCTGGAGGAGCATGTGGAGGAAGATGAGGATGAGGGTTCAGAGGAAGCGAGAGGAGAAAAAGGCAGATGTGTGCGAGGAAGAGGGCAGGGATGAGGAACAGATTAGGTTGCTGGGGCGGAGATGGTCTTGAGCAAAATTGAAAGGGGTTAGAGTGGAGAGGGGTTGGACGGAGGAGATGCATGGGTGTTCACGGCTGGGTTATCTGGTGGCTTTACATGGGATTGCTATCGATGGGAGTGTAGTGAGGATCATTGAGGAGGTAGGCGCCGCTGCAAACTCGAACTTGGAGGAGGTGTCATTCTTCAGACATATTAGTCTAGGGTGTGCTTGCCCATCGATTGCAAGCTACTTGTTCAATGGACTTCGTACATATCTCTGAGGGCGACAAGTAAGCGCATGCTGTTCAGCCAACTTGTTTGAAGTAAAGCACCTCGACGTCCACTATTCCCACATGTAATGCTACCACTTGCATGGAGCTGCATTGCTGGCATTAGTGAATGTTGCAACACCCACAAAGCCAAATTTGTATGCTCCGCTGTGCAAAGAAGTTGGCGAGTGTGCGAGGAGATGGCCTGTACGGTAATACTGTTCCCATTTGAAACCATGACGAACTAGACTACAAGTGATGAAGCGATGCATCTCTGCTCTCAAACACAAACTTGCAATATTGAATACCACATAATACAAAATATCCAAACGCCAATCCCAGATCTCCTCGAGTCTAAGCTGAGCATAGAGATAAACAAGATATCCAAGCATATCATAATCTGTCAGATCTACCAAACACATACCTGTACTCCAGTCGCGCCAAAGCAACGCATTAAGCTAATCCAGGCACAGTGATTGCCCCAGCCGCCATATTCAACCCACCCCTCTTCGGCCCCACAAAGCCCTGCCTCTGTCTTCCCGTTCGTCCCCTTCCAAGCCAATTATACTTCAGTTCCTTGTTCAGCCTGCCGATTTTCTCCTGCGCTTCGTCGCCACTCTGCAAACTAACGAGCACAGATACACATTGTAGCATGCGCCCCACTGTTTCCGTGACTTTTGCCGAGTCCATCGGTTGCTGGCGCAGAGTAGGGGGCATATGTGATGGGGGATGGAGGTGATTGATTGTCGATGGCATAGCGTGTTGCGAAGGGTTAGAGGAGAAGGAGCCAGCTGATGTGTTTGAAGTTGCGCGTGAGCGGTTGGATGCGAATGTGCTTGACGTTACTGATGTTGTGGATTCGAGATACCCTCCAGAGCTCTGGGATGTCGAGTTCAAGCTGCCCATTTGCAGGTCGTTTGCGCTCCCTGCAGTGCTAGGGCGGATGTCGGAAGGTATAGGTGAGGGTGATTCAAGGCCTGCGTTGAGATTTTCGAGAGAGAGGCGGGAAAAGATTGCCATTAGAGAGTCGTAGCGCGGTAAGATGACAATGTCGCGGAACATGAGGAGAGTTATGCGTCGAACTTCCAATTCACCAAGGATAGGAATGTTCTTGTTTTCAGGAGACTTTGTGTTCATTTCGTCTGGAAGCATGACGCCCCAGAATTCTGCTGCCTGAGCACTGGTCATGATACCCGAGCCGCGAAATTCGAGGTCGAGGGGGAGGAATACAGCTTGTAGGAAGGGAAGGATGGTGGCAAATACAACAAGCCACATCTCAACAAGGTGGGGAATCAGTCGGTCGTCGGGCACGTGTCGTAAGGTCTGATCAAGAGAGCCAAAGCCGGTTTGGAGGAGTTCGTTAAGATCTTCGATCAGTAGAATAGGGGAGCGCTTATGCACACAGCGTTTGATGTGCACAGTGACCAATGCATTAAAGTCCTCCACAGGCGGCCGTGGGTCCTCGCCCTCAAATATCAACAAGACTCTTGCTTTCAACAATGGCCATGCATCGTCCGGTGAAAGGCCGTTAATTCCAAAAGAGCTCCCTAGGCTGAGCATCTCGGTTGTATGTGAAGACTGTCCAGGGGTGGCCATGTTGGGTGTGGTACTGATACTGCTGGCCAACGACGGCCACTCGGATCGCTCGGTGCTAAAGGACTGGTTTCGTTCTCGATAGGGCGGATCAAGCTGCGCGTCCAGATACTGGGCGGCCTTCTCCTCCTTTTTAGCTCGTCTTAGATGACGCCCGCCATGTCTGAGATCCAGACCGGTGACTGAACCAGGGAATGCACTCGAATGGCCTGGAGACGATGGCGCGGCAAAAGAATACAAGGGCTGAGGCGCATTCGGATCTGTGGGTCGCGAGTTGCTGCTGGCTGAGGACAATGGTAGACTGAATTCCTCCTTGTCCTTCAGCTTGTGCTTTTGACGCGACAAAAAGTGGTGTTTGTGCTTTTCCTCCTTTTGCGCCGGGGGCAAAAAGGAGTCGTTCCGTGGGGGCACGAGAGTCGAGGTAGAGGCGTTTGCAGAAGAATACATGGAGGCATTGCTGCTGCTGGGGTTGGAGTCGGCCAAGCTCGTGGTTGACTGGTTCATCATCATGCGGTTGAGGGCCTGGGAGCTGTGTATGCCGATGCCCATCTTGCCTGGCGAGGGCAGGGCTTGTGTCTTGGTGTCGTACTGCTTGTCGACCTTGATGTTCTTGGGCTTGGAGCTGAAGAGCTTCATCTTGCTCTTGCCCTCCTTGGGCCTCTGCAGCTGGGGCGGCTCGGGGGTTGAGGCAGGCTTGGGCGAGGCGTGTGGCTGGGGGCCTTCGATGCCCGGCGAATGCAAGGGACTGCGTGGGAATGCGGCATTGGCAGCGGAGGTGGCGGCCATGCGGTTCACGCCAACAGAACCGTTGTGCTGATAGGTGACGCCATTGGTCCTGAAGGTCATTGAGCTGGGCAGCGGTGGGGGGCTCATGGGCTGGCCCCTCGCAGCTGGTGCCGTGTTGTCGCCAGGCGCGGGGATGGTCGTGGAGCGCTTCCTGTTGTGTTGTTGCTGCTGGGCGCTCTGGTGGGCATAGGCGGCCTGGGCAGCGATCTGGCTGGTGTTGAGGAGGGTTTGCTGCTGCTGCTGCTGCTGCTGCTGAAGGGGCGCCATGTCTCTATCGCGGTCTCTGTCGCGGTCTCTGTCGCCCACGCGCGCCGAGGACAGGCTGGGCTCAAAGTAGCCCTGCGAGCGCTGTCGTGGTCGGTGGCCAAGGTGTCCCTGGCTGGGCAGCGCATGCTCTGTGTCACCGCGCCCGACGACGGGCCGCGAGAAGTTGCTGTGCTGGGCGGGCGCAGGCTGGGGCGACCTCTGCTGCTGCAGCGTCACCTGCGAGTCGTCCGAGTCCGAGTCTGGAAGCGCGACGGGCCGGCGCAGAGTCGGAGTCTGCGGCGGCGGCGAGAAGGACGACATGGTGGGCGTCTAGCTGTCTATGTATACGTGGCAGAGTAGGGCTATGGGCGGCGCGAGGGACACGGTACAACAGTCATGGCCAGCATGATGTGGGTGTGTCCTGGGCACGAGGAATCGCAGTCAAGCTTCCCAAGACATGGATGAGCTGACGTCTGGGCGCCAGCCGTTGGAGATCGGCGCATGGTTGTTGCTAGTAATTAGTTAGTCGGGTGCGCCCCCACCAAGTCAAGGCCACTTTGCTTCCCACGTCACACTCACACATTCACGCTTCTACAACCAAACACGCTGCTTTCAAGAATTGCCCAGGATGCCCTCGTTGACAGCTACATACACGCCCCCCGCCCCGGCTGGCCCTCCACACACCTTCTCGGTCGACCTCCCCGCACTTCCCCCGCAGCCCTCGACCCAGGAACGCATCGCATATCTCGACAAGCTGCAGTCCTCGCTCAAGTCTGTCCAAGCCGATGTCAACGCCTTCCTCACCGAGAGGATGGATCAAGACAGGGTCGCAGGCGGTTCCAAGCGCGACGACGCCAAAGACGAAGAGACGTATGGGGAGGAGATTGTCGACGACCAAGACTGATCTGTTCCAACCACCCATGCAAGCCTCCATCACCGCCAGCCCGCAGCACTATGAACACCACTGCTCTTCGTCCTCCCCACACTCCCGCGCATGCAGCCCGAATGCACCACGCTGTTATCCGGATATACCCGGATCGCACTCCCACCAAATCGCTTATGGCACACTGCACAATGTCGGTCTTCGTCAATCACAACCCGCCGGTTCAGCCCGCCTGCCACCACTCTGCCATCGCGTCCCACTTTGCCGTCACCCAACAACACCCGCTCAATCACCGCTGCCTTCTCTACCCCACGTAGCTTGGCCACGATCCGTTCTTCGTTCAGCACCGAATTGGCATTGCGTATTCGGCCTTTGAAGTACGATTCGAGCTCTTGCACCGGCAGCGTTGGTGGCACAAGATCCAACGTTGACGATGCCGGCAGTCGAGCCCCGTGTTTGCTCAGTAGCTCCAGTGCTGGCGGCCAGTTGGCCTTGTTTGGTGCCGAGGGTGTCAAATATAATGACAGCAGCACGTGGTAAATGGACGGCTCCGACTCATCCATGTTGCTACTTGCAGGTACAGACATGTAAACTTCGTTGCAATATCTTGGGGGTATGGTCAGGTCTAGAATGCCCATGCGGAGCCCAAAACGAAAACTTACTCTTCAGCTTTCTGGTAGTCTTGCAGTTGAAACACGTAAATGGCCAAGGCCTGCTTGTGCTGTCCCATCTTGCTCAAAACAATAGCTCGCGCCTCGTAGTAATCAGGATCTGTCTCTCGTCAGTAGTAGCCCAGCCGCTCTTGAAAAAGCATATATACCAGTAGAAGGCAGCTGTTGAAACACACGATAGTTGTTGTAATTCCTGCTCGTCTTCAAGAAAAGCTGCAATCGTTTCCTCCACTCCGCCTTCTCTTCATCACTTTCGAAATCACCGCTCCTTAGTCTCTCTAGCAGCAAATCAACCAGACGTTGGTGAAATTCGGGATCCGTCTCGTCTAGTTCTTCAACGATATGCTCTAAATAGCGGACCGCCAGCTTGAGGTCAATCTGCTCCAGAAAACTGACAACCTTGTCCCTCGGTAGTTTCTCCGCATTATGCGTGTCAGCAAGGAATACGTCCATACCCAGCTTGGGGTCGCTCCGTAGCGGCCACTCGGCGAATTCGAGGATGAGATCCATCATCTCTGGTGGCAACTGCTTGAGATAGCCAACTGTCCGTTGAGGTCCTTGCAATGCTGTTGTTATATCTTCATCAGCTTCGTTTTTGCCAAACTTTTCAAGAAGTTCTAGAGCCTGTCTATGGAGCCGCTTTCCGTATAAAAAGTCGATCAAGTCAGCATACCGTCCTGTCTCGTAAAGCTTCTCTTGAACCACATCCGGTTCGCAGAAGTTGGGTAATCGGAATAAGGGGCCTGCAAGACTGGGGGCTGCAATCATGTAGGCGCGAAATAATGTTGTGTCGACAAGTTGTGCAACTCCAAGCAACTTTGCCTTCCAGTCCACCTGGGTCGTCGAACTGCTAGGTTGGATGAAGTTGTGAAAGGGCGGTTTGTATCCTTCGGGCTGGCTTTCGCTTGGCGTAGGTAGAGGCTCGCTAAGGTTACCGTCAGTGTCGATGTAGCGCTTGATTTGAACTCGACATTGTGCAAGGAACGACTGCAGTGCGCGGACCGAGTCCTTGAAATCTTTTTCGCCATTCTGCTTGTCAGACTGCGATGCATCTGTGCCTCTTTTCTTGACAAATGTGCTTTCAGGAGCTGCTTCTTCTTTGACAGAAGAGCGAATGGAAGCAGTGTCTGTGTCGGCCTTCTTCCCACTACCCACAAGCCTGCCCATCATCGACCGTCCAATGGTAGAAGCAGGTGCTGGCGTGCTTTCCTTACTGTCAGCCGTTGGTTGGTCGCTGTTTGCATCATCCTCGTCGGCCACGCTCTCTACGTCCCGCACGCTGCCCTCGGCTGCAAGGTCGCCAGCAATGGCGCTAGGATACAGAGCAATGACCCTCTCCGGCGGCGCTTTCGCGTCCGTGAAGAGGTCCATGGCTTCGCGGTATTTCTTCTCGTCGAACAGGGTATGGGCTTTGAGCATCATAATCTCGCGGACTCGATCTTCTTTGTCGAGCAGCAATGTGTCTTCGAGCATGTTAAGAAGGCTTAGAGCCTCGTCGTAGCGGGTAGCGGTCACCAACTCGTCCATCTGGGTCTCATAGCTCTGCGCCCCCATGCGCCATATGCACCTGTCGCTGGCGACGAGAAAGCCTTTCCCGGCATGTGCGAGACTGATGTTTGGTTGCGGCACGTGGAGAAAGGTGACATTGGGCAGCGAGATAGACTGCAGCATATTGAGCGTGTCCGGGTTCCTGACTTCAAGGCTTCCCTTGGATGGCGGGTTCAAAGTGAGCATGTATGGGTACGAGTATGCAATCATGTCCGGGGCCGAATGCCAGGGCACTTGACGTTTGTCAATGGCATTGCCTTCGGTGTCGATGAACAGACTGTTGACGTCTTTTGCTAGCAGCATCTCTCCTTCGCCGAGGCGCGTTGCCAGCGGCTTTGGCACCCAGCTGCCCATGCCCATGTAGCCCATGCCAGACGACGAAACGGCGCCAAAGCGAGCGCCTCCCTGGCTGCCGCTTTCGCCGAGTGCACCTGGCTTGACAATGTCTGTCACCTCCTGTGTCTCAATGTTGACCAGGACAAAGCCGGGATCCATGCCTGCGACGATCTTGGTCCCCGACGCCCACGTCAGACTCTTGACGGTAGCCATGAGCGCAATCTCGACGGCATCTCCCGCCAGCTCCATGTCCTGCCATGTCCAAAGTATGATCTTCCTCTTGACAGCAACCGCTAGACGGCTCACGATGGAGGGGATACCGGTGCTGGGGTCCTTCACAATGTTGCTGGCGGCCGCAAAAGTGGTTGCGCCCCTCGTCCGCTCCAGCTTCTCCTGTAGCATGTACGTCTGTAGGTCGTGGATCGAGACATGGTTGTCTGACAGCGAGATGAGGATGTTGGCTTCCTTTATGATGGCCAGCTGCTGGATTGGGCGGCGCGAGAACTTGTCTTCTTCGCGCAGAAGGTCTGCGGGCTTGGTGCTGTCGCCATTCTGCTGTGGGTCGTCGAGGGCGTCGTTTACACGGTATATGCGCAGCGATCCTGTATTCAGTCCTACAAGTACTCGGTCGCCTGCGCGCGTTAGACAGCTTGCATGCAACAGTCGAGCACAGCCGGTGCTGCAGGCGACATACCGTAGGCTAGAATCGCTTCGATCCGGGACTTGTCGCGCTGCTTCAGCTCGACGATTGGCCGAGCCGTGAATGCAGATAGCATGGTAGCTATGGCGTGTTCTGCGCCATTGAGGTGTTGCCTCTGCTCGAGAGCTCCACGGCACGACTAAGCTCGGCGCATTCCAACGTCATGGGCCAACCAGGCTAAGTCAACTTAAGCCACGTCCACGTGCACAATGTGGAGCAGCATCCAACCTGTACTCGTCCATGGTTGCACATAAATGGTGATATTCAAGGAAAGATAATAAAGAGCGTGCGAAAACAATACAGAAAGGGGCATCTTGGGGGAGGATCCTTCAATTTGTCTATCGACAGCCTCGCAAACGCACTTTCAATCTGGACGAGGCTATCTCTCTCCCAAAGATTTTTCCACCCATTAGAAAGAAATCACTCAAGTCCAGGTGCATGCACCAGTCCAAGACCATTCAGCACTACCGCCCCACCCAGAAAACGACCGTCCTTCCTATCCCCAGGCGCAAGCGCCACAGGATCAACTCAAAACGGCGCGAAACGCGCAAAACCAGCCCAACATCAAAAGTGACGAGGACAACTTCAACCAGCCGTACTCAAACACAAATATGTCGACTTTCAACTCAGACTGTCGACGAGCGACAACTTGCCGCCTCTTTCCCAGCCAGCCCTCGCATGGACTAGAGAAAGAAAAACGACAAGGAGGAAAGCCATAAACGCTTGTTACCAATCAGCTACACTTCCCACCCCATCCTCCCCCAGCGACAGCCACGGGTCGGGTCTTGCGATACATCCAAGCAAGGGCCGGTGAGTTTGGCGTAGAGGTGGTCGATGGGAAGTGGCGAATGAGCGAGACATGTCCAAACATATTGCCGGTTCTATCACAGCAGACACAAGCCTGCAACTCCTTGCATCCTTTACTACACAACGTATGCATGCCACGGTGAGGGTCACCGACTCGTACTCGTCAGGGTGCCAAGCGGGCAAGCCAACGGCAAGGCAGCGTGGTCTGTACGAGACGGCGATACAGCGCTCGATGTGGCCGGTCCGAGGTAGAAGAGAAAGGAGAAGCAGGAGGGCCGTGAGGAAGATCAGGCGTAAGGGACCTCGGGAACAGACATACCAAAGGAGATTACACAGCCTTGTCGATGGAAGAATGAGAAAGGAAAAATTGTAGAGAAATGTGCCGACGTCCTAACTTTGCGAAACAAGAAAGGTCATACAAAATTTCTGCTTTGCCAGACTTCCATCTCCACCAGGACTCAAAGACAAGGGGAATCAATCGCTTTTTTATGCGCACACAAGCGCAAGCGCAATGACACAAGACAAATATAACAGAAAATACATGGGGTATTGATGGGTATGTACTTAAACACCAAAACAAAAAAAGAAACGCAGTCGCTTGCGCCGCGGAGGAAGCTAACGAGAGCTCACCATCAACGCAACGTTCGCAAAAGCGCCGTCTCTCCAGAGAGCGTGTTCGCATCATCATGAAAAGAGACTAATGTAAAGACTTCAAATCCAGGTTTCGGAGCACTGAGCGATTACGGCTCATCGCAGGTCAATATAGTGGCCTCCCCGCAACTTCCCGGTTGACTCAGAGGAACAAGTTCGAAAGGTCAGGTGGGTAGCACGAGGAAGTCACAAGTATCGATGTAGTAATGAAGGAAAAATACGCAATGGAGTAAGAACTCGCTACTTTTCTCGTGGATAGTTGTCGGAAAACGGATTAGATCTATCCTCCAACGGAGAGGGATCGGCTAGGTCGCCATGGCTGCTTGCTCGAAGGTGACCTGGTCGCGAAGATGTGGTAATGGCATGCGCACCCACTTGACCGACCTTTTCTGACTCTGGCTCTGCGTCGAAGGTGGGAAACGGGCGACGCTCGAGTGTGTAAGGTGCGGCCTTGTTCACATTGTAATCGTTGGCAACGTAGGAAGGAGGTGCAGCAGTGTCGTAACCGGCAGTGACAGCCTTGGGTTCTGCGTCGATTGTAGAATCGATGGCATAGGCACGGCTGATGTAGGGATCGCGGCGGAAGAGTTGAGTCGAGGCGTAGATGTAGCCACCAATGGCGATAAAAAGCCATATGAGGATGAGTGTGGTGGAAATGAGCGCTTCGGTGCGAATGCCGCTCATCATCTTCTCGATCACGTAGTTGACTGCTTCGGTGATCTCATCTGCGGCTTTACCGTTGGGATCAGCAAGGAGTTCGGCGGCTGAGTCTGAGTCACTCTTGGCGGCCAAAGCGCCAAGAGAGAAGGTGTCGTTCGCCACGCCCGGGAATGAAATGTGGGCATGATCTTGAACCCAGGTCAGTCCTTTCTGAACGCCAGCAATCTTGAGACCGATCAAGCAGTTGAGCACTTCCTTGATTGGGTCATGCAGAGGAGTGTCGCCAAAGGTGGTGTTGAGAGTCTTGCTCATTCCATCGACGAAGCCATTAAGGGTACTGTTAACCGCTGATGTGGTGCTGTTGACCCAACCGAAAATGTCATCGTTGATCTTTTCGTCCAGTGTGCCGACAGCGCTATTAACGCCACCGGACCAGGACTTGGACGCATTGTTGAGCGATGTTACGACTTTCTCGGCAAAGTCGCCAACCTGCTTTGTCAACTCTGGGGTCTTGTCTTCGATAGCTTTCAATAAGAGGTATTGGCAGAAGCAAGAGAACAGGCCAGCAAGGCCGAGAGCAAGCAAAAGCAGCATAGGGACAGACGTCGCGTAGGCCCAGGCCCAGCGTACAATGGCTTGTCGACGCGCTGAGCCAAAACGCCTGCCAAACCACAAGCCGATAGTACCGGAGGTCGGACGTGATGCGAGATAGATAACATCCATGGCGTCGTGGCCCTCATTGAACAGAGCAGCGCGATCTTGCATTCTTCGGTAGCGACGAACTTCCATCCAAGCCATGGGGACACAAACAACAATAGCAGCGACAATTAGCACGCCAAGAGCAATTTTGCGTGCGTTGTAGGCCATCTTGATGAGGTCGTCGAAGAAGTCATTGATAGAGTTACCTTCGGAGCAGAAATTGAGCTTCTCCTTTTGCGGAATGGGAAGCATGGTCCGGTTGAACTCGAATGTGTCCATGGCTTTGATGAGTTTCTTAACCTCTTCAAAGGGGGTACGAATGAGGTTGTCGGTGAAATTCTGTACTTCCTCGAATGTGGGGATGGACTGATTGAGCTTGACGAGGCCTCGCTGCATCTCGGGAGGGAGTTCGAGGCCCTTTAGTTTGTTGATCGAGTTATCCAGGTTGATGGAAGGCTTGCTGAAGCCAGGGAGGTTGAAGTTGATCTTGTCCATGATCGAGTTGATGCCTTCTGTGACCGATTTGACGGAGTTGCCCATGTCTTCGGTCACCGAGTCAATGGTTTCGTTTAGCTTTTTGTTAATCTCGTTACCGAGCTCAACAGCTATGTGAAGGCCACCGCTGACGGCGAGTGTGATGAGACAGAGGTATGTGCTAGTCATCATGTGAATGACAAATAAAACAATCTCTTCAACACCTGTGACACTCATTTCTAGCATCGTCATGAGGCCGCCGACTGCTTTGTCGATACCGGAAGCAGTCATTTCGTTGACGCCCTTGGCCATGAAGTGGGGCATGGAGGCCATAGAGCTGCCAATGTTTTCAACTTGGGTGCAAGCACTGAGGGCCTCGCGACGTGCTGATACGAGGCTTGAGTCGGTGCTTGCGATGGCGAAAAGTAGTCTTACGAGAACGAGGAGTAGGAGAACGGTCCAACGGTTGATCCATATCTGCGAGAGCCTAGCTCGAAGGCCGAGATATGGTTTGAAGTCTGGTGTCTGTTGTATTGTAGGTCGTGGTGCATCTTGTGGTGCGTGGTAGTCTCGCATCTCATGCTCGCCAGCGGACATAGATGGAGGCACAGCCGGGAAGGATTGCTGCTGGTACGTAGAGGAAGCCATCACGCACGTGGATGACTGCGAAACACGGTCTGGCAGGGGTATTAGATGGCGAGATGCGTGAGAAATGATGGTAGAGTAAGGCGAGTGTAGATGTGGCGCTGAAGCAAAGTGGAGCGAGGTAGGCCAGCTAGCGAGGTAGAGAATCTGCCAGAGATATGGGACACAGTAGGAAAAAGTATTATGGAAGAAGACGAAGATGTGGAAGACAATAGAACAACAATAGGAAAGCCCAACGCTCCGGACAATGCAATAAAGAAAAAGGGCAAAGGTGTGTGAAGCTGCGTAGGTAAAGGAGAGTCGGGTGGGGACAAACGTGAATATCTACTTTCACAATGACTGAAGTGAATCAGGCTACGTACCGCGAGAAAGTGAGGACCAATAGCAGGCCGGCCCGTAGGTGCCAATGGCACGGCAGAGCCAGGCCTGCACGACGTGTTTGTTTCAGCAGCGCATGCAGTGAATGAGGCTCTAGTTAGGACAGGCGGTTCTGGGGGTGGTGGTGGCCCAAATAGGCGCCCACGGAAATGGAGCAAGCCACTCCCGACCAGTCGTTCGCTTGTCAGGTGGTCGGGCTGGGGGCCCTGGACGCGCCGCTACAAGACGAGTGCGTAGCAGTGCTTATTATTAACAGAGCCCACTGTACTCGAGTGGGTGCCGGGGGTGGGCTTGAGCGGATGTCCTTTGTTCCACGGCTTGCGCTCACTGGCCTGCGACAGCCGTCCAGGCGCACGCTGGGGAGTCGAGTTTGGACGTGAGGTGCACGGCTGTCGCAGAGAGCGAGAAGATGTCGAGCGCAAGGGAACACGGCCTCTGGGTGTCGGGCGGTGGCAGAGGAGGTGCTCAAGGCGCGACACATGGGCGACGCGACTGCTTTGTAGGCTACGAGTGCGCTGGTGGTGCGTGCCTTGCCTTGATTTCGGCACCTGCACACACGTCATCCGCCAAATAGGTAGCACGCATTGCACGGGTTTTGCATGCGACTGCAGACACCATCTCCATCATGCATCGGGTTCTTTGCACAGCGCAGCATAGCGTTGCAGAGTACGCAGAATGGCTGGGCATCTCCTCTACCCTCTTCTCGCATCGCATGTCCTGTGTAGCCATCACTCGTGTGGCTGCGGCGCAGCCGCCTGCCATGTAGAGGAGACCGCTCCTGCCCAATCATTGCCTGGCAGGTGCAGAGCCTCAAACATCATCTGAGCACGTCCCACTTCCCTCTCAACCACGACCGGCTTCAACCACCATACGTGACCCTCCAGCGCGCCAGCTGGAAATAGGTCTTTTGAAATTCATCAAGCTTCGACCCCCTGGTCGCTCAACCGCGACCCAACAGCCGAACTGACGGTCCAGCGTCCCCGTGACTCCCGCCTCGCTCAAGCCACGGCCACCATGTACAAACAAAGACTCTCACGCATTCATTGATCGCAAGGACACATATCGATTCGAATATGTCGCCTCTCTATGTAGACAGTGATGAACCGCTCATCTGCTGAGATACAGCCGTCGCTCGCGGTCCATCAGTATTAGACTGTGGCACCGAAAGTGCTCACATCACTAACTTCCTGCGCAGCTGTAATCTCCTTCCGGGTCGCCCTTTCGCCTCCTCCATCTTCACATTGTCAAATGAGGAAGCTCAACTTGAGTCCTGAGCCTTCAGCTATCTCGTCCACTGTCTACACCATGTTTTCCGTCCCCATCTCCTATCGTCAACTTTCTGTCTTCCTGCGCTTTTCCCCGAGCAGCGCGGGTCGCTGTCTGTACATACATCTTGTCTTTGAACCCTCCAGGAGATAGGTTGCGAGTACGGTGAAAGGGCACACATCGAACAGCATACAAGACCAGCTCTTCGCCTCTGTGCACAGTAGCCCCGAGCTCCCACAACGCAAATTGCTTGCCACGGCCGTGCTCAACCACAATAGCTTCACCGCGCCCGACGCTACGCCCTGGAGGGAATGTAAATTCACGTTCAACGCTTCCTTTCTCCAACACCTACATATGCGCCGACGTGTACTGCCTTTACCGACCTTTGTTTCCCACCGCACAACCTTCTGAATCCACGCTCCGACATCACTCGCAACTTACGTGTACTCGCTCAACCATCTATAGCAAAGCGCCTCTCTGCTCAGAATTACCTGGCAGTCATATCTGCCAATCGGCTTAGCTCTGTCGCAATTACTTCTCGCACGTTGCGCAAGTCACCGCTCTCTTAGCCAGGTTCCGCACTCACCTGGCTAGTCACTGCAGGTTTAGGCTACGAGAGAAGTAATATAATAACAGCTCAAGACCACCAAGGCTCTAACCTCATCACTTCCTCCGATACTCCACCTCAAGCCTCTCAGTCGTCCATTGTTGAGCCAAGGCAGCCAATCATCTCAGTAACGACATCTCTTCTCTCCACAACGCCATCTACCCTGCCACAATCAGCCGTCCAATTCGTATACTGGTACGCATACACGCCAAGGAGGCTTCAACCGTCAGAGCTCAGCAAGTCAGGTAGGCAATTCTAGTATATCGTTGCCAATAGGCGAGTGATGAGTCGTCTTCCGCTGCTGTAGAAGCACTCTGCGAGATCGCCCGGCGGCCAGCGTACGAAATGCTCTAATCGATCTGCGCAAGGCGGGTGCTCAAGAAAGCTGTAGCTGATACTGTCTAGCAAGATACTCTTCAAGCTCATCGCTGTCTTCTGCTACGCCAAATTTGGTCAACACACCCTCCATCCTCGACCAAGCACACAAGCCTTCACTCTAGACATTGTAGCCCAAACACCTCTCCTCTTCAGGTGCTCCAAATTGCACACTGCTAACGTGAGCTTGCACGTGGCCAAACGTTCAAAGGATTATTCACTATCGACCGCTGTTTCATGGCCGAAAACATGGAGGTGACAGGCCTGGATGCCAATGGCGCCCAGGATACCACTACAACGACCGGGACCCGCACCAGGATCATATCACCAACGTCAGAAAGCAGCGGTGCTACATTGCTCGCGGAGGGAAGCTCAGATGTGGATGAGTCGAACTCCTTCAGTAGCCCCTTGAGTCCCGACAGTCTCAATTTTGACAACTTGGCTATCAATCCGACAGTGGTCGGCTCACCTTTGCAAGGTAGCAATGTTGGCCGCTACACCGCACCCTTCCAGCGTAGGGCCAAGGAGTACAACGATGCAGGACGTTTCAGCAACCATTCCAGCAGCTTCATGCGTGGAGAAGGTAGCGTCCGCACCGGAAGTCCTTTCGCCGGTGGTAGAGGCAGTGGCTTCCGCAACTCTCGCACGTGGTTGTCCACAGATGCTCAGGCGGCACACGAGTTTCTGCTCGTCCGAACTGCCATGCGTCGCCAGTTCAAGAACTCGGATGTTGCGAAGTGGAAGATCTCTGACTACATCGCTCACCGTGAAGCTATGGTAACCGCTCAGGCCCACGCATTGGCGAACAGGGTTGAAGGGCTATCTCTCCGGATCGAGCCTATCTCCCCAGAAACGCAGCAGAGCCTGAACAAATGGGGCATCTTCGGCAACTTCGACGAGCATGGCAACAATAGCCGTGTGCTGGGTGAGCAAACCATCTGGTGCACGGACTGGATGAACGGCAAGGACGAAGTTGCGCCCTGGCCTTGTCTTGCTGAGATGAAATGGGAGGGCGACGATCGGGCCAAAACTGGTGTCGGCAGGTTTCTTCCTCTGCCTCGAGAAGAAGGGCCTCCCGGCCTTCCTTGGAACCAGCTGCCTTGCGTTGATCAGTTCCCCATCGACCAGGTGGCGCGGATTCCGACGATGGAAGATGTATATCTTCCTGTCGACGATCAAATTGAGGAAGAGATGAAATACCTGTGGAGCAAGAAACTTGAGGAAGCTATGGACAATATGGCAAATTTCTGAAGTTCTCATCGAACTCTTTGAAATTTTGCGACAATTCCATCATAGCCTATTGATTGTCATGGGTACCATACCCGCGCAGTGAACTCGACACGCTCCAATGAGCCCACTGCAAATCTTTGGACGTTAAAATAGGTCTTCCTATTGGCTCGCTCAGTCTTCGTAAGTACTATCCTTCCGCGGCAGGTCTGCTCGTATGAAAGCCAGGTTCATGTTCTGTTCTTGAATCACCAATTTTTTTCTTTCGGTACGTCATCTTCTATGAGCCATTTTCCTTGGTCGGGTGTTTTCACAGCGCGGGATATACATCTTGGACTGAAACTTGGGGATTTTGTTTCAATTCTTCTCCCCTGCATTGCAAGTTTTCGATTCGCTTGTGGCCTCGTTCTGGACAGGAGCGTGGCCACGACATGGCTCGATGGAGCTACCTTGTCCTTTCCATGCAAAACAGGCCAATTCTCCCTTTCCCTAATTGTCCTTCCATAATGAAAAATCTTCTACAATGCGTGCTCCATGTGCCAAAGTGCTGAGCAATTTGTAAGGGTGATTGAAGACTTTTATTACAGTCTACCTCATTGCTTTTAACTCCGAGAGCCACTGAGGTAGGCAATGATTATATGAAGATATTGTGATATTGCCTTTAAATGTTCTCTGTTGTCCAGGCAGATCATTGATGCGCATAGAAGGCCTGTCGCACGCCCGCTTCCGCTATGATCCTTCGACGCCCACGCTGACTACACTCGTCTTGGTAGCCGCACTGTAGCAGATTCGTTTCACCACGCCACTAGAGTAACTTTAAGACATTGGTTAAGACACCAGATCTTTGTACGGAGTTGAAATGAGCTTATCTAGCTAGAAGATAGTTTTCATGGGAGCCTTCCTCTGTAGTAGGGCACCATCGGAAGCTTTTCTATCTTGAAGTCTCAGCCCTTTTGTCAAGGTGTAAAGTATTTCTTCGCTGAGAGAGTGGCTTGATCTGCCTTCCGATTTGCTGCATGACATGATGTTGTTCTGATCGAGCATACTGTGTACAGACATGTGCAGGCCCCTTTGCCCAGTCTTTTGGCTTGACCATGTGTGTCGGGAAACTTTCTCTATGGCCAACGAGGTTAATTGAATCCTCTCGATACTGTAAGAGGGAAGGGCTTTCCCAATTTCCTTTCTTATGAGTTTCTACTGGTTGACCCTTTTCGTTGCAACTACCGACGATTTTACTTGCGAGGGAATCAATACCGCTGGCTTAGATTCAGCTCTAGAGCTCGAGGTTTTGTCGATTTAGTCTATCTGAATGCCCAACGTGAAGTAATTATAGCCCATTGGAGCTGGGGAGCTATCAAACTGGAGGAACAAATTGTCAGTACTGCACACTGAAGCTTGAGGGGTAAAGTCCAAGATGCAAGAAACACGCGTATTAGACTCTAGCACCACCCAGTCCATGGTTGAATAACTTCAAAATCGACGTGGGCCTATTCTCGCCAGATACTGCACAGCAAGAATTAACCAAAAGTTACGGTATTTCCAGCAATCATGACCTTTTTGGACTTGAATTTTACAGATGCACCCCGAAACCCTGGAAATAGCGCGCGGGAGGTCATTGATGGACGTTTCTTTAATCCCATTCCTGACAAACTGGCTACTCTGAGGGCGGTCGCTGCCATTTGCGTGGGCAGTCTTGAGCAATGGAACTTCTCACTTTTCATTGACCGCGATATTTTGTTAGTTGAAAGACATACAGGATGTTTGAGATGAAAGAAGTGAATTGAATGAACTATAAGTATAGGGGGCGCTACCTTTTGTAGCAAAGGTAAAAAGGACATATGTACAGCTATCGGAGTGTTTGTGAGGTTAATTAAGGCATTGCAATATATATAGCACCCAGGATTAATCAACTCCGCCACGACATCTGGAGGCTATGCGACAATGGGGGACAACAACGATTTCACCGCTTCAACTGTACACAGTCTCAATCCTTTGATCCTTCCACAACAAATGGTAGACGGTGCGAGGTTTATAGGATCTGGCGTCAATCTCCCTACATCTCCGCACGATCTGGATATCGACATATGGCGCGGGTTGGACGCACCATGCTTCATAATTTGAAGTCAGACTGAGCCTCGAAGCATACAAGACATCGTCGATTCTGGCTATATCACTAGGTTGAGCAGCAGGACATTTGCGTAAATTATTATTGCTTAATTTCCACTCAATGATGTCTCAACACCTACTCCTTCGCTTTCATCATGTTCAGCCCTGTAGCAATGTACCAGTGAAGCTGTAATCCCTCAAGGCATCATACTTGAGAGCTCACGAGACATAATGTGTTTCGAAGAGCGTGCGATATACGATAGGCAGAGCAATGAAGCAGAGAGCGGCCAATCTCGTCATGTCTACTTCATTATGAGACCTTATCTTCAGTACCTTGGGCCTCTTCCAAAGTGTCTAGCAACAGAATCCATTTCGCTTTTGACACATCATTCTTCGGCTTCGGGTGCCCCTCAGCGTGTCCGGCAACAGAGCCTACGTGGTTTCACACGGCCACACGATCGTCGTTGCTACATCCTTAGCACCATGAAATCCAATACTCTCGCTCGACTAGCTGATTTCCCCTAGTGTGCCTGCTCTTGTAGTGCTCCACTCGACGCTCTTGTCGATATCTGTGGTCCACTCGAGCTTCTAGTAGTGGTTGGATTCATGTGTGACCCTCTTCGAACGGCGGGGGACGATTCTTATCATCGCCCCGTTTGATCTTGATATTAATAGTGCATGCGTAATCCATGCATCTTCTACCTCCTCTTCAAATGCTAAGCCACGGAAATAAAGCAAGTAGCGTCGTCCCAAGCACCAGGATAGGTGAAGCAAGGGAAACGCCCCGTGTACTGAACGATGTATTCACATCGGAAACTGGCCTGCAGATGTGTTAGCAAGCACATTCCTCAGCTGGGTACACTTCTCGAAAACGCATTCTTCGGGTCGCATAGATACAGCCACATGTGGCACAGTTTTACACTTCATCGTAGACACGTGTGGCTCGTGTTCAATGAATATGAGTGGTGTGAATACTTACTGCTTCAGTGTCAAGCCCATGCTAGTGATGACATTGCACCTATCATGCTCCTGCTGACTGACAGGCTGCATGCTCACGGCATTCCCGTCATCAAACTTGAGGCGACTTCCGCTGCCCGACCCAAAAGTCTCCCACTTCGGACTTGCAAGCTCCCTTGCAGCCTCTCCACCAGCCGCAACAAGATACTCTGCAACGTGCTTGTTGGGGTCATAGCTCCTGATGAAGCTGGCCCAGTATGCCTGGATGAATACCCCAGCAGCGGATGTGGCGTTGTTCCAGATTGGCAGGAGCTCGCCCACGTGAGATGCACTGCCAACATTCCAACGGTATGTCCATGTCGAGTAGTTGCTCTTTGACCCGTACGCAGAAGAGATGTTCAGGGTGGGGCAGTTGTAGCGGATGTGCCCGTAAACATCCGAGGCTACCTGACGCCAACGTGGATCGGAAAGGGCGTTTGGTGCGTTCCATGCCTTGCTGATCTGGCGCCAATTGACGCCAGGAAATTGGTCTGCAACGAAACGCTGAGCAGTGGGCATTGACATGATATTTTTGGGCGTGAAATTAATACCCTCGTTGGTCGTATCGCCGAAGATGGTGGGCACCTTGACAAAGTGTCCTGCGTTCAACTCGTTATAGGTGAAGTCTTTAATGAAGTCGCCATCCAGAGTTGGGTTCCAGAAATATATTGGCGGGTTTTTCGCTCCAGGAAAGGGTTTCTTTAGGGTCCTAACTGCTTTCTGGAAACTGACTGCGTCCAGCAAAGTAAGACAATTGAGATCCGTGCAGCCTGTTTGATTGAGGAGAGTCTCATATTGCCATTGGCTGTTCGCAACATCGCGAAGAGGCGGGAATGCGGCAGACTCAGCTGCTGCTGCGTGGAAGAGTTTGTCGTTGCGTCCGCCATATGCAGTCAGTTGAAGCACGACTGAACCACCACCAGCGCTCGCGCCGCCAAGAGTGACATGATCTGGATTCCCACCGAATTCATGAATGTGTTTCTTGACCCACTTGAGCGCTTGTCTCTGGTCTTTGAGGCCATTATTCAGAGACAGACTCTCGTTGGCTGCAATCTCCTTGCCAGCAAGAAAGCCATAAGGGCCGACTCGGTAGTTGAAATTGACAACTACCATATCATTGTCGGCGGCATCGATGAGGCTTGCTCCGTTGTAATTTGCATTACCATTCACAGAGAAGCCCCCTCCCTGAATGAAGACGTACACGGGCAGGAGACTGGTGTTGGTGGACTTGGCTGGCGCAAAGACATTGATATAAAGGCAGTCTTCGGAATGGTCTTCTCCAAATTCGGCATTGAGCACAGTTCCAGATCCGATGCAGAGAGGTCCAAATGTGGTCGCGTCGACAATATTTCGTTCGTCAATCGGATCTTGGGGAGCTGTAAACCTGAGTCCATCGACACGCGATACCGAGCGCGCATATCGCATACCAGCCCATCGCATCACTCCTTTGCCGATATTTTTACCACGATACTTGGCGTAGCCCAGGCTGATGGTCTCATTGAGTGCTGATACATGCTGCAGGAGAAGTGCCGTAAAAAGCAGCCAGTGCATCATCTGTTCCGTAACAGGACAGAAGAAAGAGGACACGTGGGAATATGAGGTGACAAAGTGATAGGCGGTGTTTCCGGCGGTTCTCGTACTCCGGTATAGCCGCTGATTAGGGGTGTTCTTGGGGTTTTATGGAAACAATGCTCTTGAAGGACTAGGGTTCACCGAACGAACATGTCAAAGAGTTAGATGAGTTTTTAGGAACAATAAGTGGTGTAAAACATTGTGTGCAACTGCAGCAACATGTTAATCAATGCCGAAGCCTGGACGTCGAAGAACGGACCGTTGAGCTTAAAGCATTTAGCGGATGGCAGCGGCTCAGTCCACGTACGCCAATATTGAAGTCAGGGCCGATAGATGTTTGTAACACCAGAATGAGACGTGGGGGGGGGGCACAAGTATTCTTAAGAAACATGTCCACGATGCATTCGGCCAGGCCCGAGGTAGGTGTCGCAGGTCACCTCTGCACATGGCTCCTGGCCGGGGTTCGTTGATGTCCAGACCACCAATGGTTGCATGAGAGTTGGAGTATTTCCGGGGCCAGGGTGTGGTCTGGACTCGATGCCGAAAATCCCAAGCGCCTCAGAAAGGCTGCGCTACCGTGCGGCGGGTACAGCACGCCGAACAACGGTGTGGCTGACGGAACCGCCGGCAAGTGTAATGTGCGCAGCTGCAGTGTAGTGTAGTATAGTGCATCTCCTTCTGCTGGACAACGGCGAGTAGCAAGGAGGATTCGATAAAGACACCCAGGTCACGTCGAGGAGTTCATATCGGACCCTGCATTTCCAAATCTCGCGTGTACCTGATCGATTCAAGGGTGCAAGTGCTTATCTGTCGAAGAAGGGCAAGATTTTCGTGCTTGAAACTCCTCCAGTGCGAGGCGGCTGCTCCATTTTTGCCGAAAAGAAAAGTGTTTCGAGCCATTTTGTGAGCTGTCTTGGTGTAGCCTCTTCCTCGCACTTGCGCTGTTTTGCAGTGCGGTGCGTCTTGCGTGCTCAAGCCTCTTCGCAACGTGCTCACTGGCGGAGCGGCCATTCGACAAGGCTATTGCTGGTTTTTCCAGCTTCTAGATCTTTTTGTAAGCCACAACCCCACCAGCCACTCGGAGTCATGTGCAGAAGCATGTCTTTCGGCATTGTAGTGTGCATTCGTATTCGTGTTGTACTGTAAGCATATTGCATAGATACGTGCAGCAGCTAGCGAGCAAAGGAATGCGAAGGACAACACCCGGTATAGGGCAGAAAGTCTTAGCCGTCCATATCCCCCAATACCATCACCTCTCTCCCTTCACCTTTAGAAATCTGTGACCCTGCCATTGTAACTCCAATCCCCCTTCCCGCCCCACCTCAACGGCTCATTCTTCGGCCCGCCCACCTCGCCCGTCTTTGGATTTGTATCTCCCTCAAACTCTGGCGGTGCACCTCTCCTCATGTTCGGATGAAACTCCTCCCCATTCTTGATCTTGTTGCCGTTCTCGAACCTGATCTCTGGTTCCGAGTCAGGCGATTGGTTGATTTGTGGCCTGCTAGGCTGCGATGTAGGTGTAGAACTGGGTGAGGAGTCTGGTGATTGGTTGATTCGCATTCGGATGTTGGGTTGAGACGAGGAATTTTCAGATTGAGGAGTGCTGAATGCGCCGGTACTTTGCTTCTGCAGCTTTTCATAGAGTTCCTGCTCTTCTTTGGGAAGGCGAGGGGGCGCGGGCCCAGATTTGAAGGACGTCGAGTATCGCGAGGAGATGCTGAAGGTGCGGCGCGAGAGGTGGCGGGGGAGGCGTGTCAGGGTGCGGGTGGTCATGCTGGTTTCTATGAGATTTGTAGTAGGTTCAGATAGGTATCTCCGAGTGCAAAATCTGTGGGCGCTGTGTGGAAAGAATTGTGTCAAATAAGTAAAATCGTCAAAGGCAAAAGACGGAGAGAGACGTGAGATATTCCGTGAGGTATTCCATCATCGCAACGTCGAGCCGCGGCTTGCGGGGCCAATCGGAACACCAAGTGGCAACGGAAGTGCGAACACAGTAAACATTTGTAGACCAGCCTACCTTTCGTCTACCTTCAGATTAGATTATTTTTCTGATGGATTCTTGAATTACTGGTTTCGTAGCATCTCCGCTAACTTTTGGAGCCCGAATCCTTCGCGAGAAAACCGCCATCCAAGCATTAAATACCAACGCTGATTTATCTTACATAGCACCTGTTATTCGCCTATGCAATGTAGCCATCTGCCTTCCCCATGTTTTGCGCACTCCTCCTCGCATCGATAAAAAGATCCTGGCACTCGTCTACATCCTCGACCTGAATTTGCTTGCCTTCTCGTCCACTGACTTCTGCAAGAACACTGGCGGGTGCAAGTAATTGCAGAGCATACCTCAAGCTGATCTTCTCTCCCAGCTGGCTGACCTTGTCCTTTGCTGCATCTGAGATGCTCAGCTTCTCAGTCTGAACGCGGGTGCTGATGATTGACTTGATCTCTGCCGGGCCGTATGGGTGAGTTGGGATAATGAGGAGGCGAGCGAGTAGATCGGGAGGAATGCCGTGTGCAGAGGGAGGCAGGTTTTCGCCGCCGCGAATGTGGGTGTTACCGCGGTTCGAGGCAAGAATCACAAGAGGAGAAAGAGGAGATTCCAGAGCGCGGTTAAGGAAGGTAAAGGCCTCGAGGTCGAGCATGTGAACCTGATCTTTGTCAGAAGGGCCATGATGGCAGACATTGGATCGACTTACTTCATCGATGAACAACACACCCGGGACGAGGTCCGCAACTCCTTGGTCAATGTACCTGTTGACCACTTTGTTGATCTCCAGCCTCAGCTTCTCTGTAATCTCCGTCTTCTTGGGCTTCATCAGTTGGCCCATCATGCTCATTATGTCCTGTCCACCCTGTGGCCTCGCGTTTGCGACGTCGAGATCGTGTAGGGTAACGTCTTGTACAATTTCCTTCTTCTTGTGCACGTCGCCCTTGGGTATGGGCACGTACTCCTCAGCCTCGAGATCAAACTCAGTGGCATACGCGTCCGATCGTCCAACACGCTTGACCGCGCCAGTGTTTGCCTCGATGTAGATGACATCTCCCAACCGCACGCGTTCTTTCTGTATCGCCTCGTAGATGGATGGATCCAGGCGCAGCTTTTTCGTCCCCTTTGCGGACTTGAGATTGATGAGCAGGTGTGAGATGGTGCGGCCGTAGCCACCAAGAGGGTTCTCGGCCTCTTCAGGTGTGAGCTCGGTCACTTCGCCCTCATAGACTTCCTTGGTTTCCTTGACACGGAGACCTGACCAGAGTTAGTGTGTTGCTGCAGACACGATGCGCCGTTGCCCTGCGTGTGTGATGGAGAAGATATGGGATAGGTGCGTACCAATTGCTCTCCTAAAGTTCTCCATCAACGCCTCCGTCTTCTTCACCTCAGCCGAGTAAATTTCGCTGCCGACGATGGGGCAGAACGGGACCTTGGTACCCAGCTCCTGACTGACGGCCAGCGCGAGTGCGGTCTTGCCAGTCCCCGGCCCACCAGCAAGCAGCACAGCTCGTCCTGACATCTTCTTCGCTTTCACGAGGTCGACGACCAGACCGCATGCCTTGTTCGGTTAGTACGCGCGCTGTTGGCCAAATCGTGCATTCACTATACCTCTCGAGCGGAACTCTGGCCAACAAAACCTCCTGCAGACGGCGTTGCACGGCCATCGCTGGATAGCCCCAACCCTTTGATGTGACTGTGGGCTGCAGTTCTGCTCTCGCGCGTGTTGCTCTTGACTTCGCTGACTGGTACCGTCGCCATTTTGGCAGTCGCACGTGATTCAATCCGCTTCGTGTGGCGACGAGCAGCTGCGGTATGCGCGTGTGTGGCGGTTCTGGTGAGGAGAATTGGCGTGTCTGGTGTATGGCGCGGTGTGGTGTTTGGCTGTTTTGGAGCTCAAGTTTTGGGGCTTCAAGCGTTCGCGCTCGTCGAGACTAACGTTAGCGCCTCTAAGCCTTACCAGGGCCTGCTGTCAGGGCTCACATGCACTTGATCAGATCAGCCGCCCCCAAGTCGTCCCCGCCTCCGCTCCGCCCACAGGTGTGATCGCGTCCAGCTTTCTACACTCCTGTTATACAGTCTCCTCATTGTTGGTGGAGATGCTCTACTTTCTAGCTCGCCATGGCTCTGCAACATGTCTGTCTTTTCATTCTGGACCACCGCGCCTGCGCTGCATCGCTGCTGCGTCACACAACAGAGCAGACCGCGCAGGCCATGGCAAGGTGTACAGTATTCTTGAGCAATTCGTCACACGCGATTAACCAGCTTTCTGTCCAGGCTTTGTGCATTTCACTGCGTTTGAGCAACTAGTTCCCGCCCGTCGCCCTTTCGGAACGCCTCGCTGCAAGCACCCACGGCCGCTCCCGCCAGTCAACATCTATCGCGATATTCCCAGTTCCCAGAAGAATGTCTACCCACACAAGCCGAAGAAGAGCAAGGAGAAAAACGTACTACTGTCATACCGGCCTTGCGTTGCGTAGTGGGTCAGCTTACTGTCACCAGAGGCCAGTGGATGGTCAGGGGTCAGGTCTGGCACAAAACCGCGAGACCAGCAGACTAGGGAAACATTCACATAAAGATAGACGGACATCACATGTCAATGACGTCGACGACATGGCTTGAACATGTTCATCCATTGAATGTAGCTCGCTGTTGGGGAGAATAATCATACAGCGAAGTCATCAACCTCGCCTCCATCCATTCTCGCTACCCCCGCTGCCCAAAGAGCCGACTCTTAGCGACGACACGGCGACCAAATCGGCTACCGAAACTGGCCAAAACACAATGCTCGTCAAGTCGTAATCCATTGCCGGCATAAGAGCACACCAGTATCTCCACGTGGAGGTAGAAGAAGAAGAATACTGTACACGGATCTGGTGTGGTGCAAAGTGACGACCATTATCGCTTGGGGAAGTCCGGGTTTCACGATCATCGAATGCAAGTCGACAGCCATTCCAGTAATCGAAGACGACTAAAGCATCTTTCCGATCACTGGCCGACGAAGCGCAAGGGGAATCATCTATCAAAGGATCGAAGCCAAGAGGTCACGCCAAAATACTGAATAAGTGATGGCAGGAGTTTACTCCTCCTCACTCTCCGAGCCACTCGACTCATCGTCGTCGCTGGAAGCATCATGCGCTGAAGAGGTTAGCTTTTCGTCGCCACGTATGCGAAGTGGCAACTCACCAGGTGGAGACTGGCTGGAACCAGATGCGCCGCCTTGGAACGACTGCAACTTCTCCTGGATCTTCCGCATGTTGTCTTCCTGCTCCGTCTTACCCATGGGCTTGTTCTTCTTTGGCCGACTGGTGCTTTGCTTGCTGATCTGCCGCGGCGGCTCGAAATCATCGTCAGCAACCATTCCTCCTTTCGGCCCACGAATCGACTTGATGAACTTGAAGAGCTCTCGGAGCGTCTCGTCGTTGATCTCGTCCATATCGAGTTCCATTTCGTCATCATGCACATTGGCAAGATGCGGGCATCCATTCCTGATGATTTGCACTGCTTTACGCATATCGGCATCACCTAAAGTGCTGATACCTTCTGAGATTTCCTGTTTCTGGGCAAAACTAAGAGGCGCGGGAGCCTTCGTACGAGCTTTGGTTCGTCCAGGCTTGACCGGAGGAGGAACACTTAGAGGAAGATTAGCAACGCTTGATTGACGTTTCGCGGATTTCTTCTTTTTCGATGGTGCTTTGGGAGAGGCGCGTTTGCCACCCTTCTGCTGCTGGAGAAGAGCTTGCGCAGCCTCATTCAGTTGAGCAATCTGCTGTTGAATGGCGTGAATCTGGGCTTGAGCTGGATCAGCTTCTTCGTCCTCATCGTCTTCGTCGTCCTCCTCGTCCGAGTATACTGGAGACTGTTCAGGAGCAGGCGCATGCTGAGCCAGCCATGCCGACTTGTCCTTCCACAGACTTTCAAAGAGATCTTCCATATCATGGCCCATCCTGTTGACAGCGTCACCTTCCGGATTGAACTTGTAACAATTTTGGAAGACCAGCTGGGCATCGGTGTAGAAGTCTTTGGCACTCTGATACACGCCAGCCTTCAAGTTCTTCTCCATCGTTCCGAAGTCCATGGGCTTCTTGATGATCTTGAGATACGATGGAATGTTCAGAGCCACGGGATCTACAGGCGCGGTAAACGGATATGTCACAGCCGCGTACTTTGGCTTCATCAACTCTGTCATGACGCTCTCGCAGAACTTCAGCTCTTGCTGATACTTCTTCTTGCGCGGCTTGGCGCTGGCATAAGGCAAATCCTTCGAAGGCCTATGAATCTCGCGCTTTGGTCGATCATTGGTACTCGATGAGTCACGACGGATCATGGGCATGCCGTCTTGGTTGACAGGAAAGGTCACGGGTGGCGATGCTGCTTTGGGCGCTGGGCCTGCGGGAGACTTGATAAGTGGCGCCGCCACCCTAGATTCGCGCCGGGCCTTGGGTGCCGTATTCACCGTTGGTTTCTTTGCTTTGGGTGGCTTCGGTGGCTCATCAGTGCTTCCTCTTGGCATTTTTCCCATGCCCTTCAAGAAGTATGCGCGCAGATTGTAGCCTGCCTGCGTAACAGGGTGTTGCTTGTTGTTGAACAGCTCGCTGTTTTCGACCATCTGGTCCAAGTCGGCCATGAATTCCCGGACGTAAGTGTACTTATTCTCCTTGAGCTTGTTCTCCATTGTGGACAAATCCATGGGCTTTTTGACAATCTCAGGGTAAGTGAGGATGTTGAGTGCGACGTGATCCACAGGATCTTTGAAAGCCAACGAAACCTTGATCTTCTTGGTGTTTCTTATCCTCTCAAGTAAGAACTTGTTCTGAGCACCTGTCATGGGCGTCGACGGCCACTCCTCAAAGTCGACGGCATTGTGTACGCCCGAAGGTTCTTGCGCTGAAGCAGAGCCAGGAGCCGAAGGGACACCGGTGCCGTTTAGAGTATCTGCAAGATTCGGTACAAGGGGGACTTTGAAGTCTACTTGACTCATCGACTCGTCCTCGGTCTTTGTCCGCTTCGCTTCCGGGACGTCGTCTTCGTCATCCTCGCGTGGTCGTACTTTGCCAGATGATGGCGCGTCTTCCATTTCACGGTCGATGATCGGAGGCGAATGCACCGATGAAGATTGAGTAGCATCCATACCCGAGCCGGTCTGAATGCTGAGGTTATGCATCGGTTTAGTAGGCGGCGCGGATGTCTCAGTAGGCTTGCTGTCATGAGTGATTTCCATGGCATCAAGAGATGAGTCTTCCGTTGGGTTGAGCTGGGTCTCAGGAACTTGCTGTGTGCTTTCGGCGGATATTTGCTGCGCAGCGGAAAGCTCTTCAGCGGTCGCTGGTTCATCGCGCACATCCGAGGTTGGAGCCTCCACAGCCTGGCCAACAGATGTCACACCCATCTCAGAATCACCAAAAAGCGAGGTGTTATCTTGCTGTGCGTCCGGTAAAAACTGCGCAATACCGTCGATGCCACTCGAGACGTGTGTGGTGGGCTCTATGGCGGGTTCGGCGGCGGGTGGAGGTGCTGACGTGTCGGTAGTTGTGTGATTGCCGTTTACGGATGTCTTGGGTTGCGCAAGGGCATCGGCAGGACTTGTAGTGGTGGGCGGATCATCAAACAGCGCGTCGTGGTCGCTTGAGATGCGTTAGTGGGCGAGGCGCAAGGTAAGAGGTGGCCAGTTGGCTGTGAAGACGGCGGTGGGATTGGCGACAAGGAGATGTACTCACCCATTTGTTGCAGCGTCCAGACCCATGCTGTCTGACGACGCGAGGGCGCTCGCTTTGAGGTCCGAGGGAGACTTTTCCAATGCAGGTGATGTCATTACTGCCATGAGTCCATAAGAGTGAGTTGTGAGGTCGCGCGCGGCTGACAGAGAGGCGGTGGTGATTGGAGCAGCAGGTATTCTGGGACCATTAGCGACTGCCATTTCTAGGCGCACGCGACTGCAGTGAAATGCGAACAGATGGTAACGACCAAGGATGGATCAAGGTGAGGCTAAGCTTGGGTGCGGCGTTTGCGGCGATCAAGTGGGGGTAGGGCGAAGCGTGGCTTGCCGGTAAAGTACAAGCAGGGAGGGGGGGCAGCAGGAGATTTATTTAAATCCTGCCGAGGAGAGGCTGAAACTGAAGCTGGATCAGGTGACTTACAAGGGTGGTGGCGACGAGCTTCAGAGCTGTGGATGGTGATGAGTCAAGTTTTGGTGTGGGATCCGCAGCGCCGACGCGTTGTTATGATGCGTCGAAGCGCGTGCACAAAGAGTGACGGCGGGCTTCCGAGCTTCAAGTGCTGTGCGGACCTCGGCGCTGCAAAAACCGCAACGACAGCAAGCGCACACTCACGAAGCCGTGCACGGATGGCGACGGTGAGATGTAAAAGCACAGCAAACGCGACAAGGCTGTGAAGAGCACGGGCGACGGGTGAGCGCTAGCAGGCTGCAGCAATTCGGTGACGCGTAAAAGTGGTGATGGTGTCGGTTTCAGTAATGCAGCGCGGAGGGCTAGGCGCGGTCGCAGTCACGGTCGCGGATTGGGCGACGGGTGTCGCGGTGAAAGTAGATTGATAGATGGGATGGGATGTGTCGGGTTGGATTGGGTAGTGGGGAGCGAGTAATGGGCCGGAGTATGGCAGGGGCCTAAGCGGATTGGACAGAACGCCGGAGGACAGAGCAAAAGTCGTCAAAAGTTCGAAATGGGCGTGTCTGCCTTTAAGGGCTGCCGACCGCCGACAAGCTGGGGCCAAGCTAACGCCCCTGTGCTAGCCTTGATTCGTACGCTTGTGGCCCTTCTGCCTTGTCAAGAAGCACCAAACTGCGGGCGCAGAACTCGTTTCTACAGCTGCTGCATCTCTTCCAATGTTGGCTGCAGCACACGCAAGTTTCCGGATGACCAAGCGCACCGCGACCTGGTGCTGGCAGTTGCCATGATCGCTACTTCCACTTCGCGAATGCTGCTATCCCAATCCGGACTGGCGCGTGGGCCCATGCGTAAGCGCATCTCGAACTTTTTCTCTGAGCCCGTGATGCTGCTCGAGACGCCTCCAGCATATTCCACACCAACAACACCGTCCGCTTCAAGGAAGCAAAGCTCGGAACAGGCTCCGTCGCGCCGCTCCTACCGCAGCTCACCTTCAGAATGCCCGCCGCCGTAGCCTCACGCCCTCAGAAAACTTCAAGAGCAAGCCGCGACAATGCGCCGCCCGCAAAAAAAGCCAAGCTCGCTCAACCCTCGACGGCTACGCGCACCAACGGTCTCAAAGCACTCGTGAATGGCAGCTCAACACAGAAGCCTACGGCCAAGATCAATGGCGTCAAGAGTGCGCGCAACAATCGGGTAGACGAGGCCACTACCGTGGTTGGGGGAGGCCAGGCCGGTCACGGTGACGTCGACATGGAAGACGCGGACGTAATTGAGATCAGCAGCAGTGCCGAAGAGAGCGATGAAGAAAGTGACGAGGAAGCACAAGACACGCAAGCCGGTGCGCCCACCGACGACCAAGCACGCGCTGTCAATGGACATGACCAAGACGAGCCTCGGCCTGGTGACGACGACGCGGGAGACTCGGAGGAGCTCTCTTTTGGCGACCGCCTACTTGCCCAAGACTCCGAGTCAGCACGCGAAACTCGTGTCGTGGATGTAGAGTCTGCCTTCGGCGACAATGCCAATGCCAATGCCCATCTGAGTGCTCTCACCACATCGTCACAGAACCGCAACCTCGCCGTTCCCTCCATCAACACACTTGGCACTGTCCTCACCCAAGCCCTTCGAACAAACGACCAAGATCTCCTCGACTCTTGTCTGCGCAATGTTGACATCGACGCCATCTATGCGACCGTAGAGCGCCTTCCCTCGCCCCTGGTCGGCACCCTGCTGAAAAGGGTCGCCGAGCGCATGCACAAGAAACCTGGTCGAGCAGGTACACTTATGGTCTGGGTGCAATGGTCGCTTGCCGCACATGGTGGGTACCTTGCTAGCCAACCACAGCTGGTCAAACAACTTGCGACTCTGAACAAAGTACTCAAGGAGCGCGCCAGTGGTCTACAGCCGTTACTCTCGCTCAAGGGTCGCCTGGATATGCTACAGTCTCAACTTGACCTGAGGAAAAGGAATCAGAGGAGAGTGGCGGATGACGACGAAGAGGAGGCTGTTATTTATGTCGAAGGGCAGGACGATTATGCTTCCTCTGAGGGTTCGGTCGAGGATGATGCGCCGTCGGGCGCACATAAAAGGTTAAGAGACGAGTCTGACGACGATGATGAGAGTTCCGTGGATCAAATGCCCACCACCATGGAGGTTGACGACGTTGATTCGAACGAGGGCAGCGAAGATTCGGACAATCTGCTAGACAATGAAGCAGAAGAGACTGATGTTGACACTGGAGATGACATGTCGGAGCCTATGAGCGACGATGACCTAGAAGGTGAAGAGGCATCATCGGAAAGCGAGGAAGAGTCAAAGCCAGCGAGGCGGTCGACAGCTACAAGAGCCGGCCTGAAGAGTCGGCGTTAAAAGCAATTGAAACTTTTTCTCGCTTGTACAGATGTAAATACACATCCCTGTCGTACATGGCTTGACGCACAACCCTATCCAATGTCCTCGACATGTCTGGCGTTTGGCAATCGTGCGCGCGTGTGCACCTCAGCACCAGTGCACCAAATTTTGGTTTATGGCGCACAGTATTACTGCGTCCAATTGCATAGCGATTAGAATGGATGACATGTGGCGGGTAATGGAACAACTATTGTCGCCTCAATTTATCAGAACATAAAACGTCGCACACAATGTGTGTTTTCATCGGTCGGCTTATTTCTTTATCTCTTTTTCCTCAAACGTCCCAACCCTCAAGATGAAGCCACGCACAATGTCCTTGACCACTATGCTTTGTTCTCGCCTTGTCACCTTATACTACTGCAACAGCGCGTCCATATTTTTCGTACGTCTTGACCGTGAGATACGAAGTATACATCTTTCTACATCTCACACAATCACCCAAACGATCTACTGGGAATACTGCAATCGTTCCATCAGATATTACCTTCACTATGTCTGTATCTCCTGCACCTCCTCGCTCAAACTCTCCCATCTTCCAGTCATTTCCTCGCAGACTCTCGTCTGCTACGACGACACTAACTCTTCCTCGTATCACTGAACAACTTCCACCGAATTGTCAAGCGAAGGAAATATTCTTGTGTAGCCTACCTATAGAATCTCCGCAAGATGAAGCGAAAGATGAACATGGCAACTACACGTTCTTTAATAGTGGTGGTTCGACCCCAGGTTTGAGCCCTTCGTCGACAGCAAATCCATCGTCGAGCGGTGACGAGCAGCTTCTGCAAACTGAGAATATCCGTTCGTGTCTCAGTATCCGGAGTCTGGGATATGAAGACAAATACCCTGATAGTAGCTGTGATGATTGGAATGAGGGATGGAATATCTCTACCGTTACAGCGGATGATATGGAACAGGGGAGAGGACGGTTGAAGAAGCTATCGACACCAAAGATACCGCTGATTAAGGAGGATGAGTTCGAGTATTATCCTACGCCGGAGAAAGACTGTGATGGGGAAGAGCACGGCAAGAGCTTGAAAATGGCAAGAAGAAGGCTAGTGAAGGGAACGAGTGCGGGAGGTGGATTAAGGCTGGAGAAGTGGATGAGGGGCATTTTGAGGAACGTGAGGTCAAGAGGGAGATAATAACATACATTCCATCGGCAAGTTTAGTTATTGCCATCGCTAAATCCACCTGCACACTAGATCAATCTCACTTAAGCAGGGGACTCAGAATTGATTGACATCAGGTGCATATTTTGCTTAGCAAAGCATGCCGTAGGCATAGTGCAGTCCGAATGAACTCGTTGGTCCATCTATGCATTGTTGATAGGTTCAGAATGCGTATGTTAATGCACTGTTATGTTCAAAACCTACAATGTCTATTCACGATGCGCATCACACACTTAAAAAACTAAGATTTCCATATCGTTCTACTCAAATCCCTCAGCACCTATCATCATTGGACCGGTTTTTTTTGAGCTGACTGATAATTGCTAGGACTACTTTTCTGGTACAAGTTCTCGCAACCACTGATTCCTGTTACTTCGCCATAGATGCCTCAACCGACCATGCGCTACTATGGCGTCAACAAGCCCCAATATCCTATCCAAGTAAATCAGAACCAACAATTGGGCGACTTCACCACTGAGAATCGCAATATATGGCGCGCCCGGGATCGGGCGTGTCTAGAGAAACATTTCGAGCATCACGGGAACTCCGGTCTTTCACATCCCGCTCCACATTCGTCGTATATAGATAGAGGACTCTCACAAGGTGAGCGTCACCACATCTCACAGGCTAAATCAGCTACTCGAGCGGCGCTAGGTCCTAGTTTTGACTTCGATGATGATAGTTTCGAACGTTCACGCCGACATATGGATGACTACCAGCGCTCGAAAGGATGGACGGATGAGCATTATTACGGGAATGAAGCTAGACCGCAAAATTTTATCGATGAATTCAACCTGAAATGTCACGAGAACGACGAAGACAACGGCGCGGATCAATACCTAGCTGACCACCGTGAAGAAGCCCCGTGGCGGAACCATGAGGCGAGCAAGTACCATGTACCAAGTAGACCTGCGCTGGGTGTTCAACGTATGAATACGGTATCGGAGAAGCTGGTCATTAGGACGGATAGCGGGTATGGAAGTATGACTTCGCTTCCAAATTTTTCTACCCCAGAGCGTCCGGGAACATCCCATCGCCTCAGAGGAACTAAGTTTTTGGAAACTTCTGATCGTGCTAAACAAGGCCAAATACCACAAACCCCTCATTTTTGTGAGCAGGCGAAACGTCTACAGACGTCTTATCGTGCTGAACAGAGGCTGCGTACCCGAGGTGCTGAGCGTCCGAAGACTCCTATACCTGGCTTGGTCAGTACATTTAGTTGGGATTCGGACGAGGAACCTGCTAAAAAGCGTCGCGATAGATTCTTTGGGATGTTTCACCGTCATTGAAGCAGTCCTCCCCTTATGAGCCATAACCATGTAGATCGGATGGGAGAACTGCATCTACAACTGTCATCGGTTGCATGGAATTTTCTCAGGAGTGTGCTTCATATTGCGAGGGAGAAGATATTGTGCAGTAGCCAGCGACCGTACCTTGCATCAAAATTTGTTCAGACAAACGAAAGATGCGCAATGTAGAGTGATGAGAAGGCAACTGTACAGTGCGTAAGTTACATGTGACAGCACAAATGAATGCGTTGAGACTGTTTGATTCCCATCATTGATGTCCTCGAACTTCTCTTGCATACATAATGAACGCGAGTATATTTTGCGCAAGATATCGCCCGTCCTCACTCGTTGTGCGTGGGGAGTGTTGCTGTTGTCGAGGATGAAATTGGCTTTACGCCACACATCGAACACAAACATCGCTGAGGAGCAAGCCTACCAGGAGGACCAGGTACCATCGGAAGATTGCTTGTGGTCCCTTCCTCGCTTTCATACCTTAAGCACGGCAATATCTTCGATTTTACGGCGAGATTCTACGTTGGCACTTATTTTCTCTTAACGATGATCGATTGTATCAAGATTATCCCGTACATATTCGATTATGTTGGTGGGTGGCGAGAATCGAAAAAGCATTGACACCACCTCCACTAAACACCGCATCATCTTCCGACTGTCGCAATATCGAGCATATAATTCACACAGCGCTGTCATTCATCTTGTCTCCTAACTTTTTTCTTTAATATATATCAACTCCTTCAAAATGGCTCACGCAGGTCCCGCTACAGTGCCCTGCCCAACAGATACCAATGTATCTCACCACCTAGCCGAGAGCATTCTTACACTCCAACAAACAATCAAAAACATCAACGAAGATGTTCAGAATAATATCGCACCGTCGATCATTTTACCTGCCGACCATGTAACTTTTCTCCTGCTATGCTCAGATTCCTGTCAAGCTATCTAACCTCACCACAGTCTCAAGACCTGAATTCCGGAATGTTGCTCCTAACCCTCGACCCTTCGCCGTCCGACATCCTAATTCATCTGAACCCACTTTTACAGCGCCTAAATGACCTCGAAACTTCCCTGCGGTCTCGTTGCCAATGGCATCCCCCACCTCACCCACCAAAATCTCCAGAATATTCCATTATCGACATCGCCGACCTCTCTTCCGCCATTTCTTTACTAGAAGACATCGCCAGACATTCCTCTTCTCAACCCATCTCGCCTCAACCAGCATTCTCGAAATTCGAATGGATCTGGGATCCAGCGTGGAAAGAATTCTATGCAAGCACGGAGGAGGGGCAGATTTATCTGTCGAGATGGAATTTGGATGGAGGTGAGGGGGTTTGGAGACACGCTAGTAGTAGCAACGCGAACGGATTCGGGGCTGGGGTTGGCATAGGAGGACCCGACGAGGCTGCGGAGTTGTTGGGGAGCTGGGAGGACTGGGAGTGGGATGCGCTATGGAAAGAGTGGTATCTGAACGTGAGCGATGAGGGGCAATGTAGGGTGTACGCCAGTAAATGGGAGCTGCGAGCTAATGGGCAATGGGTGTATGTCGGCCGTATGGGGGGTTCATAGCATCATGTCACGACAAGACAAGCAAGAGAGGATAAAAGTAAAATTGAAAGACGTAAGGTTGAGGAAATTGAATATATCGATTAAGATTCAAATGGGTATATACAGTCAATCAAATCACCATTCCATCGCCATTGCAAAAACTCACATCTTCTACAAGAAGAGAGCAGCGAAGGCACCAGCGGCAAGAGCGCCACCAACCTTGATGTTGGCAGCAGCGCCAGTGAACTGAGTGGGAGGAGCAGAGTAGGCTCCAGTGCCAGAGGGGGCAGCGGTGCCGGAAGGATGAGCAGCACCCTCGACGGGCTTGGAGGGCTTGGAGGGGTAGCCAGTGCCAACGACGGGAGGCATACCAACAGCAGTTGTGGGGTAAGGGGCCGGACCAGTGACGACGACGTGGGTAGCAGGGGCCGAAGGCGTGTTCATAGGCAGAAGCGAAGTGACCGTGACGGTCACAATGGAGGCGCAAGACTCCTCAGCGATGGGAGCGGCGCTGTAGTGTGCAGATGCAACTGCGGCGAGAGCGGCAATGGCTGCGAAGAACTTCATTTTGATGGATATGGTGGTTGTTGGTAAAAGGTTCCAAAGAAGAAGTCGTAAATTGGGTATCGAAAATAAGTTGTAATGGAAGGTAAAGACCGTTGAGTTGGTGAAAAGAGTGACTACAGACAAGCTGTTGAAGTTGTGATGATCAGGTGGATGAGGATGAGAAGTAACTTGAGGGACACAAGGGCTGGTACATATAGTTGTAGATAGATTGCTTCGAGATGAACACTCGGGTTGGTGGCCCAAACTGGAGTCATTGGACGCGCACCAGCCTTGCGCTCCCTGACCCGATATTGATGTCGCGCCGAGCGCCGTGCAGTGTCCCGTCCAGTTGAAATTGACAATGAGTTTAGCCCTGGGGTATCCCGCGAAAGGAGAGGCAAAGTTCAGGGGGATGAGGTGGCGATAGCAGAGGTTTCCCTAATGACCTCCAATATGCTCAACGGTCTTCAGCTTTTGGTGGAGTCTCTACTGGGCTTCCAGGTCTGGCATGCGTAAGCGGCTGTGGAGACTTGACGTGGCAAAGATCCAACTCAGCGCTCAAAGGTTTCATTCATTTGTTTCGTTTGCTGATGATCATTGGCGGCAGGGCCAATGACAGCAGTACACAGTGCTGAGACTGTCCAGATCGTCAGGCACAGCCGAAATGAGCCTCATTTTGAGAACAGGCGCACGTGCCACACCGTTTATGCATCTGTAACCTTAGCGTCATCTCCTTTCCAACAGGCTAGCCATGCAAGGTCTAGCTTTGGGAGATAATTGATCCTTTGCCAGCAGCGGAGGAATTCAGAAGGTGATCTTGCGGGTAACTAGTGAAGCTTACTTGCGCGTCGATGCTCGTGAGTTGTGTGATTGCTCACAATGAACAAAGGGCGAGCTATTGATGTCATTGTCGAGAGGATGTTCAATGAGGCCCAGGCGGGATTACGTCTCCGGCGTCACATGGCATACCGACTCGCTAGGTGGCCCGAAAGGACATATTGATCAGAGTGATGCATTTGCAATCGAAGATCAATGTCATCTCCATAGTTGCTGCAGAGAACCATTCGGGGATTGCTTCACATGGAATGGACCAAGAGCGATATCGAATTGCGGCCGCAATGCCAGATGCAGCTTGATAGATGTACCAACAATGCCAAGTGGTCGAGACCTGCCGGCTAAACGAACAGAACGACGCCAATCACTACTTCACTCGTCCCATTATCGGATCGTCTGGGGCGTCCTCTGCGACAGTTTCGGCAGCCTTCGCCTTTACTGCGTTGAGCATACTGCGCTCAAAGTCGTCCCTTGTGCGTAGCACAGCTTCGACCCAACTGATATGAACGTCTTTGTAGTTGTACTTGAACTCCTCGTATGCAAAGGGAACTTGGCTCTTATCGCTTTCCAGCAATTTGAGAAAGTACTCCACGGCACGCCAACGTTGTAGAATTTCCATTCCCTGCTGACCGTATTCGCGGAAGAAGTCAAAGGCTGTTATGAGATCGTCTTTCATCTTTGCGGCGAATTGATCCGTGCGCCTAAATTTAACGGCCTTGTTACGGACTGCGGACAAATACTGAATGAGGAGTTCGTCTGCGAGGCTGTCGATCAGCAAATCACGCAGCGACCGGTGCACTTGGTCCAGGTAATCGTTGAGGTAATCGCGAAAGGTTGCGATGATACTCGCCATATCAGTCTTGTTGTACCAATCGGGCGTGAAGAACTTGACAAGGATAGGCTTGAAGTCCGTCAGGAAAATGAGCTGACAGAATATTTGTATGCACTTGGAAGAGATGTCAATGTAGCCATTCTTGAGCTCATCGACCTGAGCGGGCAAGCGGTCGCTTGAGTACTGTTGTGACACGAGAGGGACAACTTCCCGCTCAAAGACCGTGACGAAGGATGCACGTCCATTGATGTCATCCTCGTCGTCAATGCAGATAATCTGATCGTTGGCCAGAGCAATGAGCCATTCTTGAAACACAGCCACGGTCTCACCATCGAGGGTAGGATTAAGGCCAGTGTATTTATCCCGTTCTTCGTCAATCAGCTGTGACCAAATTCGTTGCCGGCTGATAAGTGTACGGAACATAGAGTCCACGACACCTTCAGCGACGTCGTTGCGGTCGCTGCTGGCAGCAACTGCCAAGTTCTGACTGAAAAGGGTCCAAACATCTCCCAATGATCTTGTTTGAAAAATGCCATCGGCATTGACTTCGTACGCATCTCGGTCCTGATTAAGGAAACTCTTCCTGTCCTGGTCGTTAATGCGGTCCATGTACTGATCCACTGCTTTGACGATCACGGAACGATATGTTCGAATAAGCTCCTGGCTGCGGTTATCAATGACATGCGGCTGCAGATCATCCTCGGCAAAGCCTAGCTTGGCCATCTTGGTGTAGTATTTGTCTACCCAGTTGATGACCGCAAGCACGTATTGTGGCGGCAAGCTCTCGTCATCTGCGAAACCTATTAAGAAGTCATGCATGGCCTGATGGTAGATGCTGGTATATGTGTGTAGAATCTTCCACTTCCTTGGCATGAGGTCGACCATGCCCAGCTTGACGGTATTGAGATTGTTGAAGTACCACTTGAAGTATTTTTCGATCTTTTCTGGATCTTCCCCAAACTTCTCCTTCGCATCGTCCATTTGCGCCTGGCAGACATACTCAATGGACTTGATGAACTTGTCCTTGTAGCCGCGCAGTTCTCTGGGGCCCGAATTGATGGACCGAAATCGCGATGCGAGGTCCTTGTATTCGCGCTGCGCATCTTGAAGTGCCTTAATTCTCTTGTCCGTCTTCTCTTCCTCTTCCACAATGATTGCCAACCTGACAACCATTCCATCGTGTCCTGATGCCACCAGTTCGATTAGATTGATGCATGCCTCGCCAATGTGCTTGTCAAACCACTCCACCACGTCGTCTAGCCGCGCGAAGAGATCTTGAACAGTGACACCACTCTCGAGGGTGAGGTTGTCGATGAGCTCGGTAGATCCGTCTTCGGTGCTCTTGATCTGTGCCATTGCATCATCACGAACATCGCGTAGCTGGGTGAGGCCGTAATGGATCTGGAGTAAGCGCTCTTGGTTGGCAGGGTCTTGGTCGTCTTGCGCAAGCAGCGTCTCGAGCTCCTCTAGCCGGTCCTCAAAGGTCTGGATATCTGTCCTCATCTTCTCAACTGCCTCGAAATTCCTGTGCGTCTGCGCAACCAAATTGATGTGCGGGAAATCTTGAATCATGTTCTGGGCCTCGGCACACAGTTTGTCTATCTTCATCATCTCCTCTTTGATCAGATTGACGGTCCGCTGACCCTCGGTGATGCTGTTCATGCCCGACTGGGTCAGCTCCAGCTGCTCCTTCAGACCATGGCGCAGCTGCCCGTCTACGGCTGCCTTCTTGCGTGCAAATTCGGCTTTGAGCGCGGGGATCTTCTCCAGGTCTTCAGGGTGCCTTAGAAGCTCGCTGAGCTTGGCAGTCGCGGACTCGGCCTCGCCCATGGTGACGATGGTTGTGGGATCACTATCGCATGGCCAGTTCAAGCAAGAGGGTGCGCTCAAAGGTGAGGAATTCGAAGCCCGCCAGGGGGGTCAGCGTGTCGTGTGGTGAGCTTGAATACGTGGGGGCATACAGTAGGTGGGTTAGTGCAAGGAAGCACGGGAGTGCCTAGCGCGGCGCGGCCAAAAAGATGGCCGCGTCGCCACTCCCGCGATATTTCGCAAGCCACTCTTTCGCCGTCGTGTTAAGCACACACGATTCACCATGGCCGACGAGGATTTGAATCTGTATGACGAGATAGAGATCGAGGACTGCTTCTACGATGCAACTCTTCAGATCTACCACCATCCATGTCCCTGCGGCGATCGATTTGAAATATCCATCGCAGACATGCGTGACGGCGAAGACATTGCGCGCTGCCCCAGCTGCAGTCTGATGATCAGAATAATCTTCGACCAGGTATGTTCTGGACCCGGAAGTGCTGGAGTGTTTCATTCCTCTGCTAACCGTTGCAAGTCTGATCTCCCATCCGACACCGACGATGCGCCTCAGGCTGCGGCCATCACGGCTTAGAGACACCACCACGCACGGCGTGAGGTAGCGATCCACGGAGCATAACGGTCGCATGGAAGGCGTTGCATTAGAAAGGCGTTCAGAGATACCACGGGCTTGTGCATTCTATGTGGTACACCAGACACAACTCATCATTCCTGGACAAGATGCTCTTGGTTACGCATGGGCGTGGAGTCATTACGTGTGTTTATTTCCTTGCTATTGGAGAGACATGATCAGATTGGCCCTTCATCTTCCACGCCAACATTCACATCCAGCTCTTTCTTCACAATATCAGTCAACGAGCTTCCGTCCCTCAGATATACCCAGTCGCCCTGTCCACTGCCCTCTTTCGCGTTGAGACCTTCCTGTGCCACGACCCAGTCGAAGCGCTTTGGGCCAGATAGGGGCGAGCTGAGCCAGATCTGGCGGTTCGGGGGCTGTTTGTTGAGCACGTAGCTGTTATCTTTGACTTTGACCTCGAGAACACCAGCCTGGCCCTGGTCAGCGCGTGTCCAATGAGTCGTGAATGAATCTTCGTACCGCATACTCAACCTCGATCTGGGGATCCTTCTCTTGGGCCTGTTCGAGCTTCTCGACCAGCTCATTGAGGTAGGCGTCTGCCCGTTCGTGGAACTCCTCTGTCGAGAGCTCGGCGGGGGCTGACGGCTGGTCGTGGTCCTCGCTTTTTTTGGGCGCGGGGTTCTCAGCATCAGGCATGATGCTCCTCAAAGCAACTGACGTATGGAATGGGCGTGCAGCGGCGGCGGCGGTATTGCCGGGCATGGCTGCAGCTCTGGTGACGACGGCATTGGCAGGCGATTGGGCTCGAAGGGGCGTGCGAATAGCACGACGAAGCAGGGCGCTGCTGAATCGAGTTGCTGGCCTCATTGCGATGTATTCTGGTGTATGTGAAGCCAATTGGGGGCAACAATTGGTGTTGCTGTCGACGAGTGCCAGCTGGAGAGCTCCAGCAAGCTCGGGCCGCGTGCATGTTGCATCATTCCCCGCATTTCTCTGCTGGCTCTCACATGGCACTGCAATGCCCGTCCACAGCTACGGCTGCACAGTCGCAGGCACAACAACACCATGATCAACGCCGTACTCGTCTTCAATAATGCGGGCCAGCCGCGGTTGACCAAGTTTTATACCCAGCTGGTAGACGCACACAAATGTTCTCTCCTGGTATCATACTCACACATGACAGGAAACCAGCGTCCAGCAGCGCCTCATCTCCGAGATCTTCACCCTCGTCGCCAATAGGCCTAATTCTGCCTGCAATTTCCTCCCGTATGCCACCACTCTGTAGTATCAAGTAGCTTGCACTGAACTTCACCAGCCTCCCACCCCTCCTGGCCAGTTCCTCCAAGTCATCCACTCCCACTACACCGCACAACGATACCCCTTCGCTCGTTACCTACCGCCACTACGCCACCCTCTACTTCATCGTCATCAGCACCTCTACCGAATCACCGCTTGCCCTTCTCGACCTCATCCAGGTCTTCGTCCAAGCCCTCGATGGGCTCTTTGAAAATGTCTGTGAACTCGACCTGATCTTCAACTTCGAGACCCTACATGCCACCCTGGGCGAAATGATTGTTGGCGGCGTTGTTGTCGAGACACAGCTGGATCAGGTCGTCAAAGGCGTGAAAGCCCAAGGACGAGTCGCCAAGAGGCCTGTCAACGAGAGCAGAGGTGGAGGCGGTAAAGGTGGCCTTGGTGGTCTAACCTTCGGCGGGTTGGGGCGAGGTGGAGGAGAGGGCATCTGGACCGGCAGGTGAACGTCCTTGGTTGTGGAGAAACATCTACAGTACGCCCGGTCCCATCAGGGACAGAGGACGCTATGCAAATTAGCCCTCCATGGACCGCGGCTTGTATCGAGTACAGCCACGAACCGACTTATCGTAGCTTCGCGGAGGTGGCGCGAACATGATTGCGAAAGCCTCGATCCGTATCGGTGAAGGTGATGGTACGCGTCAGCGTAGAAACGCCGTGAAACACTAGCCTTGCCAACCAGCATCGCCACCAATTTTGCGTGTGCCAGATACCGCAATCATCTGACCACTTCAGATCTGGAATATACACATGTATGAATTCAAACGTCGATAAATGCATGCTAGGCACATTTTGTGAGTTTCAATGCCCTCATCGGCGGTCTTTTGGCTGGACGTGCTCTAGCATTTGCTCCACTATCCTTCCCGAGGCGCATCTCGAGCAACTTCAATCTACCCAAACACACTAGGGATCCCAGGTGGTCCTTCAGTCCACCAATCACGGTCAGCACATGTTTTCTTCTCCAAAACTGTGGAGTAGAAACACTCTATGGGATACGGCGATTTCATCACGAGCCACTTGGGATTTCCAGTTCAGGCGATCGCTCAGGACATATGGTCATCTTGGATGGTTCCTTCTGGCCGTGCGCTCATGCATCGATGCCAATGTCTATTTAAGCTCATCCTTGGTTGCTTAGCTGTTATACCAGAACCCTGGCTACTTAGATCACAAATTCTTTATACACATCAGTACGATGCGGCTTCTCACCCTTCTCACGAGCTCCCTCTCAGTCGCTGCTGCTGCTACCCTAGGCAAACGTGCACCAACACCTGGAAGCCTTTCTCAGGTCACTTCGTTCAATGGACCTACAAAGGCTGGCTTTTACATTTATGTTCCCAAGAAGCTTGCTGCGTCACCCGGTATCATTGTAGCTATCCACTACTGCACTGGCACCGCACAAGCCTATTTCAATGGCAGTCCATACAAGACACTTTCAGAGCAGTATGGCTTCATCGTCATCTACCCTAGCTCACCGCACTCTGGTACATGCTGGGACGTCAGCAGCAAGCAGACCTTGACCCATGAAGGTGGTGGTGATAGTAATACTATCGCAAATATGGTCAAGTGGACTTTGACTGAGTATAAGGCGGACACGAACAAGGTCTTCGTTACTGGCTCTAGCAGTGGTGCAATGATGACGGTATGTTCCATCGTTCCCACAAACGGTTCTTACAATCCTCCTGTCTCAAGCTGACACCTTGACAGAACGTCATGGCTGCTACCTACCCAGACGTCTTCAAGGCCGCCATTGTCTACTCCGGCGTTGGTGCTGGCTGCTTCGTATCATCCTCAGGGGGTGTGGACGCTTGGAACAGCACCTGTGCCCAAGGCAAATCCATCGCCACTCCTCAAGCTTGGGGAAAGGTCGCCACAAACATGTATCCTGGCTACAGCGGCAGCCGTCCTAAGATGCAAATATATCATGGCAGCGCAGACACCACCCTCCGTCCGCAAAACTACCAGGAGACCATGAAGCAATGGGCTGGTGTATTCGGCTACAACTACGACAAGCCCCAGAGCACAAAGACAAATGATCCTCAGAGCGGCTATACCAGGACCATATATGGACCCGGTGTGCAGGGTATTTATGCTCAGAATGTTGGACATACTGTTCCTATTCGAGGCTCTGATGACATGAAGTTCTTTGGCTTTGCTTAGGCTATTGCGGAGCACTCGATTGCGACGTGTTCTATCAATAGTGTTGCTTCTTGCATATAAACTATACATTTTTCAATGCAATGGCTTCCACAATACCAGCCCGTCGTTCAGGTTTTAGTATCACCATTATTGACATCATGTGTCACATGACACTGCACACTCACAGTATTCTTTCAAGACGACACAATGCAGCTGCACAAAGACCAAAATGTGCTATATCTTTATAATCTGTTTGAGGAGTTGTCGATTCACACACCTGCCGAGCGCGGGAGGCTCAAAAAACAAACAAAGAGAGTCTTTACTCGTTCACTGGCTTCTGCTAACAGCTTCAACTTATGTGATGCAGCTCGTCCTAACGCCACAATTGCTGCCACTTGCCTATCCGCACTTATGCACTTCTTTTTTTGAGGGCGCCGGATGGCATGATTTCGTACAAGAAGAGGACACTGTAGATGAGCTCTCACCCAAAACATTGGCCATTCTCCGCCTCGACGAAGAGTCATCCAATGAGGGTGTAACACCCCACCCATCTCCCCTCCCCCATCTAGATCATAAACCTCACACTCCCCCTCCTTCTTCCGCTCTACGCCACCCACGTAAGGTCCGCAGTCCCCATCCACTTTCTATCTCTATCCCATCACGCTTCCCCATCCCCAAATCCCTCTCCACAACCTCCCTGTCCACTATCACGGCCTATATCACGAAGCTCTCCGTCCACGCAACACAATCGACAATCTTACTTTCAGCTATCTTGACCGACCCGACAGGTGCACTGAGCACAACTCTCCTTGCAACAGGACCAACAGGATATGTGTACACGCCTGTGTCGGCGCGTGTGCCGGAATATGAGAGTCTGCGGGATAATCATGGCATCACGTTTACGCAGAAGAGACACGTGGTTGGAAAGGCGTTGATGAGGTGGGGAGCTATGAATGATGGGGATGCGAGGGGAGGGAGGGGGGTAAGAGAAGGTATTATGGGGTGGCTTGAAGGTAGGAGAAAGTTTAAGGGGCGGGTTGGTCGAGTATAATGTGGTGAGAAGGGGGTGGGGTCTAAGTAAGTATGATCGTGAAGGTGGCTGTAGATCAGGAACAGGTGTTAGACCTACGCTATGTCTACAAAACCAACAAATAATACAAATCAACGTGGCAAGTCCTACAAGATCTGAAGTTGTGATTATTGGGGGGTTTCAGCTTACTACCCTCGTTTCTAGGTTGTGTATAACCATTCACCGTTTTTGCATATAGGGACACTCAGTTTTCAGGGCAACGCTTTCTACAACATGACATTCTAGTCCTCAACATAGAATAATTTCCTGAAGTTCTCGTTTGCCACTTTCAGCTCCTGCTACACATTCGCCTTTCATGAAACCCTCCACATAGCACTCGCCAACCACTTCATGATAGCCATTACTGCCGCTCGCACGAAGGATCACAGGGATGCTGCAACCAAGTATAATGTATATAGGGTCACCTGGCCGGACGGTGGAAGGCGCAAGTGCAATATGTCCAGTTTCGGTGGTCACGAGTCGACGGTTTGAAAAATTTGATAGCAGTACGAGGATATCACCATTCAGCACATTTGCTGGGAATTGTTCCAGGCCAGAGGGGAAAAAGTCCTTCAGGGGTGTGCTTCCTAGTCGGAATTCCCCTATGCGGTCCCTGAGCGATTCGAATTTCGGGAAAGAACCAACCCATGTTTTTTGGTCCCAATGTTGAACAACACGCGGTTCCTTGTCGAGGTCCCCTTTTCTGACTTCATTACCTTTGTAGATCAAAGATTCATGCTTGCAGTCATTCAGTGGATCAAAGAGCAGAGTACGTAGTAGCGCCTGCTCAGTCTGGCGTTCGTCACCGTATGGCGATTGTTCGCATTGTGGTTGCCTCAATGCCTCTGGCCATTTCATCTCGCTGTTCTCAGTTTCCGCTCCGCTTCCCCACTCAGGAGCGATACCGTCCACGACCCCAATCATGATTCCTTGGCAAGTGAGTAACCTGCTGTCGTTACTGAAGCTGATTTGACCAGGCTTGCCGCCATCGGATCGTCTATTGTTGACCGAGGCCAACCATTTCTGGGGTGGCAACAGTGGGTTGTCTTGCTGCTCATCGATTAGTTGATTATATATTCCTTCTTCGCTTGCAAAATGCCATTCGTGTGACGGAATGTGCGAGCTTCTATCAGGCTTGAGTGTCCAGTCCGTGACCCAACTAGGTAGATCTAGCTTTGATTGGAGGCGCTGAAATGTGTTGTGGGAAAATATGACGTCTAGGTCATTCGTAGCTTGGATAATAGATACGGCAAATTTAGTGAATACTTTCGTTATGAAGATAGCTTCACGTTCAGACTGGGCCAAGTCATGTTGCGTGATGGGGCTGTGGTCGATAACCGTGGGTAACTCGGCTAACAAAGGTTTCATGGCTGCCGAGATGTCCTTTGGAAGAAGAGCTAACATCCCAAATATCTTATCGTATCGATACGTGACATTAGCGGACTGCGCTAGGGAAAGCAGAGGTGACCGTAGCTCGGGATACGTGATGTTTGTAGACTTCTCTTGAATTTTCACCTGTTGTCGCAAGCGTCCGATCCACCGCAGAAGTGCCATCGCTGGGCTAATATCGGAGAAGGTAAACAATGGATGCTCGAGCTTAGTGATCTCCGCGACGATCTCATGATTCTCGGCATACATCTTTGCCATGAGACGTAAACTGTAAAGATCTGTTATACGATCTCCGCAAAGAACCAGGCTGATGTCGTCAGCCATAGCAAGCTCTTGAATTATCCACATGCGTCCCCAGTATTTGCGCGCAAACAATTTCGACACTGCAGCAAATGCTTTCTGGTCCGGCATACGCGCCTTCTCTCCTCTGTTCACTTCCGCCCATCTGTCAACCAGATGTTGTTTGTAGTCGAAACCCTTGTTCGAATACACGCTCACTTTCACAGTCAGGTCCATGGCTAGGTCTGAGTCATCTTCACTCTCCCCTAGAACTATGAGATTGAGATATGCCTGGCTGTAAATATCATGCATTCGCATGACCTGCTGGCCTTTATCGAAAGCATCTGACTGATTGATGCAAAGGAAGTCGATCCATACGAAACAAGCATTTGAGCCCATGCTCGCCCTTGAGACCAATGAGCGCACCGATCGCAAGGCAACAGTGACGCTATGGGGAACTTCGACCGCCTGGCCGTCGAGAACTATCATATCACGCGATTCGGTGGATCCCCACGCATATGATATAGCGAAGTAATCGCCCCAAGAGAACCGAGCGAATCGTTGTGGATCGTTCTTTCGTGTGCCTACCGCTGTTCGACCAACATAGGTATACCACTCAACGATCCGCTTCCTTGGAGGTATATTTTGGCCTTCTAGGCTAGACCAGCTTTCGTACTCCGGTTTCCAGGCATCCAGAGACACAGCGTTGATGCTGCAGCAGACAGGTTCATCATCTCGAGACGTCAGGGCACGGTGCAAGCGCACCATGCGAACCTGATTACGAAGGGTGTCCAGTGGCCCATATTGATATGCTGGATACTGTTCTGGCGTTAGATCACAGTAGTAATATTTTTCTGCACCCGTGCGAGCACTCACGATGAGGGCACGGATCTTAGACAAGACTCTCAGTGCAACAACGATACAGTAGTCGACAGGGCCAAATATGATAGCCTGACATGCTGCTGAAACTTTTCGGCTGATAGACATGGTAGCATCATGTAAGACGCCACTTGCTGCTTGCGCAGTGGGCGAAACTTATGTTGTCAGCTTTTCGCACAAGACGCGACAGATCTACTTGGCGCAACACCAGTTGTGCACGCTACCAGCAGGCTTCCAATCAGTGCACTGCTAGCTCGTCTGAGCTTGCACATTTGTTTTGACAATGAGTCTCTCATTGGATGCAAGATAGGCTAGCGCTTGACGAGTTCAGCCGCAGTATCGAGGCGTCCCTCTAGCGTATTCCAATTAATCCACCGTTTGCATTCACAATGTCAAGTTTATGGGAACGGCAAACAAAGAGTGACTTCAAAAATTACATCCTACGTTGCAACATCGCTTACTAAATATTGACAGAAGCTCAATTTGATATACTTTTCACGATGATACTTTGAAACGAATTGTCAAAACTGGATCACAGGCAACCAGTTCTCACCACAGTCGAAGTGATGCGTCTAGGTCCAGGAATAACATCTTCTCACTTGCACTTTGCTTTCACAATACTCGCACCTAGCCTCCCAGTGACATTGCTTTCCTTGTCTACTGGACCATGAGACCGGGTATATCATGATTCGATCTAGTTGAAGCTAATATGGCGGGATCTAGCTCTTCAGCTTCCGAAGGATCAGAAGCTGAAGCATCATAAGCCTTGGAGTAGTGTGCATATCGCTGTACGGAGTTTGGCAACGACATGTCGTCATTAGGATGCAGACATGTTGGTCTGAAGCCATCGTAGAACTCTCTGTTGGGTTTATCGGGCTTTTGCGGCCTCGTGTTGTCTCAGATACAGAACCTCACATCGGAGGGTTCAGCATCTACAGATACCCATCAGCATATCTTCTGCTGAAGCTGATGTAGCGGCCAGTCGAAACTGCCTTTTCTGGTTCTGGAATATATTCCCGTTTTGCGACCCAGCTACTTCACAACCTTTCTCGATAACGCAAACTCCGGCGAGGAGTCTCGCGGTGTCAAATCCGAACCTTGATTTCGCTCGTCATCTAGTTTTCCTTGCCACGAGTAAGAAAGAGCTGATATTTTCTTCGGACTTATCTCCTTTAGTGAACAAAGTTCGAGTTCTGCAAATAACTATAATCCTATACGAGTCAACCTGCACAAACGAATCTGTTCTGCGCAGAGTGGCTTAGTATAGACGTAGTTGGACTATGGTGCCATCGATATGCATAGAGGGCTGAGGCAGGACGGTCGCAGTCCACTTCGTGTATCACAGCTCTTATATTAGTCGGGCTGGAAGCGTGCCCAAGGAGGTGCCAGTGTAGACTCTTCAGCTAGTGAGGTAAATATATATATATCAGGCCGCACTATAGCTCGCAACCACGCTGAGTTACTATAACTCATAACTCAAAGCTCAAATAATTTCTGTGAAGTTACTGTATCTTGACTAACCGGAAGCTTGGCCACTTGAGCCAATGCGCGATATGGCGAAAGAACAATATCGCACTCATCTGGGCCGATTGGTAAGACCACAAATGGGAGTCCTATTAGGCGAAGCACACATTTTGTCATGTAGATACTGAAAAGAGACCAGAAGAGTTCATCGCTACAATGCAAGCCCCATGACGGAAATCGACGTTTTCGTTATGTGTTAAGTTGTGTTAGCTGACGAAGACATGTCGCTCTGTCGCTCTGTAGGAACATGTGAAAATGTAATGATTGGCTCTAGTCAAGCAAGACCCATGCAAAAAGTGACCCATTTCGTAAAGACCGTCTCTTGCGTAGAATCGCTCCTGAACCACATGGAGGTGAAGGTTGTCGCTGTACAGGAGTGTATCTCTGGAAAGGTTACAAAGAAGAATGGATGAGGATGTCAAGACTTGGCTGGTATTGTGTTAAGGTAAAATAATGAGAAGTTTGTAGACGATCTGATGAACAGAAGTTTGGCGCGAACGGAAGGATGGAGCAGCTGATGCTCACGTGACTGCTGAGAAAGGATATCGCTTAACATCGGCCTCAATACCGCGTCGCAAAACTCAATGACAAAAGGCAAACACCTCTCCAATCCTCGTATCAGCAGATCAACGATCGCTTGATCCGTCATGCGTCCGATAAAAGCCATGTCCACCGGCTGTGTTCACGATTAACGCGTCGGGAAAGGTCAAGCAGGCCTGCCCGTCGCAAAGTCTTGCTCGATAGGGTAACAACCTCCACGAATGCCCCGCGCCTAGTCTCCAGTGACCACAACGATGAGGCCGAGAACGGCCCACAAATGCAGGTAAGCCGCAATGGGATATCTACAGCTATAGAGTAAGTATAAATGCATCGAGCAGCCACACAAACAGATCAAGTATCTTCTCTTTCATCTCTATGCTCTGCGACGATAAGCCTTGGATCTTGAATAACATGGCTGCTAAACCATCATACCTCATCGTTGGCGCTGGTGTCTTCGGCGTCTCAACGGCTTATCATCTCATCAAGAAGTATCCAGACCGACAGATCACCATCCTTGATCAGGACGCGTGGGATGCCGACAGCCGCGTTGCCGCTTCCTGGGACTGGAACAAAGTTGTGCGTGCAGACTACGACGATAAAATTTATTGTCAGCTTGCTCTCGAAGCACAGGATATCTTCAAGTCAGATCCGTTGTGGAAACCATACTTTCACGAGACCGGCATCTTCTGGGTTTGCCGATCAGACTATGCGCAAGATGTGATCAACAACTATAAGGCTCTTGGACGACAGGCCGACCTGCAGGCCGTTTCGATCGAGGAAGCAAAGAAGATGTTCGGCGGCCTCTTTGAGGATGCGAACTACGATGGCGTCAAGGAGGTGCTCGTCAACAAGACTAGCGGTTGGGCACAAGCTGGAGATGCACTCCGGGCTGTCACCAAGTGGTCCCTCGACAAGGGTGTCAAGTACATTACCCAAAAAGCCGACAGCCTGGCCTTCGATAACTCTGGACGATGTACTGGTGTCAAGACAGAGCAGGGAAACACCGTTTCCGCATCACATGTCATTCTTTCAACTGGCGCATACACTGCCAAATTACTCGAGCAGGCCGCAAAGGCTAGTGGAAATAACGACCTCCGTGCTGGATCAAGAATCGTCGCTGGCGGTATCACCACCGGAATGACTACTCTTGACGAAGAATCTTACAAGCGTTTCGCCAAAATGCCTGTCGGTGTTCAAGGATACACAGCTGAGACCGGGCCTTTCATTGGAAGCTTGCCGCCCACAAAGGATCGTGAACTTAAATGGTGGGGCGAGAAGATCTTCAAAAACACACATGAAGTCCTCCCAGGCCGCTTCGTCTCTGCACCTCCATCTGACAAAGACTATAACCAATGGAATGTACCTGGTCCCCTTAAGCAGGATATCAACCATGCCAACCATGTGTTTTACGGCAAGAATGGTGCTTCATGGAAGATGGAGAAGCACCGTATCTGCTGGTAAGCTTCCGCTCAATCCATGATTGAAACGAGAACATTGTCTAACATAGTATAGGGATGCATTCACAACTTCATCTGATTTCATCATCTCACCACACGCTGGCGCCAAAGGGCTCTACGTCGCAACATGTGGCTCCTTCCACGGCTATAAATTCTTTCCGGTCCTTGGCAAGTATGTCGTTCAGATGCTTGAGGATGATCTTTCAGCCGAATTGAAGGAGAAGTGGGCTTGGGACCGCGAACGACCTGCACCAAGCCTGAACCCTGATTGGCCACGCTTCGAGATGAATGATCTGCTTGACCAATGGCCAAAGGCAAAGTTGTAAGGGATACATTAATGAGTAGCTGAAATTTCGTAACGAACTGCATGGCATTGGCGTTTTCTGGTGGATTCTGTTCTCAAGTAGGATATTGATCCTCGTTTCGGCGGATCGTGTCTAATGCAATTTACTTCTTTTGAGACTTACCCAACATCAGCGTTCTTACCGAAGCACAGATTACTGTTGCGAGTAGACATGTGATGAGAAAGTCATCTTTACGTGTGCATCGAGATCACATTTTTGGCTATATACACGCTTCATTCCTTCGGCTAAAATATTTACAACGAAGAACTTTACCGCATTTTCCCCGCGGCTTGTCGAGCATCCATGCCCACCATTCATGCGGTGAGCTTGCTCTTGATGAAGGCAAGAGCCTGCGAGCCGTACTTGTTGACGTACTGCTGGTGGGCGTTGGAGTCGTTGCCAGTGCAGCAGTAAGGGTCGGCGGCGTCGCAGTACGACTGGATGATGGAGGTCGAAGCTGGGGAGCACTGGAAGCCTTGTGGGCGGGCCGAGAACTAGGCATGGTGTCAGCAGAATGACATATTGAGGGCTGAGGTGGTGCACGTACGCCTTGGGCCTTGCATGTCCCGACATTGTAAGGAAGACCAGCCCTATTGTGGGGATCGCCCATGAATATGGCTGCCTTGACCGCCTTGAGCGCATTGCCGGTCAAAGTAGAGCCGGCACCGCCGCAGACGGCGTTGTCCATGATCTGGCCACCCTTCGCGAGGTTAGCCTTTTGTTATGGCGTTTCTAGACATCACTGACCTGGCTGTATCCGATAAGTACAATCTGTGTGTCAGGGCACTTCTGGTTGTAGGCTGTCACAGCCTTGACAACAGCAGCGGTACCTTGCGAGGCAGAGTTATCGTAGCTGATGCCACCGCAGTTTGACTGTCCACCACAAGCAGGGTAGACAATAGCTTCGGAGCCAGCTCCAGAGTAGGCAGACTTGACGGAGTTGACGAGGCCAGCTGCAGTTCCATAACCGTTGCTTTGTGGAAGTGTGGTTTCACGTGCGCCAAAGATGTAGACCTTGGGGCAAGATTGCCTCTCAGCAAGCTCGACGGGCCCAGCAGTGGCAAGGCCGGCGATGAGGGCGGCTGCGGCTGTAAACTTCATGATGTCTTGGTGTTCGGACGTTTTGCAGTGTGGCTGAAAAGTGTGGAGTTGATGCTTGTCCTCAAGGCTAGGCGACGATCCGAAGCTTTATACTCCAGGTCTCCTTTACCATCTCACAACTTTGTCACCATTCCACCCATATTCCATGGAGTCGCATCTTTAGGCAGAATTGATGCACATTGAGCATACCTAGATGATATTGTGGGGTTCAATGCCCTACTTAGCTACGTTAGGTGTAGTTTTGGTCCTTTGGTCCGCTATGTAATTTATCTGTTGCCGTGTGATGAAGGCATAACCAGGATTATTGCCGTTGATCTTTATGCGGAGGATAAGTGGCGCTCTGGGGTGCAGGAGGATCCCGGCCCTCAGCACCAAACGAAAAGAAGCGAGCGAATTGCGGCTGTAATTCGATATGACCGACCGGCTCTTTCGGTCACTGCCTCTGTTAAAAACGGCACCGTGGCCTCGTGGCCAAAGGCCTGTACCGGTTCTCAGGCGCGTACCACCATGGCCCAAGGGAGATTTGAAAATGAATTGCCCGGTTTGCCAAGATGAAACATGGTGTGGCCCTGGAACAAAATGCTTGTCTGAGCCTGAACGCCATGGAGCCACGGGTTCTCCCATGGTGGCGTGGACCGACCGTACCTTAAACTGCGTGTCAAGATCGATAGAGCGGCATACCCGTAGTTGCGCAAATGATCTAACGGGTCAGAGGAAGAGGACGACGATTTGGTTTTCGCACCATCTCTACAACCCGAGGGGCCGGTGCTCTCTACCTAAAACCGCTTCCTTACTTCAGTGCGATGCAATACTTGGTGAGGTCAGATTTCCATACAATGTCTGCAGCAAAGTGTGGTGTGACAACAATCTGCATTGGTAGTGATGAGAAATGATGAAACAAAGCCTCCAGAAACGAAGCGGATACTCAAACCAGATTTTTCACTATGCTGGTTGTGTTCGACTTTGTTGTGAAAACTCCCTGCTATTCAAACATGTTTTAAATAGGCGTGAGGTATCTAGATAGGGGGCGCTGTGCCGGAATATGAACAGACACGTCACGAAGTGCGAGCGGGCTACACCTGTGGTTATGACGATGTGGTCTCTATCAACTGCATTCGAGATCCTGCTAAATACAAGATGCGGCGACAAGCTTGGAGTCGTGGGCTCCCAGGCAAAGGTACGTCACGCGCCTTCACACTCTCCATTAAAAGTAGATCAGAGGTCCTGACCAGCACCAGCTATCACCTCATACCAACCCCGCGTGAAAGTACAAACCGACAATTTCATCACACAGAGATATGCACATATCAACAATGCAATCGATCCCACTGTCTGGTAAGCCATGTTCAGCTTCGATGTCATGGGTGATGTAGGTTTTGGCAATAATTTTGGTAATGGGAGTAGTGGTGAGGAGCATCCTGCCTCCAAGGAAATCCACAGCTTCCTGTGGGTAGTTGGTGTCGTGCAGAGTGTATCTTGGCTGCCTAGTCTACTCAGTTCGTTGCCTGGAGCCAATCGCGGATTCGCAGCATTCTTCGATCTGTGTGCTCATGTGTTGGCAGACAAACAAAGGGTTGTGGCTTTCAAGGACCTTCTTCATGCACAATTGCTTATCTATTCCAGTCCTTCAATATCAACGAGAAGCCCAAAGATCTCGTGTCTTGGCTTCTCAAGGCTACATACGAGAAAGATCCATCCGCATCCTAACCCCAGAGTCATTGGCCGACAATAATTGTGGGGCGATAATCGCTGGAAGATATGCAGCTGTTCTGGTGAATCTAGTCCAAACTAAGAGATGTGCAACAGTGACACAACAAGCAGCACACTTGCAAACGCTCTCTAGTACTTAATGCACATGACGTCTTATGACATTATCATGATATGGAAAAGCAGATGTGAATCCAGGCTCTATTTTCAGTGACATCCGACTGCTGATAGCGAGGATGGGTAGACTTATTCAAGCGACATAGTGCCAGATCGCTCCTTGGCGCTAAGTTAATCTCCTGCTAGTCATTACAGACCGAGCTGGATGTACTATACAGCAACGACCACCAAATACTGCTATAACTCTTGCAATATCCTCTTACCAATCATATGCACGACTTACCTTATCACAATGCAATAGCTCATGCAGTTCATACATTGAACCAACTCGAGACACCCCCTAAACGCCTTGAGATGAGGCGTCTCTTCGAATCCTTCCAAAGGTACTACTGCCTTAGACAATTTTGTGGCATCTTACTGCTAAATTTATTCTCCGCTACACTCATGGGATAGTAAGCATAATAGACCTTGCGATGTCATCTAACGCCAGTCCGAAGCAACAACAGTCCATGAAATACAAACTTGAAGTGGACATGGGAGAAATATTTCGCATGTTGGAGCGAGAGATAAAAGATTCAGTGTCGGGTATTCTTCCTGGTAATGCACATGTCCGAAATCGTCATGCTGCTGACCTAGTGTAGGCTGTATTGGGACCGCTGCACACGAGTAGAAGGTAATTTGCTGCGCGAGCATCAAGATGGAGAGCAAGACGATGGCGATGAAGCTACAGAGGAGATATGGAGAGAGAAAAACTCTCTATGCCGCGATGAACAAGAAGAAGGCGGAGTAATTGAAGAGAAGAGGTTGGTGTTGAAAAAATTGAAGAAGGAGAGAAGGAGAATCGTGCTATACCATGCGTTGATTAAAATGAGGACAATGGAATGAAAGAGAGCAATGATGATGGAGCGACAGAGGTTAATAGTGATATCGATAGTGATACTGACTCTTGTTCCACTGTGTCTCAATCGGGCAGATGCATCATCCTGTGACAGAACGCCAATTTCTAGTCTATTTGAAGAGAATAGATCAGGATGCAACAAGGTGGGGTTGGTACAACGCACAGATCACAACACTAGTCCTCTCGCGAAATAGCTCCTTCTCTTGCACGCGTCCTCCACCTCGACCCAACTTGCCCCATCGTTGGAAAGGACTGACAGAGCAGCTGAGAAACATCAATTATGCTACCTCCAGTAGATCCACGCGTTCTCGAGCGCAATACAAACTTCGATGTTCTATACAAGGACCTCACGACACGGAAAATGAACCCAGACGGATCAACACGGGATACAAAGAAGCAGCGCATACATGATGAGATCAGAAGGGTAAGACAATCCATTGCTTACAGGTCAGACAGCCGACATGGGTCCTACCCAGCTGCTCGTCACGTTCATTTCGGATCATGGTCTTTCTGTCTTTTTTTGCACACATTTTTTTTATGTTTCTCGTGCACACATACGACTATCGGTGACTGGTTAATTGTAATCGATTCAGATTAATTGAAAACCCCCGATACCCGTTTTCTACCTTCCAAACTAACTGCCTGTATAGAGTCTGACGGATGCTCGTGTAACGCTCACATTGTCCCAAATCTTGATCCAGTCACTTAGTGATCTACCATCGAGAGCGGTTGACCTTCCACCCGAGCTACATTCCGTGATCGAGCTTGTCACTGCCCGACTGAATGGCTACATACCAGAAGCAGATCAGGAAATACTTTCCCCCGACGTCGACTTCTTCGTTGACAACGTCAGCACTATATCCGACGCTCTCTCAGCCCAATTATGTATCGTGGTTGATTACCTGTGCAAAATCACGGACGCAGAATCTCCCCCTGCGATATCCAGTCTCTCTACATTGGCAACATCCTTGTACGAAAATGCAACACGAATTCTGCCTCTCGAGCTCTCCGACGCACGGATCCAGCTAGCCAACACAACATCTGCGCTCTTAATCGCACATCTTTCTTTCCTCACCACCAGCATCCGTATCCTTGAGCAAACCCAACATGGCGCGTTAGCTCGCCACACCAAGTCGTCAGCTGAACTGCTCAATACGCGCGCCACGGTGTTAGGTCTCCAGGCGAAAGTCTACACGTTCGCGCACCCCCCGCCTCCAGAATTTGTTGCTGCACTTAAGGAGTTCAAGAAAGCACAAGGATCCGGCGAAAAAGCACTACGAGATCGCGAAGCACTAGCCAAGCGTGAACTTGAGTTGTACGAAAAAGCAGGAGAGAAGGGAATGCGAGATCTCGCAAAGAGAAAGCAATGGCTTATGGGGGAGATGGAAGATGTAGAGAGGGAGATACGTCGGCTGAAGCAGTCCTAGAAACGACAGAAGACAACAACGATGTATTCGCCGTTGTATTATACAATCTCATTCCATCACTTCCCCACCCTAGCCGCCCTCCTCAACCCCCTCCCCGGCCCCCTTCCCCCCCGCATCATATCCTCCCTCGCCTCGTCAATTCTCTCCCTAATCTCCCCAAATGCCTTTTCCACCTTCTCCCTCCCTTCACCGTCTTTCCAAAGCTCGAGCGCACGCTCCATATCCCCCGCCGCAAAGATCAACTCGCCCAGCACCGCGTGCACGATACCCAGCGCATACCACGCCTGCGCGCGCTCAAGGTCTGTGAACCACGTATTCTTGTTGGGTGGGATGAGTTCAGGTGGCAGGGAGAGGAACCATGGATTATATGCTGGTGAGGGTGCGTCGGTGGCGAGGCTTAGAGCCTTGGAGCAGGATATTTCTGCGAGTAGCATGTCGCGGGCTGTGGTACGAATTTGCGGGGTGACGGGGTTGGTTAGCCATGAAGTGTCTGCTGAGGTGATATGGCGGTGGAGGAGGGAGAGCCCGATGCCAATACCGAGTTCGGTGCGCCAGCGCAGACGTTGGATGGCTTTGGAGAAGGATTCGGGTTGCGTGTGTAGTGTTTCGGCATGTGTGAGGTAGCCATACGTTAGTGCGATGATGATAGACTGAGAATATTCATTCGCTAGGTTGTGTTCTCCTTTGTCCCTTGCGGCCTCAGAGAGATCAGCCAAGCTCGTGATTGTTTCGAGCCAAACATCCGCATTATAAGCTGGAAGCATCATATTCGATTGCAAACCCTCGGCATACTGTGGCAGCAGCTTCTTCGAGTGAACTGACACTTTGCCAAAGTTGGAAAGCATGCGGAAGAGCTCCAACAAATCTCCTTGGAGCCGGGATACAGGGAAGTCGTATGTATTCACTAGCGTCAGGAAGATAGAATGGCTTGGCGCCCACGACGCTGTCGTTCCACTCGCTTGTACGAGGAAGTTGATCAGGCGTGGGAGATATTGCGCGGGGAACATGACGTTCGCCCTCATCTGGCTGCTATCCTTCTCGACCAGCACAAAGTCTAGCGCGTGCTGCTTCGCCCTCCCTACCATCTCGGGCGTCGCGGTCGAAAACAGCAGCCCAGACCCCTCGAGCATTGTCTTCGCATGCCGGGCAGATGGAGAGTAGATGGCAAAGTTGACAAACAGATTTTTGGAGTAAAAGTAATGCAGTGCTTTAGCTGAGATTTGTCGGTTGACGAGAAATAAGGCGGATTGGACGAGGAAGGGAGAACGAGAAGACTTGAAGTGGACAACTTCAGATTCGATGAAGTGCGTATAAGAGACGTTTGGTAGGCCGGCGTTGACGAGTTCGGTATCGAGAGCGTATTTGTAAATGTTGTTGCGCACTGAGGGGGGGAGGTCGATCAGGCCCAGTGATCGTTTGCTAGGTGTAGCCTCGGTCAATTGAGTCGTCTGCAGCTTTGTCTTCAGGCCGTCAATTGTGGCGTCCATGGAATCTCGCTTTGCTGTTGAAGCCATGATGGAGACTGAGATAATGTCTATGCACTGTCAGCAATACTGTGTTGTTGAGTAGGTACTGATGGAATCTTGGAACAGCTCATGGTGGAACGAATTGTGGAGAAGAGAAAGACCTACGTTCTTTGAGTGTGCCCGGATATTTTCTCAAATAAGACTGTCGTTGGGAATTGGCGATAGCGAGACCTTATAAGCACATCGAGCTTGATGTAAGATCTAGATGAACAAAGACACCGATAACGAGAGTCAAACGAATGGCCAAAACTCGATCAGAACCTATAGAATTTGAATTTGACATAGCATTGCGGGGTTTTATAGCTGTTACATGGCTCCTTGGTTCCTGAGGGGTACATGAAGTGACGTGCGGGGAGAGCATGGATGTATGTGGGGAAGCGCAAGCGGATCCGAACTCCTCCCATCTGAATGGATACGGTCAAATTACGTCCGGCTTATGTCCCAAGAGGTCGTTGTGCGTTGCAACAGGTCGTTGTGCGTTGCAACAAGCCTTAATAGTGTATGGCAATTACATCCATTGATTCCGAGCTACCCGTCGCACGATAGAACCGCATATATCTACTCTGCGAAAGCTGTATAAGCTTTGAGAGCTTTTGTAGCTTTGAACTCGATCTCGGTGCCTTGACCGACAAAGAATATGTATCCTGCGCTCAGCTTGTGCTCCTTGCCCTCGGCCTTCAATGTTCCTTCGCCTTCCGTTACGATCATGATGCTAGGGCCACCTAGCTGTTCGATCGTGTCAGACTCGCCATCGGCTAGGGTGGTCGCGAACATGCTGAATTCGCTGAGCGGTGGAGCGTAAAGCTGGGACTTGCTATTCTTGCTCTTCGAGAAGGGTTGAGAAGGCAGCATACACTCCTTGGGGTTATGTGGTGTAAATGTGAGGCATGAGGTGAACATGTCAACAGAATCACGATCTGCGCGAGGACAAAAACCAGTATTCAACACGTTGTTTGACCTCGCCATGCATTCGATGATATCACCCGACAGGTAGGCATGAATGCCATCCGCTGGGATGTAGATGCTGTCGCCTTGTTTAAGCTGTAAGTAGTTCATGGTAACCAACGCAACCAGAGTACCGTTGTCAGCCATGTCGTACTGCTCAGCAAGCCGTGGGATCATGTCCGGAATGTATGTGAATTCGCCAAAGCTGTCTTTGGAAAGCTTTGTGAGGGCATCGTTGGTCTCGCGAACAGTATCCTCGTCGGCCTCGAGCATAGTCTTGACCACATGCTTGAGGACCTGGTCGTCGAAGTCGGGCTTCTTGACCTTTGGCATGAACTTTTTCAAAGGGCCGAGATCCATCAATTGGGCAATGTCTCCAAGGGGCTTGAAGCCGCAAAAAGCTTCGAAATCGCCAAGAGCTAGCGCAATTTCCGGTTTGTGATTGGGATCTGTGAACTGACTTGGATGTTTTTCGTGCAACTTTGAGGCAAGAGACTTGTTCTGGGTATTGTCAGTATGCAGTTGGGATATAGAGTTGCTAGATAACCTACGGGATGTAGCTGGAGTGGTAGCGCTTTTGCGATTGAGAGGACTTTGGGAAGATATGGAAGCTTGGTATGGTTAAATCTTTGTACAACAGTCTTGCCGATAAGTTCGTCAGGGTATTTGTCGATGACATCCTGGAGGTCCTCGCCTGTTTCTAGTACGTATGATGGAAGCTCGGGATAGGTTCCCATCCACCTGTCAACGTCAATAAAAGGGCGCGTAGAGATGGTAGAACTCCGTACATCTCAGCATATGGACTATTTTCATCGAGCTTGAAGTCGGTGCCTGGAGTCTTCTCGCATAGTGTCGCTGCGAGTGATTGCCTGCCTGTTCTGCCCCATGGGTACGAGTTGCAGTTGCACTTGAGCTGCATCACCTTCTCGACCATTTTGATGAGATTTTGAGTATCGGATATGGGAAGAAATGTAAGTTGAAAAGTACGTGTTAAGATATGGGAATCATCGCAAAAGACATTGTTGTGACCACGATCGACGTCATAGCGGGTAACTCTTCTAGCATCTGCATTGCATCTTTCATCGGCGGGTCATGATGATTTTCTGGTCAATGTCGGCGCCCGATATCCGTCTGGCCAGATCCCAGAAGCCATAGCGGGTGATCCGCGCGCTTGAGCTCGACTATGTCGTGTTCGAGAAGAATGAGTGCAGGCCTGGGCAGGGCAATCTCGTCAATAGGTCTTGAGGTCAGTTCTAAACGTCACGCCACCTCTCTGATTTTGACAGGATTGAAACGTATACACGTCGCCCTGATTTGGTCGTATAAGTCGTTGAGCTCTCTTGAGTATCGTGATTCTTCAGACGTGGTGAGAGGAGTGTACAGCGGTGTGACCGAGCTGCCTGTGAACAAGGCGTGCTTGAACAAAGGTGATGATGCATCTCAGCAACACACCAGATCGACTGCACCGTGAAGATGTGACAGTTGTTGAGCGATCAATCCACAGCAAGGGAAAGGAATCGATATAGGAGAGCTGCGGCACCTTGATGAGGGGCCGCTAAGTTAAAGCAAGGGTCGGTACCGCGTGCGTGCAGGGGTCGCCAAGCCAAGCCTATCGCAGACGGTATCAGTCGCGTCGACATGTTCAATTTCGTCCCTTTTCTGCCAGGTCCATCGTGACATTGCCAGCGCCCAAGGATTCGTACACTATTCACTCCTTTCAAACCGATCGCTCGGCTTTTCACAGCATGCATAGATAGTGGCCCACCTGTGCACCCACTTCGTGTTCCGGCCGCCATCCCTCGTTTCCACTTCTGTCCTCCATCCCGTCTCCAAAAGTGGCCTCTCGCTGGCCGCTCGACACCTTCCACCCACACAATGCATTTCGCCATGCCCCCGCGAAAGACATCGCGGCCGCCCCCGTACGCCGCTCGACAGCAGAGTGGATTCCAATTACCGCCCGCGCTGAAGAACCTCTTGCGACGGGATAAGCTACGATTGATCGTACTCGGAATATTGGCTTTCCTTGCAGTCTTCTGGGTACTGGGGCGGTCAGGCGGTGGCAGCATCGACTCAAAAGCACCCAGTCTCCCCAAGGTCGCAATAGGAAGTGGAGCGCCCGTGGTCATTGTCACGGTCCTCGACCCCAAGGCGGACCAGGGATGGGTAGCAAAGATCAAGCAGAACCGCGAGAGCTATGCGAAGAGACACGGTAAGGCTGCTACCTTGGCCGAGTAGCGTAAAGAAAACACTAATACGAATAGGCTACAAAACCTTCTTCCCATACAACGACCAGTATCCTCTTAATAACTCGCCCGTCACCTGGGCCCGCGTACCTGCCATGCGCCATGCCATGACCCTCTACCCAGGCACAACTTGGTTCTGGTACATCGACCACACCGCCCTCATCATGAACCCCGCCCTTCCCATCCATACGTCTCTCCTCACACCCGCGAAGCTCGAGTCCACAATGCTTTCCAACGCACCCGTTGTCCCACCAGACAGCGTCATCAAGACATTCAGCAACCTCAAGGGCGACCGAATTGACTTTGTTCTCGCCCAAGACAAGGACGGCCTTGCGCCTAGCAGTTTCGCCATCAGGAATGGCGAGTGGGCGAAGTACTTCCTCGACGTTTGGTTCGATCCTATCTACCGGACGTACAACTTTCAAAAAGCAGAGTTCCATGCGCTGGAACACATCGTACAGTAAGTGCCTCATATCGAACAGGATCCGTAGAATGATCAGTCTGACATGTAGTAGGTGGCACGGCACTATCCTAGCCAAACTCGCAATGATCCCCCAGAACCTCATCAACGCCTACGCAAACGGCCCCGCCGCGCCACAAAACGGACAGTTTAAGGAGGGTGATATCATCGCGAACTTTCCCGGCTGTGACAAAGATGGTCGCGAGTGCGCAAAGGAACAACAAACGTACTTCGAAATACTCGACAGAGCCTAAGATCTTGGAAGGCGAAAGTTCACGCAACGTTACGGCGGACAGACAGGAACACAAGGCAGGTTGAAATATAAACATTGCTCACGGCGTTCTTGGGCGCAAATGGCGTTTGATCAAATATGGCCAATGAGCAGTCTAGTTGAGCATGAGTCTGCAGACGCACTTCATGAGCGTAATGTTGTTTCACCATATCCTATACTACAATGAAATATACATGCACATCACGTCCCTCTCTATTCATACAGCGTCCGGGGCTTCATCAGAGCTCGTTCACAATCCGCCCCCAGGCTGCCTCTGCCTCTTGACACTGACCATGCTGCGTCTTGGCCTAGCCTTCCTATCCCGCGCAGCTATAACCTTCGGCCCACTCGTCGTGCTCGCACACATTGGCCTCCTCGCTCCCACAAACTTTCCCAGCGGACTGAATACCTCTATCTGCGGATAGTCTGTCTGCCAATCCGCCATATCATCACCTTCTCCCACTCCCAATTCCTCTTCGCTCTCTTCTTGGGCAAAAGGATCATCACCAGGCTTCGGATTGAATTTTCTCTCCTTCATCTCCCACTCAGCTTTCTGGCGTGCTTGCTTAAGCTTCTGCGCATGATTCGGATCCTTCTTGACATTCCCCACCGGCCTCCACCCCTGCGGCCTCCTCGTCTGGCAGCTCACCTCCACCCACCCCACGCCCTCGATCAAAATATCTGTACTCCAGATGCGAAAGGGAAGATTCTCAACCTTCATCTTACCCGCCACGCTCGACGTGACAGGGCCGGCGAGCGCTTTGGTCACGTCCCACTTGAGCTTAAACACCCCGGCGGAGTGCATTTTGTTCCCGACATTCGGCGCGAGGATGGCTGGGACTTGGAGTTGGCGATCGGAGGTTTGGGCTTGGTAGTCTTGCGCCTTGTCTGTGCGTGTGACGTGTGAATCGATGGGTACGAAGGGGTGGATAATAAAGACTTGCTCGGATGTCGTGGGCGTGAGACGAATCAAGCCGCCGCCCAGAATCAACGACTGTCCGGGTTTGAGCACGTAGCGCTCTGCGTTGAGCCGCGATGTCATGACGAGGTCGTTGTGCGCACTGGGGAGCACAAAGGTCTCAAGACCTGGAGTTGTGCGCGCGAGGCCGGGAAGGTCGATGAGTTCGCCGCGGTTGCGGCCAAAGGGAATGCGGATGGGTGACGCGGTGGTGCCAGGGAGGGAGGAGGCGATGGGGAGGACGGGGTAGGGGGTATATGGTTGTGGTGGGGGAAGTAAGGCATCGGGGTCATCGTCGAGGTCTTCTTCAGGTGTTTCGAGCTCTTCAGGAGGTTGATGGACGTGTTTTTGAGGTTGCTTTCCTAGACGCTCATTCTCTGCGTCTTCTTCTGCGAGTTCTCGCTGCACTCGTGCGAGGTCTTCGAGGGAGTTTGCGCTGTTGAGCATTTCTTCGCGTTCAGCTGCCGAACGGACCTTGCGAATTTCTTGATAGTCGGCGCCTCGTCCCTTTGGGAAAACAGCTTCAAAGAGGTTAGACTTTCCTACATTGACTTTGCCAACCATCCAGCCTGCGCCGCCTCGCTCCCAAATGTCCTCTTTGACCTGCTTTGTCCACCACCCTCGTTTTGCACTGACAAGCCGCACATTGCCCAGACGTGCCAGCTTGTTCTCGCGTCCAAGCGCATCTCGCAGTACGTTGTTGATGTACGGCATGAGCACGTCAACCTGCTCCTTCTTGGGTGCCAGCAGATCTGCTCTTGTGATGATGAAGCTTATCTCGGCTATGCGATCGTGGGCGACCCATCCTTTGTGTTTTGCTCGTCGATTCTGTGTTCGGAGCTTCGGTATGCGCAGGGCGGTTTGCAGGCGAGGAATGATGGAGAGTGGAAAGTCGGCCGCGTCGACTACGTGATAGATGTGATTGCGTCGGTGGGGGGACTCGGCGATAGTCTGCTGAATCGACTCGACTGTCGGATGGTGTATCGGCGATCCCACGCGGTGGTGGATCAGGTTGTGACAACGGTCGCATACTGGCGTCTCTGGTTGCGCGTCTGCATCATTGGGAGTATTTAGGCCATGCTCGCCTACACCCATTTCACCAAGCAACGTCTTGTCCACACCCTTCAGGGCATTCGCAAAGATGTCGTCTTCCTGGGATGTCTCCTTCGCATCCCACCCCAGATACTCTTGAACGACTTTCCGCTTGACATTGTAATAGCCTGCCTCTTTCGTATCGAATATCTGACTAGGGGCACCGCATCCCGGACACGCCCTTGGTAGAGAAGCGCGTGGATCAGGCACTTGGCCAGATGAGGCGTCTACTGGCGGGGTCTCGACAGGTTCGGTCGGAGGGATGGCGGCGCTGGTTTGCTGTTGCGCTCGACCGAATGCTGAGAACTCTCTCGACGTCGTGGAGCGTGGCACATGGCGGCGGGCAGTGGCTATCGGTGGTCTAAGAAATGCTGGACACAAGAATATGGGTATCGAAGCTGGGTAAGCATCATGGTTCAGCAGCGTCCTGGCCTGGCGAAGAGCAGGGCGCATACTGTGGACGAAGGTGTCTGCGCCAGTCGTGGGGTGGCGTGCGACAAGTTGGTAGAGATCAGACTGGTTGACATTCACTCTTGTCCCGCGGCCTGTGACGACGCGCATTATGGCATAAAATTATCTGCAAGCTTCGGATTTAAGCAAGGGCCTGGCCGCTGCAGCAAATCGGAGCGCGATCGCCCTCGCCCCGTCAACTGTGAGTCTGTGCCCAAGCTCCCTCCCGCGTCCAGGCGTGGAGGTACAACCACCGCTTCTTTTGCTTATTTCTGGGGAAAATACTCTCAGACCACCCAGACAGCTTCCACCAGACCCCTCAGCCGCTGTCTCCATCGCTCCTTCCCTCACCTCCCCCAATTGCTTTATTCCTGTGCTGTCAAACACAGACACACCACACATCCGCCATGCTCGCCACATCAAGAACCGCGCTGCGTCAAGCGGCCACTAAGCAGCTCTCCGTCAAGTCCACCGTGCGCGCCGTCTCCGTGTGGTCGCAGGTTCCTCAAGGACCTCCAGTAAGTGCTCAAGGTTTGAGAGTTGCCAATTGCATTTAACGCATGCTAATAACTCACCAGGATGTAAGTTGAACTCCCGTGGAGCAATTGTATGACTGTAACTCACCGCCACCCCGCACAGGCTATTCTGGGTATTACTGAAGCCTTCAAGGCCGATAGCAACCCCCAAAAGATCAACCTGGGTTCGTACAGCACATGAGTCACTTGATGTGAATGTAATTTGACCCGCGCAGGTGTCGGCGCATACCGCGATGACAAGGGCAAGCCCTACGTTCTCCCTTCCGTGAAGGAGGCAGAGAAGAAGATCATCGAATCCAACCTCGACAAGGAGTACGCCGGCATCACCGGTGTCCCCAACTTCACCAAAGCTGCCCTCAAGCTTGCCTACGGCTCCGACTCTGCCCCTCTCAACGAAGACCGCATCGCCGTTACCCAGACCATCTCGGGCACTGGTGCTCTACGCGTTGGTGGCGCCTTCCTCGAGCGTCACTACCCCAACGCAAAGACCGTCTATATCCCCAATCCCTCCTGGGCGAATCACAATGCTGTCTTCAAGGACTCGGGCCTCAAGGTCGAGAAGTACCGCTACTACAACAAAGACACCATTGGTCTCGACTTTGACGGTATGGTTGCCGACATCAAGGCCATGCCCAAGGGCAGCATTGTCCTGCTTCACGCTTGTGCCCACAACCCAACTGGTGTTGACCCTACTGAGGAGCAGTGGGTGAAGATTGCTGAGGCCGTCAAGGCTGGCGACCACTTCCCCTTCTTCGACATGGCCTACCAGGGCTTTGCCTCCGGTGACACCAACAAGGACGCTTTTGCGCTCCGTCACTTCATCAAGGAGGGTCTTCGACCGGTCCTTTGCCAGTCTTTCGCCAAAAACATGGTACGTTGGCCTTCTTCCTCTTTCTGTGCTCTTTTTGACAGAGTAATCAGGGTCTTTACGGCGAGCGTGTTGGTGCCTTTTCTGTTGTCTGTGAGTCAGCAGATGAGAAGAAGCGCGTCGACTCGCAGATCAAGATCCTTGTCCGCCCACTCTACTCCAACCCTCCAGTCCACGGTGCTCGCATCGCCTCCCAGATCCTCAACGACTCATCGCTTAATAAGCAGTGGCTCGGCGAGGTCAAGGGCATGGCTGACCGCATCATCACCATGCGTGCTCTGCTTAAGGAGAACCTCGAGAAGCTCGGCAGCAAGCATGACTGGAGCCACATCACCTCACAGATTGGCATGTTCGCGTACACTGGCTTGAAGCCTGAGCAGATGGATGCTCTGGCTAAGGAGGTGAGTCACTAAAAATACTTGAAGAAACGAAAGCATTTGCTTGGCTACGGACTAACTCATCTGAACAGCACTCGGTATACGCTACCAAGGACGGACGTATCTCGGTGGCCGGTATCACTAGCGAGAATGTTGGACGTCTTGCCGAGGCCATCTACAAGGTCAAGGGCTAGATTATGGTCATTGGGACAGCTTTCTCCTGATTGGATGATTACACGAACAATCTTGACGGCACGGTGTAGCAGTACATTGTACCACAACCCAGCACCAGTGGCGGTCAAAATGTATAACGAAACTAGACGACAACCAATTCCAATGAAGCTTGGCGTATTGACTTTGACACTTGACAACTTTTCTTCTGCTGACCGGCTATCGGCACGGGATGAGCTCAAGGTCCTCCACTCGTTCTCGTGAGCTTGTCCGGCCCTGCTTCCACCTGCATACGTTCTCCACACCCCACAGCAAGTCAGTCTGAGAAAGAAATGATTCGTGCATAGCAGATCTTTACCTATACAGGCATGACCCGTACCTTATACTACAGTATGGTGGAACCTCGCTACAAGCTTCAGGTTTCGATGGTGCAACCCTTGCTTCTCAGACTTGCAATTGGCGCGATCGTGGGAATTTCGAGCTGTCAGAGTCGCAGCAGTCGTGCTCATGAAAAGAAAAATCCACCCGTCATAGTGCGGAGCCTGAAAAGTCCATTACGTTGATGCCCCAAGGTAAAGTACAGTCGGTACGTTGAGCCTTGAAGCTTGTGAAGGCTGCAGTGAGGATTTGGTGTTGCTACTCTCGAGACGATTGTTAATGCTCTTGAGACGCTGCGATCAGGTAGTGTGCAGGAGGCGAAAATCACGAATGTTGATCTTGGCTGCCTCAGGCAGCGAGTCCCGAGCTGGCGACCCCTGCACACGACGGAATGACACCGACAGCTCGTTGGCCCGGAGTAGGCCGGATGAACAGGTATTCACCCGCTTGGGCTGTTCAGTGCAGGTTTTGTGCCGAAACTACGAGGGAGGATGCCTGTCATCGGTGCCAGGACGGCATGAAGTATCGTCAAGTGGCATGACGAACAGTGGAGCTTAGGGAAGCAGGACGCTCGTTGTTTGCAAGTGTGCCCGTGTACAGCAATTGTAGCACATGATGGATCCTCTTGTGAGGTGGTTTGTGGTAGACCAATGTTAGTGGCTTGTGTGGAAATTTCGGTGATGCAGGGCAAGATTTTGGATCTGCACAATGACATCGACGAGTGACGTCGGTCGTCAGCTTGTCGAGCAACCCCCATAAATGCATCGTCTATCACCCCTCCATGGAGAGGTTGAATAGTGACAAGCAGCATATTCGAACGCTTCTAGACCCGCTTGGCAGGCGGTGACCGTCTTTATTTTCACCTACCTTGCATGGCCTGCTGGCAGAGCAAAGCACAACGAGGACCCGGCAACCCAGCAAGACGCAAAAAGGGTCCACGAAGCTAGCTTCATCAGCCGCAGAGGGGAGCATGGCGTGGGCAGAGGTGCCGGGCCAGACAGACATGACTCCACCGGCCATGGGCGATGCGCATGGCGGGCGTCGGCGGTGGCTAGGGGTGGTGCTCGTCGCGGCGGTTGTCATGCGGCCGGCGGTGGAAGGACGAGCAGCGGCGTCGGGAGAGATGGTGGTGATGATCAACGGCGAGCGATGGTGGATTGACGTCGAGGTATCCACCTGCATATAGCGAGCCTTATCCTCTGGCTCGTCGCCGCGTGCCCCTCCTCGAAGTGATGCCACCCACCGCCTATTGTGCCCACCAGACCGCACCCACACAGCTGAATTTCCTCGCGTGACTCCCGCAGCCCGGCCTTGATTCTTGTCTCCTCGCAGCAGCAGCAGGCACTTTTTTGCGCGTACGCGTTTGCCGTGAGTGGAATAGTCGCCGCCGCCGCCAAAAGGTCGGCAACTGAGGCCGCGGACGCTGCAGGCTTGAAGCGAGCGGGACAAGCTAACATATTGCTTAGTCGCAACCAGCAGGCAAAGGCAGTGCAGACGGACAAAACATAACCGCAGGCCAGCCACTCCCACTGCGACCAACACCCAGCTTTCTGTTTCAGGACAGCCTCTCCTCGCAACGGCTCTCACAGCTCGGCGGGCCGGCCCACTCGTCATACCCTAACCACATCGAGCAGCGTCGGTGAAGGTGCGGACTCGCAGGCAGTCGGACCACCCAGGCGCGCCCAACCCCACTGCGCGTGCTGAGCAGCAGACGAGCATCTGCGACACCAAGTACACGCGGGTGTCGCCAGTGTCTCACGCGAGCTCCCGAGAATCAGAGTTGCGGTGCAGCGTGCAGAGCTGTCTGTCTCGAAGCAATGTCGGTAAGCGACGACAAGGTTCGTGTGCCCCTCCTCCCCCTTCCTCGCCTCGTGCCTCCCCGGCTGTGTGCCCGCTGCGTCGCACTCCTACTTCCCTTGCGCCTCCCATAGACCCTGCACTCGCCCCTCTCTGCCCTCTGCCCATCCTCGCAGCTGATCTTTGGCGACAGAACGGTGCCGAGGGCATCATGGCCATCCCCGGCGCAGAGGACACCATCGACCCGGCGACCTTTGAGCAGATCCTCGAGATGGACGAGGACGAGGTCGACCGCGAGTTCAGCAAGAGCATCGTCTTTGACTTCTTCGGCCAGGCCGACAGCACATTCGAGAAGATGGACAAGAACCTGTGAGCCGCCCCCATCCCCCACTCCCGCTGCGCCTCCCTGCCACGGGCACTGGCGCTGGCGCTGCAGAGACGCTCCGCTGACGCACTGCAGAGAAAAAAAGGACGGTGAGTACCTCAAGACGCTGAGCGAGCTCGGCCACTTCCTCAAGGGCTCGTCCGCCACCCTCGGCCTCACAAAGGTCAAGGACTCGTGTGAGAAGATCCAGCACTACGGCTCGCTCAAGGACGACGCGGGCACCAAGGACATCACCGAGGAGGAGGCCCAGAAGAAGCTCAAGAGCATCATCGAGCAGGCCAAGACCGAGTTCACAGAGGTCAAGGACGTGCTCAAGGAGTTCTACAAGGACACGCCATAAAGCGCGCATCTCACGAGCACAGTCACCACCGCTGGGCCACGATGCCGGCGTCGGCACCACACGCTCGCACACTCGCCGCACCCACACGCAGCAGTGTGCCGTAGCGCCTCCCGTCCTGCTACGCCCACCGGTCTATGCACAACGACCATTTCCTTCGTCAACGACACGGGACATTGCCAAGCATGTCGCCATGAATTGCGGGGACCGATTTCTATAGCCACCCTAGAACACGCCTCTCGCTTCTTCCTGCACCTTTGTACAAACCTTTGAGCGTTTTCCCCCAAAAGCATGAATTGTTCCGCTGTGTCTCGTGCCGTCGAATGTTCTTCAGCCCTATGTGATGATCTTGGGCCCAAACGCGCCTCAAGGTTTGGAGCGGCGGCGTGTCACCCCACCATGCACACGCCCACGGAACCGCCATGCTACGTCATCGCGTGCCGTTGAAAGGCTCACCACCAGCGTACATTGATCAGATATTGCATTGCCGCACATTGGCATACCTTGAGTCGCTATAGTTCGAGGCTTGATGTTCGACATCTCACTGCACGCTCCCTCCCTGCTTTGACCCCACCAAGCCACCCCTGGTCCCATCTCCAACGTCTGCGCTCTCTGCTTGAATGCTGATCACCCGAACATTGCCACTGCGCCGCATCGCTGCACCAATCACTAGCCTCCCCAATTTCTCAGTGATCAACATCTGTGTTCCTCGAATTTGCTCACGCACGTACAACCAGGTTCCCACGTCCCCACCCGCCCGTTCATTGGTTCATCCCTCCCAGCCTCGAAGATACCACACATTCCCGATCATGGGCAAGAAAAAGCAGACTGGCGAATACAATGACTTTTTAGATGGCGAAAAGCTCCGCGATAATGGAGAAATTCGGACATCTCTACAACGCCCTGCCACGGCCCAAGATGTCTCACCACCGCCAGTTCATCAAGGTAGAGGAGGAAACAAGAGACAAGGGAAAGGAAAAGGTGTACCAAGGAAACCGCCCCTCACGCACTTCCTCTGCTTGCCACTTGTTACAGATACCAGCAGAGAACAGCTTCAGAGAAGTTTAGAGACGTTGAAGCGAGATCTGCAGGAGAAGGCTGTAGTCCCGCCAAAAGCTGTGCGACCGCTTGGTACCCTCCATCTCACCCTGGGAGTCATGAGTCTGGACGAAACAAAAATGGAAGAAGCAAAGCAATATCTACAAAACCTCGGTCTCCACAGACTACTCCGCGACCTGACCCAACGAGGAGTAGCAGAGAAAGCAGCCGAGGACGGGACGATATCTGAGAACCTCAATGCAGCCGCCTTACCAGATACAGACGGCCTGACCATCGGCTTGGAAGCGTTGACGCCAATGCAATCACCACAAAACACCAGCATATTATACGCCACTCCCGTAGATCCCACGCATAGACTTTATTCATTCGCATCAGCGTTAAGGAAAGACTTTACGGAGAAGGGATTCATGATTGAAGACACGCGGCCCTTGAAACTGCATGCCACCATCATCAACACGATATATGCGAAGCCTGGAGGCGGACGAGGGAGGAAAAATACGGTCAAGGAGACGCTGAAACACATTGAGCACAAAGTCTCGCCACATCATCATTCGCACTCACCACATACCAATAACACCTCCCACTCCATCACCGACTCCGATCACAAAGCAGTCGACAAGGCATCATCTGACGACGAAGAGCAAGTCGAACAAAATCAAGGTCATGGTCCCGATGCAAAGAGCTGGTTGCGCTTCGATGCGAGAGAGTTGATTGAGAAGTACAAGGACTTCAAGTGGGCGGAGGAAGTGAGGATAGATCGCGTGCAGATATGTAAAATGGGGGCGAGAAAGGTGTGGAGTGGGGGGAGGGAGGGGGAAGGGGAGGTACTAGATGAGCGGTACGAGGTAGTAGAGGAGAAGGGGATATTCGAGTAGTGGACTGGGCAAGGGAGAGTGAGATTGGAGGGGGTTGATGGTAGAAGAGGGAGAGAGAGTTTGGGAGATGCTGTACAGGATGTAAATACAGAACGAGTTGAGGTCTCAGGTGGGGAAGAAAGATTTCAGCCTGCTCGAAATGTGGGTGCACGATGCTTCAAAGTGCGGCTTTGTCATTTTGACCAGCACTATCTCGACACGCGGTACGAGATGATCCTCAAAGAAATGGAGGTAGATGTTCAGTCAAAGCGAGTGAGCGAACTTCATCGGTGCAATCCAGAGTATTGATATGTCACGTTCATCTCGAGCCCTACTCATAGAAGGTTGCGTTGAAACTATACTAAAACGATTGGTATCACCTCTTCCCTCCTCCCTCTGACCTCTTCTTTTTCTTCTCACCCTGCTAGATATTCATGAAGAAGCTCTTCTCCCCTTCCTTGGGTTCCACCCACACCCTCTTCAGTATCGGATCCGCACAACTGATCCTAATCCTCTCCGGCGTCGCGGGGCTCTGCAGGCTCAACACGCTCGTCTCTCCAAACTGTGCGCGCGCCGCCTTGAGCGCATCGCGAATAGCGAAGAAGACGCAGCTTCCCATGAAGAGGGGAGGTTCGCCTATAACATGGCGTTAGCAACATGAAAAGAGCATGATCAAGGGCGGGAACTCGTCGTGACTTACCAACACCCCTACTTCTCTGAATCGTCCTCAAATTCTCCCACGTCACATCCTTGAGCAGACTAACATTAAACACCTGCGGAATATCCCTAAACCCTGGAATCTTGTAATTCCCTGGTCCCTTCGTGAACAACCCTCCCGTAGCCCTCACCCACAGACTCTCCTCGGTCGTGAAGAGGCCCTGGCCCTGCACGAATGCGCCTTCAATCTGCCCGTAGTCGATGGAAGGGTTGATGGACCGCCCAACGTCCATTTTGACGTCAGCACGCAAGACGGTAAAGTCGCCGGTGAGCGTATCGATCTCGACTTCAGCGGCGGCCACACCTTGAGTGAAGTAGAAGAACATTTGCCCCGTGTTGGCGCCCCAGACGTAGCCGATATCTGGGGTTTTGTAGAAGCCTTGAGCAGACAGATTTGTGCGGTCAAAGTACGCGGCGTGCGCAAGGGCTTTCATGGTCGCGTCTTTACCCAGCTTCTCGCGGTAGGGCGCTAGACGTGTGTTGAGTTCAGTGCAGGCGTTGAAGATGGCGTAGCCGTTCAAGTCGGAGGACGCTGATGCCGCTGTTGACGATGTGTTCGCGACCGTGTTGGTGGCTGTTTCGCTGATGAAGACGTCTGCGAGTGGCACTCCGAGCGTCTCAGCGGCGATCTGCGTCATCTTGGTATGTAGGCCTTGACCCATTTCTGTGCCGCCATGCGCGACGAGGATGCTGCCGTCATGGTAGATGTGCACGAGGGCGCCGGCTTGGTTGAGGAAGAGGGCGGTGAAGGAGATGCCGAACTTGGTGGGAACGATGGCCAGGCCGCGCTTGTTCCATTTATGGGACGAGTTGTGTGTTGTGATGGCTTCGCGGCGTTGGGAGTAGTTGGACTCGGTTTGCACTTGTTCGTACATGAGCGGTACGTACCAGTCCTTGAGCTCTTGGTTGTAGTGAGTGATCATGTTGGTTTCGGGCTTGTACATGTTGATTTCGCGCATCTTTTCGGCGGAGATGTTGAGGTGGTCTGCAATTTCTTCGATGTAGCATTCGGCGATGAAAAGTCCTTGAGGGCCACCAAAGCCACGGAAAGCAGTGTTGGAGACGGTGTTTGTCTTTGCTACGCGGCCACGGACGTGCACATTGGGAATAGAGTAGACGCCATCGATGTGAGAGAGGGAGCGCTCGACGACAGCGCCAGACAAATCTTGAGACCATCCGCCATTACAGAAGACGTCGGCATCAAGAGCCTGGAGTTTGCCATCCTTGTTGACAGCAACCTTCCAGCGAGCGAGGAAAGGATGGCGTTGTCCAGACGTAGCAATGTCGTCCTCACGACTAAGCATGCATCGAACAGGTCGACGAACCTTATTCGCTGCACAAGCCACAATACCAGCAAGCTGAATCGATCTCGTCTCTTTGCCTCCAAAGCCGCCACCCATACGTTTAACGCGAGTAACAATCTTGTTCGCCGCAACGCCAACAACCTTCGACACATACGCCTGCGTCTCAGCTGGATTTTGCGTGCTGCTGAAAATCTCCATTTCTCCATCCTCCGGCTTCGGAACAGCAAGACAAGCCTGCGTCTCAAGGTAAAAATGCTCTTGCCCACCCATGCGCACTGTACCAGTGAAGACGTGATCAGCTTCCGTAAACGCCTTCTCCGTATCTCCCTTCTTGATGTGTCGGAAGTGGTTGAAGTAGCTCTCGTGCTGGATTGCCTCTTCGATTGTGAAAATGGCAGGAAGCTCCTCGTACTCGATCTTGACAGCTCGAGCAGCTTGCTCGGCGCGCTTCATCGTGTCTGCGAGGATCATGCCAATTGGCTGACCGACTGTAAAGACTTCATCCACGGCGAAGAAGACTTCGTCGCAGGCTGGAGCGCCCCACCAGTTTGCTTCTGGAGATGCGAGATCTTTGTGGTCCACGAATGCAACGACACCGGGTTCGTTCAATGCCGGCTCTGCATCGACCTTGAGGAGCTTTGCGTGCGGCTTTGTTGATAGCACAAGACATCCGTAAAGCTCGTTCCTCTGCAGCGGGATATCATCTGTATATTGTGCCTCGCCTGTACACTGCTTCATAGCCGCAACGTGGTTCTTGCTCTGTCCAACCTCTTTCAGTTTATACGCCTCTGCAGCCTTGCCATCTTTTTCGCCCGAGCTGATCTCACGCTCAATCTCGCCGATTGCTTGGGTGTCAATTTCAACTTCTGCATGCAGTTCTGCGAGCACTTCGTGGTAGAACTTGTAGAAGAAGCTGAGAGCCAGAGACTTGCGGTACGTCGCCATGCCACCAGGCACTCCAAACCGGAGGTCAAAGTCCTCTTCGAGCTTGTCCATGACTCCCTCGAGTGTAGCCAGGTCGGTAAACTTCTTGCCTTGGAGGAAGTCCATGGCCTTGCGCGCAGCGATGGTGGTAGGCGCCATACCGCCGTAGACAAGATCAACGCTATCCACAACATCTCCATCTGAAAGAGACACACGCAGCGCAGCGTTAACAATAGCAATATCATCATCCTTCCTCTTCGACTGCTTATACGCACGGATAAACTCCCCCTTCTCCTTCGCAATCGGGATCCTCAGCCCAGCAATAATCGCATCCGGAGGCAGCGCAGTCTGCCTATATCCCTTGAAGAAAGTCGACATGGGAATCTCGGTCGTCTTCTCTAAGCTCTTTGCAAGCAGCGTCGCATTCGTTGCAACAAACACCGGGTTCAGATCTGAGATTGGACTCGCGGTCGCCAGGTTACCCGCAGGCGTGCCTACGTTTCTAATCTGCCGTCCAGCGAAGTACCGAATCTGCTTGAGGATTGTAGAAAATGGCTGACCTCGCGTCTTCCCATAGTGCTTGACAGCATCTTCGCAGATCTGCTCGAGATCTGTCAATACCACGTTCCCGCCGATCTCGAGATGATCGTCGTGGAACTTGAAATGTCGAAGTTCAGGAATATCGCCAACGAAGACGGAAGCATTGTAGTTCATGCCCTTGAACTTGATCTCGATCTGCGTCTCTGTCGATCCTGCAATAATCTTCGCAGACGGATACGCGCTCTTGATCTCCAGCAATTGCTCGAGCGTCGTTGGCCTGAACCACTTCTTCTTCTTGTTACCAAATGCAAGCGGCTTAAAGTCGTGTTTCCGCAACTGAGGAGGGAAAATGAGCTCTGTGTCGGGATTATACTCGATGAACCCGGGCGGTGTGAACCTCTTGATAGGCTGGTCTTCTGTGCCATTGCTCTTGCAACATCCACCTCCATTTGCGCCATTCTTTTCCATGCAGCATCCACTTCCACCATTCGCTGAAGCCTTGCCACATCCCGTCTTCACACTGAAACTTTGCGCCGCGTCTAATATAGGCCTGTAGCCTGTACATCTGCACAGATTCCCATCAAATGCTTCCTCGACATCGTGTTCGGTTGGCGCATCGGTGTTGCGTAGCAGGGCGTATAAGCTCATTACGATACCTATCAACAGTTCATTAGTAGTTTCCTTCCACAACACTCCCCAAAGCTCTTGGACAAATATACTCACCAGGCGTACAAAACCCACACTGACTACCATTACCCTTCGCAATCCTCTCCTGCGCGGGATGCGGCCTCTTCACATTTCCAATCCCCTCGACCGTTATGACATGCTTCCCATCCACGCTCACCAGCGGCGCAAGACACGCGTTGACGGATGCATGATAAATCTTATTCGTCGTAGGATTCAGCTGCGACACGACCACGGTACACGCTCCACATCCTCCTTCTGCGCAGCCCAGCTTCGTGCCCGTCAACCCGATGCCGCGCAGATACTCGAGCAGCGTAACTTCGGGATCAGCGTCATCGAGCGTAACTTTTGTGCCATTGAGGTAGAAGCGCAATGTGTCGTCGTAGGAGGATGTGATGTCTGCCAGGGACCGGGTCGCGGTCTCCGACACGGCTGGGTCGGGGGTGATGAGGCCTGGGGCCATGGTTGGCTGTGTTTCTATGTTGTGTTCAGATGGCGGCGAATATATTCTTGCCTCAATCCCAATTCAAGACAGGCAACAAAACCAATACAATGTCTTCGCCACACAATCACAGGAAATGAATTGTGAACAAAGAGACGAAGGAAATCAAGTAGATGGTTCAATTCCCCTCTCGCAATCAGCCCGAGACCCTTTCATTGTGGAGAATCGAGATCGGGGGCAAAGCCGCCTAGATAGTAAGTAGATCTTGTACCGCGGCAGGCCATGGGTAGCGACACCGACAAAAGCAAATCAACGAATCAGAGCCAACATGTTTGCGTCTTATCTCGCGGCGCGTGCCTAGTAGCTGTCGCTCCGCGCGCAGGAGCTCGCCGATGGCCGTTAGTTTTGCTGTGCCCCTCCATCCCACCCCCCCACTTGCCTTGTCCGACGCTAGCGTGGTGGACGCGTAGTGGACACGTGAGTTCAGCTCGCAGAACGCTTTTGGCAGCATGTAGATGTGCTTTTTGGCCGTTTGGCGAAGACCGCGGTTGAACATGGAGGATGGAGATGGCCGAAGTGATCAGTGGTGAAATGCTGGGCTGCAAGCCGTGTGAGATCGCTTCAAGACATCACGTTGCAAGCAAAGAGGACCAAATTGAATCAACCAAGTTGTAGTAACAATTACATGACCGTACTGTACAATCAGAGAAGGAAATGTGATTACCATGATCGCGTCTCGTTCTCATGGCAGACCCTCTACCAGTGCCCAAACACGTGTATCCACCATTAGCCCTAGGTAAGATCCTGCCGCACCGGACACATAGGAACGTATTACGTAGTATTCGTGTCCGTCAATGGAAATATGTTTTTGCCATGTACTGAGAAAGATGGTGCAAAGGCACTGGGGGTATTTTAACGTAGGGAAGACGATAGGCCCAATGGTCCAGAGGAAAATGAAGTGCTGTTCATGAGCCATGCTCGACGGGCGTGAGACGTATTCGGAACCATTTCTGGTAAGTAGCCAATAGATGAACGCTCAAGCAAGAATCAGATCAAGCAGGCAAACAATGACAATTTCGGTCATGGTTATGATCGACGGCAAGGCGCAGCCATGCCATAAAGTAAGTCGAAGTCGGAAGAATGAGCATCGGACCGCACCGCAGACAATGTCACCGGCACATCGCACGTCAGGCAATCGAAGTTCGTTATCCGGATGAGCGTCATGTCAAACCACGCGAAGCAAGGTCCAAACTTGGTCATGCAAGCAAGCATCAATCGATGAGGTCTCAGCAACATGCGCACTGTCAAGGCGGACACGTGACGGTTTAGGCTCCAGGTTGAGGCGGCTGGCCACCTTGTTGTTGAGCAATGGAAGCATACCACATGGCGAGATAGTTCTGGTAGCCGCCATAGACAGCATAAGGATCAGCGGCACCGCCCGCAGGAGCGGCGGCAGATGCAGGAGGCTGCGCAGGAGGAGCGCCACCATAGCCATTAGAGGGAGCTGGTGGCTGTTGTGAGTAGCTGTTATCGTAGCCACCATTGGCATTCCCGTTGTCACGTCTGCGAGAATTATTCTTCTCACGCTATAGTGAATCAGTGACACATTCAACAGAGCGACAAATATTGACTTACCACTTGGTCGACCTTCTCCCAAATAGCGCGCTTTGCATCTTCGATGGCCTGGCGAGTTCCGACAAGGCCAATGTCACGCTCAATGTCAGCACCAGAGGCTTGCGAGACATTGATCTTGCATCCGGTCTCAGACTGCATCTGTTTAATGGTCTCACCACCTTGTACACGTTAGTATTGAGCGACGCATCCATCAGTGCGTATCGTACCTTTACCAATGATCATACCAACTGCATCAGAAGGAACCATCATGTTATCATTGATCTTGTTGCCACCAGCAGCAGCAGCGCCAGCAGCAGCGCCGCCGGCGTAAGGATCAAAGTTGTCACGCCTGTTGTTCTGTTGTGGCATGGGCTGCTGTGCTTGAGCAGATCCGTCCATTTGCTTCGTGTCACTGTCGACAATCTCCATGATGAGCTCCTTAGCATGAGCAGCAGCGGAAGGGCTTCCAATGAGGTTCACAGGGCGAAGTCCGTTCACGCTCTTGTTCTCACCGACGATGTTCACGTGGCAGCCACTGCGTTCTTGCAGGTCACGAATAGTCTCGCCGCCCCGACCAATGATTAGGCCAACAGTACGATCAGGCACCATGATTTGAGACGATTGTTCACCTTCGCGAAGAGCAGGTTGTTGCTGACCGACCGTTTTCGCACCAGGTCGCGCATTACGGCCGGTCTCACGAGCAGGATTGCCGCCATTCTCCTCAATGATGCGGTTGATCTCGCGCTTAGCGCTAATGCGCGCACCGGGGCTGCCGGTGATACGGCACTGGCGCTGAGGTCCGGACTCAGGGCCGTTGATGAATTGGATCCTAGTACTTGATTCTTGTTCAATACGACGGAGACTCTCACCTTGACGCCCAATTACAAGGCCAACTAAAGAAGAATCAATGAGAATCACCTCAGAGTTGTCATTGGGGGGAGGGGATCGCGGCTGAGCACCATATGCCGCTTGTGATGGGGAAAAGGCGTCACGTCTAGGAGGGGAGCGAGATCGTTCACGTCCATAGCCACCACCGCGGCGCTCATCACGACGCTCGTCTCGGTAAGGATTATAGCCATCGCGCGCACCGTCACGGCGAGCCGGCGAGCGCGAGCGAGAGCGTGAGCGGCGGTATGACTGGGCGCCGTGGCGAGGATCTTCTTGATGTGCTGTCATAGCGTAAGTCTGCGATGAGTCGCCAACAGCAGACCAAGGGTCTGTACCTGGACGAGGGTCGAAGGCAAGACCCTTTTGTGCTGCGAAACCGCGCGCTTTGGCGAGCGCATCTTGTATGCTGACAGAGCCTGAGCTCACGGGCTTGATGGCACTGAGATCGAGACTTCCAGAGTGCGTGGGCTGCGGGAAATTGTAGCCGGGCATCGCGGGTGGAGAGGCCGTCGGCATGGCGCCAGGAAAGCCGGGAGGAAGCTGAGGCGGCGGCGGGTGATGTGCGGGAGGTCCTTGCTGAGGTGTCTGTGACGGGGTGGTCGAAGGGCCTCGTCCAGCAGCTATGCGCGCGTCAGAAATGGTAGCAATGTGAAGTAGCGCGATGCACTTACCCAGTGCTGCCAAAATGGCGTTCAGGTCGGGAGTTGGAGCAGCCATCGCGATTGCGCTTGTCGAAAATCTAGTGCGTCAAATACAAGTTGACGTGTGTGAGGTAGAAGGAGGTTGTCGGCAACAAAGGGCGGATGGGGTTGAATGCGCCGATTGCCGTTTGTCGTGTTGGATCTCTGTCCGTTCGTGCGCTGGAAGGAAAAGCACTTGGAGAGGAGGCGCGCCAAGACCGACTAGCTGCTTTTGTCGATCGGGCCAGACAGCCCAGCCGCACGTGAGGCTTCTATTACTTTGCATGTGCCGACAAACGAAAGTGGTATCATTTAATGCTTGCAACAGCATGCTTCTGTTGCTGTTTCATTCATAACTAAAAACTATCGCTGCCATATCTCCATGCAGTCTTGTCATGCCTTCGTGGTTTTCAAGCTCAGTTACGAACGTATACTCAAACGTCTGCACATGCTCCCGGTACTCCAAGGCTCTGCTATCCAAAATGACTACAAGGCGAAAAGCGGAAATGATGTCGTAGAGAAAATTCCTCGTCTGCGGTGGGTATAGATGAACTCGTGACGGAAGCATCACACTGAAACCAAGCAATGCCAGCGAAAATCGACAAATGCGGTTGCGGCCCAGAACGAGCCATCCTGAACGGCGGCAACCAATATGGACAAGAAGAATGGAATCACAATGCGGTCGTAGCTGGGTGGTAGAGTGTACTCGAATACGACGCCAGCGTGCTGTATGCGAGTCTTCCAGCACATTTCAGGAATGGCGCAGGCTCCAAGGTTTATTTCATCATGTTGGAGATGCTGTTCCACTTTTGCTTCAGGTTCTCGTGCTCCTCATTGATCTGGAACTGTGTTAGAGATTGATAGGCAGGAGATCAAGGTGGAGCAGCACTCACGGTTGCCCATTGCATCTTCGTCGCCACCAATTCTTTTTCCATCTCGGCCATTTGCTCTTCAAGAGCACGATTCTCGTTGTGAACCACAATGTTCTTCTGCATCACGGTTTCCATCTCGTTCTTCAGCCGTGCTTCAACTTCCTCGGGCTGGCTGTTCACAATCTTTTGTAACTCCTCGACCTTCATCTTGAGCGTCTCATTCTCTTCTCCAACCTGCTCGTTCTCAACCTTGGTCTTGATAAGTTCAGACGCCACCTGCACATGTTCCATGTCGGATTGCTCAGCACGACTCTCAAGCAACCGCACCTTAGTCTCTAGCGAACCGACCTTGTCCTTAAGACCATGCAATTCGGTTTCACGGTCCTTCTCAACACGGCGTTGCTCCTTCCATTCGGCAGTGTATTGCTTCAGTGTTTCTGGTGTTATCTTGATGGCAACAGCGTCTTTGACAAGCACGTCTGCCCGGTATACTTCCTTATCAATGCCAGCCGTTGAGCCAAAGAAACCATTCTCCAGAATTGAATTTGCCGATGGAGCCTTGTCGATGTACACATCGAAAAGTCGCTCTTTTAGAAAGGTTGTAAGCGTGGACATGTCCTTCATGCCCAAGAGTGTTTCGGCATTCTTCTGCATTAAGACTATGCCGAACTTGAGGATGGCTGACTCGAGGCCCTCGCTGAGTATCAAGTCGTATATTCGGAGAACTAACTGCAGAGGGAACCGGTACGCGAACAGGGTAAGGAACCATTGTGTGGCGTAAAGCTGAGGCTTTACTTCCCGACGGCGAAGATGGCAGTACAGAGCCGGTTCGAAATCCTCGAGTAGGCGCTCAAATTGATAAAGATGTAGATGAAGCCCAGGCATGTCATGAACAAATAAGTCGCGTAGACCGTATTTGTTCATCAGGGTGACAAACAAACTGAAGGCTTCTTCCTCTGGCATGTTAAACAAGAGGGGCATTGCGATGAAGTTCATGCCCTGGGCATATCCAACAGCCTCATCATACAGAGCATAGGCTTTGCAGATGCCAAAGAGTCCGTCCTGGAGACCGGCTGCCATGACATACTTTGAGTAGCTCGTTCTAGCACCCAGGTCGCGTTTGATTGTCTTCTCCAATTTGATGACTTCCGCGGTGCTCTGTTTCCGCTCCGCGGCGAGCCTTGCCTGCGCCTTCACGGGATCCTCGAACGAGTCTGATGTGACCGAAGGTGAGGGTAGAGGCGCGTTCAGACTGCCGTTAGTGGTTGCTGGTGTGGAGACGTCTGAATGAACAGAAGATGAAGAGGACGCAACAGAGTCTTTCTCTCTGCCGCTTCCATTGGCCTGGCCGTTGCTAGAGTTGGGTGTCTTAACAGCGATATGTTCTTTATCCGTTCCACGAGCGACAAGCTCCCTGTACATGCCCTCCAGCTCTTCACTTTTACTTTGCGCAAGCACTTGCCAGATCACGCCGCGAATGACTTGGGGGATACCGTTGGCAATAGCGCGACTTAGTTCTTCCGAGCTGGTACGTGCAATAGCTGTGGGCCCTTCGTTGACCACGGACTGCCACAAATCCCAGTCCACAGGCTCTGATGTGTCGCCAGCAGGGCCCGACGCAAATCCAGCGGCAGTGCCAGGAGCAAGATTCGGGTTGATTGTCGGTTGAGCTGGCCCAGCTGACGGACTGGCTGGTCCTGACGCTACGTCGTCCCCAGCATTGCTTGTGGGGCTGCCGATACCAAGACCAACGATGGTTGCTCCTTCGTTCGTCTCGTCACCTAGCGTGATGCCTGCTTCCTCGCGCATCCTCAAAAACTTGAAGCGATCACGCAGGCTGCCCTGACTTGATCGGTTATTGGTCCGCATATCGCCTTCGTCTTCGATCTTGCTGAGCGTAAGCTCGGGGTTGCTGCTCAACGTGTTCATTGAAGCAGATGTGTTGCGTCGGTCTGATGTGGTGGGCGGTGTCTCGGTTTTTTGTTTTGAGGAGTTTCGTGACAGCCATGAAAACGGGCTGGTCAGCTTCCGTGACGGGGGCGGAGGTGCGGACTTTTCGATGGCGGGTGGCGGAGGTGGTGGTGGAAACTTTACTGGCGACATCCTTCCAGACAGTCCTTGCATGGCGGACGTTGAGTCCCGAGAGTCTCTGGGTGGTAGTTTGGGGAGTGGGTTGGTGCTCTTTGCACCTTCTGCGCAGCGTTAGCTCGTATGTCCACTCATTGTGCCCATACATAGGAAGGGAACACATGCCGCCGTCTAACGACACATCGTCCATATCTGAAGTCACTGATATCCGGTGTGCTGTGAGAAGTGGTGACTTTGAAGGTGCTGCGTCACCATTGGGTGTGTCTGCTGCGGCCTGGACGTTTTTGGGTAGCGTCGGTACTTCGGGCACAGGTGAATCTGCTCTACTCTCTTGGGCTGTCGAGGACGAGGAACCGGGTCTGCTTATGAGTGATCGTGACGATCGCGAGCGTTCGGAGTGCGAGTCGAGACGAGGGGTAACTTCGGAGGCGTCCTCGAAACTATCCTGTAGATTCACGACAGATCAGCATATATTCATGGCTGCTTGGGCGTAGAGGCACAGAAAGAGTTCACGCACCCCATCTCTGTCGGAACTTTGTGAGCTGGTGGGCCGGTCGTTCTGTTCTGTGGCCTTTGCGGAGTCGGCCATGGCAAGTGTTGCGGAATGCCAGAGGTTCGGTCAAAGGAAGTCGCAGGTAAAACAGCACAGATGGCGGGCCAAAGTGAAGTGCGGAATAGGAAATACGAGAATTAGATCGCTAAGTTGAAGCGGCGCGTGTAGTCGTCATGGGGCGTTGGTGCTGTGAGAAAGGGAGGTGAATGGGGAGCATATTGGTGAATTGCATGGAGTGGAGCTAGTGCGGTCGAAGCCGCGGCCAACGTAGTCCAGGGAAGGTACGGTGAGGGCCACATTAAATTTAGATTCGCCATTCACACCACGACCTTGCTGCTCCTCAACTCCGGAATGCACGAATCCAACGGGCGATGACGCCACTTGTCGTCCATCTGCCCCCTTGGGAGCTTACAGTGCACTCCCTCTACTCGATGCCAGCTGGCCACACGCGACTGTGGTGCACGAACTGCTCGATCGAGGCATAATGTTTGAAATGTACTTGAAACAGCCACTAACGCAGCCACCAGTTGGTCTGCCGCACGGCCACGGCCTGAATTGCGCTGCAAGAGCCTCTCACGCCCTGCAAGCCTCTCAGACAGCATGGCTGATCTCACCGCCTCAGGTCCCCCGCCGATAGCAAGGCTTATCCACGGTCGCTGCTGTGAGGACCATGTGTCTACAAGCGCAACCAAGGAGAACCATCAGGTCGACGATCGTCACCAAGGTCTCCTGCACGCGGTGCTGTTCATGGTACGAACATTCTGCAAACAAACTTGTCTGAGCCCATTTACAGGTACCTGGTTGAAGGGACGGCACGTTGGCACTCCTGGCAATATTCCGAAAGCCCTGGCAATAATTTTGACTGCTGCCTGCGTTTGAAGCATATGTGGTATTGTGAACCACGAATAACGATGGTACAACTGACCCCCCGACCTAGATGCTCTTTCTTCCTCAACGCTGGTACCTGATGTTGTAGCCATCAGAGGCACTGGTTGGCGTGGCTTTCTCGCTGCGGTGACCCCGCAACCCACCCCTGCATGACAGGTTGGCAGACGCTCGTGCGCCAGTCAATCCCAGCCTCGAGCAAGCGTTGGAAACCATCTTCGATACAACAAAACCAGGCCGCCAGAAGTAGGCCATGCCTACCTGTTGAGGTATGATGTGGACTGCTGGTGTGAAACAAACTCAAATCCGTTTGCAATCGTCAATTGTAGCTTCCTTGTCATTCTCCTACTTGTCATAGCAGCATGCGTTGCTCTATATCTGCAGCGAAGTGCATTTTATTGCACTGTCCGATTTCAACAGCTCTACTTATCACTTCACTTCTTCGAGGCAGGTCCTCCTCATTCGCAACATTGCTTTCATTCACTCTACAATAATATTTTCCAACATGTCACGACCCCTGGTATCTCCCGCGCCCACCTATATATCGACCTGCGAACAGGAAGATTGGCCCCTAGATTCGAATCTGAAGAGTGTTTCGGCAACACCACAGCCGTCTCTGGCGACCAAAATGAACACAAAAGCAGATCACCTTGACTCTTCCCACCCACATCACCCATTGCCTCTCTACACAACACATTTACCTCCACGTTTCCCCCAACATCGGAAACATAGCTACATTCCCTGGCTTTTCGCTGCGTTCTTCCTGCTCACCACAATCTTCTTCGCATCTATTGTACTCGGTGTGCACTTCTTCGACCTCACACACCCCGCTGCGCCGGCTCCCCAGATTCGCGTCTTTGTAGACGGCCGATCGGTGGTAGAGCGAGGAAGCGAGTTCAATGGCCCAGATCAGATGTGGAGCATCATCACGCCTGGGATATCGACCGGCACACTGTACACCACAACGAGGACGAGGCAGGGATTAAGTATCCCAACAGCAATCGTGACTGGCGATGAAAGTCAGACAGGAAGACTGCATACTGCGCCGACGGACGCGCCTGAGCTTGGAGAGGGAGGAGAGGTCAAGAGACGGGACGGGTTTGTTACGCTTGTCAAGTAAGTGAAGGAAGGGTCAATATCACGCGAGCGTTACTGGCCATTTTCCTGGTCACAGGTCGCTATGCCATATCCTGAAGTGCCTACCACGCGGGTTATGAATCGAGACGCCTCGAAGTCAACAAATCCTACGTTTGATCGTCCTTGAAAATAGGCTGAGACCCAGGCACATGCCTTTTTGATCTCTCTTGATTGCTCTGGTAAAAAGAAACCCAGCTAAGGTTAATTCGAGATCAATATGTGTCTAACAGACTTATTCTCAGGGACGATGCAATGCTTTAACGTTGTAAACACTTGTGAGAAATGCCATGGAAGCTGTTCATGCAAACGAGCGCCATCCCGCAATGCCCTGGTGTTGAAACATCGAACAGCGCTAAACAGCGCGGCAATTCCCCTGCTAATACCGAAACGATGGGTTTCAAAACACACGTTCTCCACCACCGAACCACTCAGCTCCTTGACCCAACTTCTGGTTGCGTCTATACTCGATTGGGCAATGGTTCTACCTCAGATATATTGTCGCGATGCGGCTCCTCTCGCTTCGCAACCCGGTACGAGCAAGGCGTCCACGGTGGCGCGCGGGTATTTATATTTCAGACCTGATGCCCGGAGTAATTACATGCGTGTGTCCGATGCGAAGGGCTGGAAATGATTTATAAGGTCTGAAGAACCTATATATCTGAGTTCATCATTCCACAGGCCAGCCCTTTCTCGACGTTCATTCTTTCGTTTCCTCCATTCACTCGTTGTCTCTTTATCTTTCAAACGTGATCTGTGATCACACTCCACTTCGATTCCTTCAATCCACTCACTGTACATACAAACCCACCAAAGCCCATCACAAACGTCAACAATATCGTCATGTTTTCTAAACCCCTCCTCCTCACCACCCTCCTCTCCGCCAGCGTCTCCGCCCACCAAAACTTCCACCAATTCTGGATCAACTCGGCCACCCCTGGCTACCAAGCCGGGATTCGTATGCCCCCCTCCAACTCTCCCGTCGAAGACGTAACAAGCCCCAACATGGCGTGCAACGTGCCGTCCACCAACGGCGCTGCTGTTCAAACTGTCGATGCCAAAGCAGGCGACAGCGTGAAGGTGCAGTGGGACAATTCGGGTCATCCGGGCCCAATCACGCACTTTTTGAAGGCGGTGGACAATGCGGCGACCGATACGGGAATTGGTGGTGGGTGGTTTAAGATTGATGAGTTGGATGTCGTGGGAGGGAAGTGGGCAAGTGAGGTTATGCAGGCGAACAACATGACACATGAGTTTAAGTTGCCAGAGGGGTTGAAGAGTGGAGAGTATCTTGTGAGTAGCTGTCCATTCTTTACTCTATCTAAGAGAAAGAGAGAGAGAAGAAAAGTGCAATCTGAAAACGCTCAGCTAACGCCTCTGTTTCATTTAGCTCCGCTCCGAAATGCTCGCTCTCCACTCCTCGCAGAACCTCAAGGGCGGACAATTCTACATTGGCTGCGCGCAGCTCAAGATCTCTGGCTCGGGTAGTGGAACGTGTGGACCTACCATTGAACTACCTGGCGCATACAAGGCCGAGGACAAGAACATCTACATCCCGAACTACTACAACGGCTTCGACTTGACCACGTACAAGGCGCCTGGTGGCCCTGTTGCATCGTGTGGCGGATCCTCTGGCGGTGCGGCTCCTACGGTGCCTGAGCCTGCGAACTCGACTGCGCCATCGGCGACTGCAAAGCCTTCGGCGGTTGTGGAGGCTACAGCTAAGCCGAGCCCATCCAAGGCTGTTGGTGGTGTTGAGAGTCCCGTTGCGTCTCAGGCACCTGTTGCTTCGTCTGCCCCTGCTCCTGCTCCTGCTCCTGCTCCTTCCACTGGTGCTGGTGGAGACGAGGGCACGTTGCCTGCTTCATTTACGATCAAGACCTTCATCACGTGGCTTGAAAGCAAGGCTGGCGCTGCTGAGAAGGTACGCCGCCATGCTCGTGCGTTCTAAGCAGCGTATCGGGTGCTCACAGTGGTGAAGTATGTGGCTAGGGGGGATGTTGTAGGATATTTTCACGTTCATGTACATACCTTTTACATTCTATGCATACATTATTTGTTCACTTCTTCCAAGATGAGTGACGATGCTCTCAATCACACTCCCCTGCACCAAACTCGGCTAGTGCACGGCAGTGAATCTTGCAAGATCGGATCTTAATTCTCGTTGGCCCTATCTCGGAGCAAGAAAAATCTTCCGGCAAGCAGGTAATCCGACGATGATGTTGGGGAAGGCTGAGCTGCTAGAGGCGCATCGTCATGCGGAGGTGGATCCGACTTTTTTTCCAGGGTCTCTTGGGCGTGCTACGTCAAGTGTGCTCCAAGCCACGGAAGTGCCCGTCGTTGCAGCGAGCCAAGGATTTCGTCACTGGCTGGTCACCAGTCGCGCGCGCAAATTGTGCGACATCATCATCGAGGTCGAAATCGACAGAGACTTTGAGGGCTCGGTGTTGGTGCGTCATTTGTCGCGAGAGTCGTCCCATTACGATGGCGATTACCTTCAATCAAATCCCCGATGAGATGTCGTTGTACCTCGTAGACTTGGCTGCATCCCCACGCAGTCAGCCTCTTGATCCTCCTCCGATGCGGGCGCACACATCTGGCACAGCCTCGACCGCTGCAGGGCGGCAGCATCGTGGACCTGTCTCGGTCCCTGTGGCTTGATCGTGTCATCCAGGTCAACTTCCCTGTTGGGTTGCTGGTCTCGCGGGATGATCTCAAGGCACATGCGATGGGCCAGCCGGTGCGAAGTCAGTCAAGGAAATGAGCAGGGCCGGCAGAAATCCAGGCGTGACTATTGGCTACATGGCCAAATTGCCATTGAGCGTGTGACGTAGCGGAGGCTTGAGAGCTTGAGCCAAGTGATCGGCGCTAGCGAACAAGAAACGCATGCTACGTTGGGCGCAAGGCTGTCGTCATAGCGAGCTGCGATGGACGAACAGCATAAATCCTCCCTTGCGCGCTGGCATTATCCTGCAAATACAGAACCATAACGAACTTCACATAATACCACCTCTCCACCTCTTTTGGCCCTCAGTCCCCTAGTCTTCTGCTTTCCTGCAAAGTCCCTTACACAATGGCGATTGGCGGAGCTGTCCTGAGATTCGTCTCGACCTTCCTCTATGCGCTCGAGTTCTGCTGCGCTGGAATCATCCTTGGCGTTTACAGCTACTTCCTCTCTGTCCAGGCCGATCGCGACATCACTATTCCACGATGGCAGCAGGCTGTTGAGGGTCTTTCAGGCGCGGTGGTTCTCTACACCATCTTCGCAGTCCTGCTGACCTGCTTCCTCGGCGGAAAGACCATGTTCGCCATGCTCGGCATGATCTTCAACCTGCTCTGCTGCGGTGCCATGATTGCCATCGCCGTCATGACCCGTGATGGTGCTTCGTCTTGCTCCGGCTACGTCCAAACTCCCCTCGGTGATGGAGACGAGAACTCCAAGGAGGGCTTTGGTAGCAACGACCAGGGCAACCAATACACCTACTCTGCATCCCTCGGATCCATCTGCAAACTCAACACTGCTTGCTTTGCCGTTGCCATCCTCGGAGCGTAAGTGACCTCTCACTCCCACCCCAGTTAACATCAACTAACAACACCCAGCTTCCTCTTCCTCATCTCCATCCCGCTTCAGCTCTTTATTAATAAGCATCACAAGAAGGAGAAGCGCTATGGCCCTGGTCCTGCCAACGGCTACACCAAGGGCTCCGGTGTCAAGTTCTGGCAGCGCAAGCAGCGCCGCAACCGCGCTCTCCACGACCCTGAGGTCGCCGTTGCCCCCGTTGCTGCTGGTGGTCTCGCTGCTCCCGGCCACGATGTCCGCCCAAGCCACGACACTGGTTACACCGGCTCGACTGTTGCTGCTCCTGGTGCTGGCTACGACAGCCACAAGTCGAGGCTCAGCGGTGGATACCACACTGCACCGACCGGTACTTACCAAACTCCTGCTACCAACTACTAGGGGTTTATGATCCTTGACCGTAGAGATTGGGCTTAGACTCGGCTGGTGCTGGTTGACCGACTAAATAGGATGAGAATACTTTTCTTTGTGTTTTGTTATGACTTACGCATTATATCACATTGTCCGATGGGAGGATAAGAGGTGGAGATTGTTGTTGTACGATAGTGAGCGATACGAAACTAATACCTAATAATGAATACATGATAATAACATAATCTTTGCAACCTTGTCTGGGACCGTGACATCTAGCCTTCAATTAACATCTACGACCACCATTTGGGACCTCTGTCTCCAATCCAATGTGTGAAACCGTGATAGTAGACGTACACCTCTTCAACCCGTCCCTCTCGTTCAAGCAATCTTCGCATATCTGCAGAAATCAATCTCAATTCATGGTAATTGCACTTATATCCAGGGTATCATATCAAATCCATCCCAAAGTCCAGAACGCCCAATTTCCCCCGTTCCCCACACCCTCAAACAGCTCACTAAACTCATGCCTTGCCCTTCCCCTTCCCAGCCGGTCGTCCACTTTTTTTGGCCTGCGCAGCACCACCACTCTTCCCCTTCTCTCCACCTCGACCTTCACTAGCCTTGATCTCCTCCAACTCCCTCTTCAACATCTCCTCCAACGCGTCGTTCCTCCTCGCAAGCAACATTACATCGTCGGTATTGATTACGCTGCGTCCCGCGTGTGCGGAGAAGGTTTCGAGATCACGGGAGGTGTTTGCTATAACACAAGTAAGCGTTGGCGAGCATCGACGAGTGTGAGTATCGCGAGATGCGATTGATCACGCTGACGCTCGGCGTGACGTACCAATTTGTGTGTATACAAGCTCGGTCAATGCACCAATGAATTGTGGTGTAGCGTTTACGTCCGAGATGAGGCATTCTTCGTCGATGTATTTTCCGATCGAGTACCAGAGGGCAGATTTGAGGCGCTGGGTGGATGTGTTAGCACTGTATAGTATGCAGGCAATGTGTAATAATGACCTCTTCCTGCTCGGCCGATGTATTGTCGGAAGCCATTGTCGCTTTGTGAGCGTGTGTTTAGGCAATATGGCGAGTGCTGCGATATGTTGGAGTCTTGTGGTGACGCGACGCGACGGACGTGGTGGGGCCTCGGTGATGATGGATGGCTCCAATGCATGGATCAGGGTCCAGGCGGCGCGCGATATTTTGGGTCTGAGGGAATTGTTTGCTTTTACTTCCTCATCACAACACTTTGCGCATCGAAACAACTTCAACTCAACCCATCGTCTTACTCTCCGCTTCTACGATTGTCGCTTTCACGTGAAGAGGCATAGGACCGCACGACGAATACGCACAACCGACGCATCCGCTCACGAACATACACCACAGCTACTTCAACCCCTTCTCACCTTCCAACACCATCATCATGGAATACGTAGACTATGTCTTTGACAATCTCAACCTCGCCAAGAATAGGCTGATCGACAACTCGATCAAGTCCTTCGAGGGCATGACGGCCCAGCGCTGGATCCGAATTATCGTCATCATCGGTGGCTACATGCTGCTCCGCCCTTACCTCCTCGGCTTCGCAGCGAAACGTCAAAAGGAGCAGTTTGAGAAGGATGCTGACGAACTGGGCCTGGAGAGGGATGCCGGACCGAATGCGAATAGCTTGAGGGGAGGAAAGAAGCCGTCAGGAGGAGGAAAGGTGTTGGGCGAGATCAAGGAAGAGGACACAAGCAAGGCAAAGACACGGAAGCGGTAATAGGGAAGTGGGGTCACAAGGGATATGATTCGCGTTGCGAAAGTGCCGAACAAATCTTCTCGGTTTTTCGAATCTCAGTTTCTCGAAGCTCTACGATGTGGTACCAATACTGGAGCGAATGGAATGCGGGACGTGGGGCGGAGGGCGACGAGGTTGGGATCTGCATTCCAAGATTGCCTCGATTCACGACTCTCTGCACATGGTTTTGCGCTATCGATTACGGAGAAGAGCTCGAGAGGCGCAGAGACTTTGGCACGGCGACGCCGAAAAGTAGTGTTATTCGACAGATGACATTTTCCCATTCTTCAACACAAGCTGCTACTAGGCCATTCCTTCCTTCATTCTCCAACATGTCTCTCTACCATGTCTACTCTTCGTTTTGCCACTGCCCACTGCCTCTAATCGGTCCGCTCGCTGTCTTACCCAGGAATTCGACGCGTATCTGCTCTCCCCACCAACCCACATTCCCTTGCTTCCCACTATCACAAGCAGTCAATATGGGCAGCTTCGCTCAGCCATCGCGCCCGCTGAAACACCAGCTTTCGTTCTCCAATCCATTGCATGCTGGACATCATGGCTTCACTACTTCTCGGTGTCCTCTGCGCCTTGCCTCTGGCTCAAGCACACATGCAGATGATCAATCCTTCGCCCTTTCGTGATCCCCACGGCAAAGGCGCGCTCAAAGACTGGGATATCTTGAAACCTCTGAATGCAGATGGCAGTAACTTTGCATGTAAAGGATATCATCTGAACACACCATGGAATCCGACTGCTACTTATGAAGTTGGTGGCACATACAAGATGCAGCTTCAGGGGAGTGCAACGCATGGTGGAGGAAGCTGTCAGCTCAGCATGAGTTTTGATGGGGGTTCGGAGTTCAGAGTCATCAAGAGCATGGAGGGTGGGTGTCCAGAGCAGAAAGAGTATAGTTTTACGATTCCACAGGAGTTGGGTAAGGGCTTGAAGGGCAAGACAGCTACTGGACTATTCGCATGGACGTGGTAAGCCTCTCGAGCACTGATCAGGAAGAAAACAAACTGAGAAGAATTTGCAGGTTTAACAAGATTGGCAATCGCGAGATGTACATGAACTGCGCGGTCGTCAATGTTGTTCCCAAAGGTAGCAAGCATTCACGAGATGCACAACCCGGAGACCTCAACCCTAGGGATACCGCGATGGCCAATGCAGCGGTTCAGTCAGCGCTTTCGTCTCACCCTCCACTCTTCGTCGCCAACCTTGCTAGCGTGAACGACTGCATCACCAAGGAAACTCAGGACGTCATGTTCGACAGTCCAGGAAACACGGTGCAGTATGCAGACGGAACAAGTGGCACTGGAAAACCAAGCTTCGGCAAAGATCAGTGTACAGGGCGAGGTAGCAAGAATGCGGGAACCTCGTCGCCGTCCTCGTCTTCTCCACCACCACCAAGCTCACCGGGTGGTTCGAGTTCGGGGAACAATGGACAGTGGAAGAACCCATCATCCAGTCATGCTGCATCCAATTGCAATGACGGGCAGTATCACCCAGAATGCTTCGGTGGATCAGATGCACAGAAAGCTATTAGCGGGTCATCGTCATCTTCTGCTGCCCATGCTAAGCCTGTCAAGCAGGCACAGAACCAAGACTCTGTGCAGGATATCAAGACTGGCGGAAAGCCATCGGCAGAGGTTGAGCAGGACCTTCAGGAATATCTCTCCACGCTATATGGACCTGGTCACTCCAAGCGTGAAGATTGTGGCTCTGCGAAACGCGACGTGGTGGCTTGCGAGTTCCCCTCTCGGTGGGTTAAGAAAAGCGCATGCACATGGGGATGTGCGAGAAAACGCCGTATCGTCGAGCGAACCACAAATGACCTGAGGGAAATCCTTGAAACCCAATTCGTAATCCTAGCTACAAACATCGCTCGACTTTTTAAGCTCATAAGCCAAAAACAATCCCTCGAGCGTCGTCAACCATACACCCCCGGCACCACATTCGAGCCATCAACACCACCTGCTTCCACATCAACATTCGATCTCTTCCTCACATATCTCTCCCAACTCCAGAGCACGGTCATCGAATGCATCCGCGGCCTCGCCGCCACCACGCCCGTAGATCGAACGCTCGAAGCTGCTCAAATCATACCCGTGGAGCCTGTTATACCAGTCGAGCCTGTCATGCCAGTTGAGCCCTCACCACAAAGCCCTCCCATCGTACCTACGCTCGATGCTGCATTACTAGAACTCAGCCAACCTCTTCCCACCCCCGAGGCAGCAGCTCTCCTCCGCGGTCCGGTACCACAGCTATCACCACCCGTACCTGAACCAGTGCTTGACCCAGCTTTTGCAGCTACATCCACTCCACCTGCAAAGGTGAAGCGCCAAATGATTATTCCTGACGTTAGTATCTTGGACTTGTTAAACAGCATTGATCCACCGGCCCTCACCTCCGACGCCGATGTCAGCGCACTCATTACCGGTCTGCAAGCGCTGGGGAAGGACATAGTCCACATCGTGGAGACATTGCAAGCTCCTAAACCGGCGGTTCATCATGGCGCGCCAATAGCTGCGCTGGCCCCATTTGCGAATGCAACGACAACGGCGGCTAATGAGACGAGTAATCCGCTCCAAGACGCAGCCGATACTGCGAGTTTCAATGCGGCGTTGGCTGCTGACAAGAACGCAAACACACCTCCTTCCCCTCCGTTGTCGACTGCTGCAGCGCTGTTACCCTATCTCATGGGTCCGGGGCCAGTGGTCCCGCCTGGGATGATCATCGATTGGCCAGGGCCGAATACATATGATGATGGCAACGGCGATGATGGGAAGGTAAGCAATTTGGAGCATTTCCCGATTGTGGTGAATGATATTGACGACGATAATGCCGCGAAGGAGGAGGTGAGGAAGTGGTTTGAGGACTTGGGGAAAGGGGCGGAGGCGGCGGGGGGGGAGGATGATACGTCTTAGGGAGTTGAGGGTATGTAATTCATGTGATATTTGGTATTGAATTGTTCCTTGACGAAGCGTGGGTTTTGGTTTCTTTTGCTTTGGCAGTGCGAGATCGTTCATAGTTTAGAGTATGCGGAAAAGTATGATTGTTAACTTACATTGCATTTGCGAAACATGTCGACACTGGAGAGGTGTCAACAGCTCACTTCTAAAGCATCGTGCATGCACGTGTACCCGTTCGTCCACCAACATGCACAAGATCCCCCCTTCACAGCACAACAAGCCACAAGCTTTGGCACAGGATACCCTCCTCCTCTTCACATAATGCCCGAAATTACAAATAAATACCTCGTCCTGCTCCTTTGTTACATACCCAACATGCTCCCCACAACACCCACGTCCAACGATGACTACCGCATCCAAGTTCAAAACAGAGTGCAAGATCTCATCGCGGGTACCAGACCACGCAATTTACGCTTAAGCAATTTCAGCACGAGACGACTTATTCTCGAAGCTGTGGTTGAAGAGTTGAGGATTTTTCGCTTGAGGAGACAAAGAGAAATGAGTGAGCGAGCAGAGAGGGAAAGGGAGAGGAAGAGGAGGATGAAGCTCAGAGATTGTTCGAGGGAAGAACATCGGCACAGACACAGGCATGACAGAGATGGAAGAGGAGAAGGACATCAGCGACATACATCGCACAGTAGGCATCGGAATGAGGCGGTACGTGAGCGTCGTGAGATGTCGAGAAGTAGAGATGGGACACGGGATCGAGAGTGTCTGGATTCTTTAGTTGAAGGCCACTCGAACATGAGCCCGGAGTACAAGATGTCTGGGGGCGCAAGCCCTACTGCGGCGTTGCGAGAAGAGAGGACGCCGCGAACGAGAGCACTATCAAAGTCGAGGAGGAGAAGAGACGAAGATTTACCATCGCCTGTGCCAGCAATAGACAGTGCTAGACTTGCCTCAACACAACCTGCAGCTCAGGCACGGCAACCTCGTTCGCCACCTAGATCACATCGACGGCGAGTCCAGTCTGATCCATCTCCAGGTCAGGCAGGACGCTCTCGTCCTCCACCAAGACAACTCGGCCCAGATGGTGTAACTCGTTTTGGCTCTGTACCGCGCAAAGGAGCTGGAGTGGGACTAGCAACACATTTCATGAACACATATAGACATATTAAAGCTGAGCATGAAGCCGGACATCGATCGAAAGGTATGGTGGAGAGGACTATGGATAGGTGGAGGAGTAAAGAAGGAGTGGAGAAGCTGAAGAAGTGGGACATGGAAAGAGGGGAGGGGGTGAGAAGACGCTTATCTCACCAATCCAAAGATAGTGCGAGGCTAGGTGATCAACCCCCAATTCGACTTCGAGGGTCAATACTGCCACCGGTGTCACCTAGGGATGGAAAAATTCACATACTAACGACAAACGCGATAGATGTTGACTCTCCTACAGCCGACCCCGCCGCTCCTCCTTCACCATCACCACCTTTACACACTCTTCCCCACATTTCAACCCCATCCCCAGCCTGTCATTCGTCTCTGAATCATGCGTCCCTCAAACACTCCTCTCTCCTCTCCCAAATTCGCAACGGCTCAAAGCTCCGCAGAATTTCTTCCTCTCAGGTCAAAGATAAAAGCACCGTCCTAGAGGCGGGACATGTGTATGAAGCGACGCCACATAGTAAGGAAGTTAAGGCAAGGGAAAGGGAAGAGACAGTGGAGGATATTGGGGATGGAGAAGAAGAAGTGCGGAGGCGAAGGAGCTTGAGAAAGAAATTGGGTGGGACAGGTGAGGACATATAGTGGAGGGAGACGTGACCATGACTTGCAACGATGGGGATCGGGTGTCAAGTGGTGTGGACATCACTTTATAGGTGAGGAAGGAGGTCAGGAGGAAATATGGAAGTACGGGGATGATGAGTGGCGAACGAGCTTTCACACCTTGATTCAAGATAGGTCAGTAGAAACAGCAGCATGACTGTAGCTCTATATTCTGTTAAACGTTAAGGTACTCTATTCGCGGTCTGCCCTTCTCGACTTCGCAATGAATAGTCGTGTTACCTCTTTTGGGCGTATTGCCATATTAAGAGCGCTGATAATGACCTCGGACCATACGTGTTCACACTAATACTCCTCTTTGCATGAGGGGCAATGTGTACTGACAAGTTTGCGGTGGTTCCTCAGCCCAAATTTGTCACCATGTCTGTGCTGATGCTTGCAGAACTAGTCTTGTTCATGTTCCTGTCCTCGCTCCTTTCGTCCTGAGTTACGGAGAAGGCAAACCAATATCTGAATGGCAAACCAAGGCCGTGGTGAGTGGGCTTTATAGACTTTTACAAGCCTCAATCTGATTCAGGTTCAGGCTACAACAAAACCACTTTGACAGTGTCCATGTTGCAAGTTATATATCGTCACTGCATGTTAAGTTCAGGAGTCGAGCGATTTGTACAACGTATCCAGAGTCTGATGGGCGATGTGCGGTGTGCGTGATACGTCAGCAATTCGGAGGCAGGTCGCTTGGCGAAACGCCAAAGTCACATGGCCAATTACAAGGAGAAAGAAGGAGAAAGAAGTGACGGCCGTTCATGATCATTGCAGAAATATTGTCTACGAAGTTTCCCTGTAAACCACCCGCATCACAAAGCAAGCCATACGGTTACACCCGTAGCAACTAAAACGGCAGCTACAGACATCGACAAGTGAGCAGCAGCGGACTGTCCATTCTTGGCGAAGTCCCAGCACGTCCCCTGCTTCTCTGAATCGCCTGCTTGAATATAGAAACTCTGAATGCTATACGGTGTTGTGCCACATCTTCCTTTGTCCTCGCTGAGACAACTGAGTCCGAACCAAGGCAGTAAACCCTTGTCATCGTTGGGGTCTTTCTGTGTACAGCCCTTACCTGGGTAGATGGTGGCTCTCCTCTCTGCGCGATGTCCCGGCTTTTGGTCATCGGTATTTGGGCTAGAGATGTGCTGCCGATACAGCACACTGGAGTAATTGGCAGAGGCATCGTAGGCCTCAGTATTAGAAAGCGACCAGTGAATGCCGTGTTCGCCCAAGACGTTGGGCCGATTGCCTGTTTGATTGACAAATCCTGAGGTCGCGTTGCCATCGAACAGGTCGGCGAGATCAAAGCAGTAGGGCAGGACTGGAATGCTCTCCGTGGTAAAGGTTATGGCTTGACCGGTGGCTCCAAAGTCACAGGAGTCATCTTGACTTGACGTGAAAAAGCGTAGCGTCAAGTTCGGGCTGCAGAACGGGTTAGTCCATTGTTGCGCCAAAGAGAACTGGCTTAGACAAACTTTAGACCATTGGAGTTCTGCGCATGGACTTGAACAGGGAGGGATAGCAAAGCTACAGATGCGACTGTACTGGTGATCGCGAGGAGCTGCATTGTTGAGACGCTGAGATTCTGTGTAAATACCAAGGGTGCTCATGTAAGACTGAGTTGGGAAATGTCGACCAGGTCTGTGGAAATCCAGCGGCATTAGTAGTTAAAAGGACCAGAGAAAGCGCATGGACTCCGCCACCCCGCAAAGTTACCCCAGCTCTCAAGGGTGTGTTTTTGTTTTACATTGCAACATGAATCTACGTCAGATTGCTTATGCCAAGATGGTAAAAGCATTGCAAGCCCGGCGGCACAGTCGTGCTGTGTCGATCCCGCTGCCGTGCTAACCGAAGGAGCATTAACCCTGCCCAAATATGTAAGCTTAATTACTCGCTTAAGAATGTCCTGCCCATTCATGATTGGTAGCAGTAGTTGCTATACTACATGAACAGATCCCGGGCACCGCGGAGAACCATTACGATCGATCGGATCTGACAACATGCATAAGATCACATGAAACGTATAAGGCCACAATAAGTAAGCACACTCGTTAGACATATATGAGATGGCTGAGACATCAGAATACACGGATTAGGACGTGATGTTGTCTTATTGAAGATCGCTCCTTATACCACATCTGCTAATAGCTACAGTACAGCATATTGACTTATTCCCAGAATCTTCGGGTCTATACTAGCCAGGGTACCATGGACAGTTCAATGGTTGTAGCAGTCAAACCTAGTGGGTCCCGTCCAGATCGGAATACCGACGCATTTCCCCTTGCAAATTTGGCCAACTCGGTCGCCCTCCTGCTCCTTCATATAGCAACCTTCGCTACATCCACCACCTACAGATCACCTAATGTCAATCACTGCTGTAGCTTAAAAAATCCTTGGTCACCTACCGGGCATATCAATGGTGCTGGTGTCCCCTTTGACGCAGTCGGGGATGTCATTCTGTCGTTTCACAGAAGCTCCAAGGGCACTCGTGATAAGAACACTGATCATGGCGATGGAGAGCTTCATTGTAGGGAGTTTGTTGGAGGGTAATCTGACTAAGATATTGATATACAAAAGTGGGTTTACTTCAGAGTTTGATCGAAAGTGGATGAAAGGCTGATGTTTGATGCTATTCATCGGAGAAGACCTAGGGCTTGATTTATATGTGTTACTGTAGACTCTCTGTGTGCTTAGAACGTCAGAGTAATCGCATCAAGTCGTGTCTGCCGAGCCATCTCAGCGCAAAATTGTTTCATTCAGTCACCTTGAGCTCTGACACCAACACTTTCAATGAACCTCATGACGTTACTTTGCCGTTCTATCCGGCTGCATAACCTGTGTGATAATGGTATCCTGGGTTCGTGTTTCTACACAGTGTTGGTCGCTCGCTTGGGAGTAACCTCAAGGTTCCTCAATGTGACCAAAATTGTAAGCACTAACTATTCATCCAGCATTTTTTGAAGAATTATGAGGTAATGAGGAAGAGTGTCCGAGACAATGATACAATTCAAGACTGTGATGTGAGGAAGCACAGTTATGAGAAAGCCAGCTTAGTCTGCCCCTAACTGACTCTGGCTTCCATCAGACCAATCCAGTGTTTCGCTGAACTTCAGAATGTCTCGTCGACAACTGTGCGTCCGGATAACTCGGTTCGGAGTGAATATACCTTCCTCATATGCGAAGTTGTAGTATAGTCCTTCTTCCAAGAATAGCATCGCATTACATCATAGGAGTGCTTCGATACTCGTGAGGCAGACAACCTGCAATGGCACAGACCAGCAGTCTGTCGCCTCCACGCGACAAGGTGACGAATTTACACACTCTCTGGTGGTACCCAACACTGTCCCGTAGCATCGCGGCCTGGCGGGGCAGAAAGACCGACAAATGTCCAGGTGTTGTATGCGCCAGCCCGAAGCATCTCGGTACGTAATCAATCGATTGGACTATCCGAGCTTACTTCCCTGCTCCTTCGTCTACTACACTGCCACTGTGAAAATGGAAGTTTGTTCAATGTGTAACAGCAAGGCATAATATACCGATCGCTATAAGCCCCGTCATGGATGATGACTTGGCGAAGTTGTTGTATCCCAGCACTTCCCTACACCACAAGCCAACATACGCCTCCTTGCTCCAACACAAGGTATACCCGCTCATGAATGAAAGACGGGGTTAGCACGCAATGTCTGCCATACGTGCACCGTATCTAAGGCGTCAAAACTCAATTACTTCCCCTTAGAAGTTCAAAACGACGCTAAGGCTTAACTTATCTGTTCGACTCTAGGAAAAAGTACTTCAGATCTTGGACAACAATCGTTCTTCGTCACGATCTGAATGTAGTTTGATGTGCTCTACGTCACAACTTTCTAAATCCTCACATCGGTCATCGAAGACCCCAACAACGTTTGCATTCATCTCGCAATGCTGTTTCAAAGACTTAATATTGTGCAGCGCCATAGAACCTGGCATGCCTGCATAAGCCAAATACTCGCGCAAGAAGCTCCGTGTATGGCCAGAATGTGAAGATCCGTACCGTAAAGCATGGTACAATCTAAAAAACGTTACCTGGATAGCATGGGGCGGGATTGACCGGATAAGTTTGATGATGGAGGGCTGTCCAATCGAATGTCAGGAATCTGCTCATCAACCTGAGTCTCTAAGCTCACGCCAGGGAGACCTGTTCAGGTGCCAAGAAAACCTTGTCAGGCTGTGCCCGCTCCACCCTAGTTGTTTGGCAGGATGGAGTAAGCTATGGGGTATTCCGCCTCATGGGAGGCCTCACAAGGCGCAGACTAGCGCCAACTGATCATCGCGCGAATATGCCATGATATCTGACCACCTTCGGGTAGTTCCAAAAGCAATGGTCACGATCCTTACTGCCTTCTTACTGGCTTGACATCTGAGGAAAACGTAATCGAAAATACACTGCGAGTTTTGCACTTCTGGGACCCGGTTTTGGACTCTATGCACCCTTCCCTGGTGGTCGAAGCTTCGTAGGTTGACATCGTGCATGGGTACTGGGCTGTACTTACTATTGGCCCAACTGTTTCCCGAACATCTGAAACCAACAAAAACGACATCACTTCTTAGTGGTGAGCATTTGATGTTGTCGAAGGCAAAGAATATTTATGCCAGACCTTCAAGTATAAGTATCATGCTCACTGCGTTGTCAAATATGTTCCAACACATCAG